>OY751533.1:0-439819 GCA_963570955.1 Caenorhabditis afra
CCTAAGCCTAAGCCTAAGCCTAAGCCTAAGCCTAAGCCTAAGCCTAAGCCTAAGCCTAAGCCTAAGCCTAAGCCTAAGCCTAAGCCTAAGCCTAAGCCTAAGCCTAAGCCTAAGCCTAAGCCTAAGCCTAAGCCTAAGCCTAAGCCTAAGCCTAAGCCTAAGCCTAAGCCTAAGCCTAAGCCTAAGCCTAAGCCTAAGCCTAAGCCTAAGCCTAAGCCTAAGCCTAAGCCTAAGCCTAAGCCTAAGCCTAAGCCTAAGCCTAAGCCTAAGCCTAAGCCTAAGCCTAAGCCTAAGCCTAAGCCTAAGCCTAAGCCTAAGCCTAAGCCTAAGCCTAAGCCTAAGCCTAAGCCTAAGCCTAAGCCTAAGCCTAAGCCTAAGCCTAAGCCTAAGCCTAAGCCTAAGCCTAAGCCTAAGCCTAAGCCTAAGCCTAAGCCTAAGCCTAAGCCTAAGCCTAAGCCTAAGCCTAAGCCTAAGCCTAAGCCTAAGCCTAAGCCTAAGCCTAAGCCTAAGCCTAAGCCTAAGCCTAAGCCTAAGCCTAAGCCTAAGCCTAAGCCTAAGCCTAAGCCTAAGCCTAAGCCTAAGCCTAAGCCTAAGCCTAAGCCTAAGCCTAAGCCTAAGCCTAAGCCTAAGCCTAAGCCTAAGCCTAAGCCTAAGCCTAAGCCTAAGCCTAAGCCTACAGCCTAAGCCTAAGCCTAAGCCTAAGCCTAAGCCTAAGCCTAAGCCTAAGCCTAAGCCTAAGCCTAAGCCTAAGCCTAAGCCTAAGCCTAAGCCTAAGCCTAAGCCTAAGCCTAAGCCTAAGCCTAAGCCTAAGCCTAAGCCTAAGCCTAAGCCTAAGCCTAAGCCTAAGCCTAAGCCTAAGCCTAAGCCTAAGCCTAAGCCTAAGCCTAAGCCTAAGCCTAAGCCTAAGCCTAAGCCTAAGCCTAAGCCTAAGCCTAAGCCTAAGCCTAAGCCTAAGCCTAAGCCTAAGCCTAAGCCTAAGCCTAAGCCTAAGCCTAAGCCTAAGCCTAAGCCTAAGCCTAAGCCTAAGCCTAAGCCTAAGCCTAAGCCTAAGCCTAAGCCTAAGCCTAAGCCTAAGCCTAAGCCTAAGCCTAAGCCTAAGCCTAAGCCTAAGCCTAAGCCTAAGCCTAAGCCTAAGCCTAAGCCTAAGCCTAAGCCTAAGCCTAAGCCTAAGCCTAAGCCTAAGCCTAAGCCTAAGCCTAAGCCTAAGCCTAAGCCTAAGCCTAAGCCTAAGCCTAAGCCTAAGCCTAAGCCTAAGCCTAAGCCTAAGCCTAAGCCTAAGCCTAAGCCTAAGCCTAAGCCTAAGCCTAAGCCTAAGCCTAAGCCTAAGCCTAAGCCTAAGCCTAAGCCTAAGCCTAAGCCTAAGCCTAAGCCTAAGCCTAAGCCTAAGCCTAAGCCTAAGCCTAAGCCTAAGCCTAAGCCTAAGCCTAAGCCTAAGCCTAAGCCTAAGCCTAAGCCTAAGCCTAAGCCTAAGCCTAAGCCTAAGCCTAAGCCTAAGCCTAAGCCTAAGCCTAAGCCTAAGCCTAAGCCTAAGCCTAAGCCTAAGCCTAAGCCTAAGCCTAAGCCTAAGCCTAAGCCTAAGCCTAAGCCTAAGCCTAAGCCTAAGCCTAAGCCTAAGCCTAAGCCTAAGCCTAAGCCTAAGCCTAAGCCTAAGCCTAAGCCTAAGCCTAAGCCTAAGCCTAAGCCTAAGCCTAAGCCTAAGCCTAAGCCTAAGCCTAAGCCTAAGCCTAAGCCTAAGCCTAAGCCTAAGCCTAAGCCTAAGCCTAAGCCTAAGCCTAAGCCTAAGCCTAAGCCTAAGCCTAAGCCTAAGCCTAAGCCTAAGCCTAAGCCTAAGCCTAAGCCTAAGCCTAAGCCTAAGCCTAAGCCTAAGCCTAAGCCTAAGCCTAAGCCTAAGCCTAAGCCTAAGCCTAAGCCTAAGCCTAAGCCTAAGCCTAAGCCTAAGCCTAAGCCTAAGCCTAAGCCTAAGCCTAAGCCTAAGCCTAAGCCTAAGCCTAAGCCTAAGCCTAAGCCTAAGCCTAAGCCTAAGCCTAAGCCTAAGCCTAAGCCTAAGCCTAAGCCTAAGCCTAAGCCTAAGCCTAAGCCTAAGCCTAAGCCTAAGCCTAAGCCTAAGCCTAAGCCTAAGCCTAAGCCTAAGCCTAAGCCTAAGCCTAAGCCTAAGCCTAAGCCTAAGCCTAAGCCTAAGCCTAAGCCTAAGCCTAAGCCTAAGCCTAAGCCTAAGCCTAAGCCTAAGCCTAAGCCTAAGCCTAAGCCTAAGCCTAAGCCTAAGCCTAAGCCTAAGCCTAAGCCTAAGCCTAAGCCTAAGCCTAAGCCTAAGCCTAAGCCTAAGCCTAAGCCTAAGCCTAAGCCTAAGCCTAAGCCTAAGCCTAAGCCTAAGCCTAAGCCTAAGCCTAAGCCTAAGCCTAAGCCTAAGCCTAAGCCTAAGCCTAAGCCTAAGCCTAAGCCTAAGCCTAAGCCTAAGCCTAAGCCTAAGCCTAAGCCTAAGCCTAAGCCTAAGCCTAAGCCTAAGCCTAAGCCTAAGCCTAAGCCTAAGCCTAAGCCTAAGCCTAAGCCTAAGCCTAAGCCTAAGCCTAAGCCTAAGCCTAAGCCTAAGCCTAAGCCTAAGCCTAAGCCTAAGCCTAAGCCTAAGCCTAAGCCTAAGCCTAAGCCTAAGCCTAAGCCTAAGCCTAAGCCTAAGCCTAAGCCTAAGCCTAAGCCTAAGCCTAAGCCTAAGCCTAAGCCTAAGCCTAAGCCTAAGCCTAAGCCTAAGCCTAAGCCTAAGCCTAAGCCTAAGCCTAAGCCTAAGCCTAAGCCTAAGCCTAAGCCTAAGCCTAAGCCTAAGCCTAAGCCTAAGCCTAAGCCTAAGCCTAAGCCTAAGCCTAAGCCTAAGCCTAAGCCTAAGCCTAAGCCTAAGCCTAAGCCTAAGCCTAAGCCTAAGCCTAAGCCTAAGCCTAAGCCTAAGCCTAAGCCTAAGCCTAAGCCTAAGCCTAAGCCTAAGCCTAAGCCTAAGCCTAAGCCTAAGCCTAAGCCTAAGCCTAAGCCTAAGCCTAAGCCTAAGCCTAAGCCTAAGCCTAAGCCTAAGCCTAAGCCTAAGCCTAAGCCTAAGCCTAAGCCTAAGCCTAAGCCTAAGCCTAAGCCTAAGCCTAAGCCTAAGCCTAAGCCTAAGCCTAAGCCTAAGCCTAAGCCTAAGCCTAAGCCTAAGCCTAAGCCTAAGCCTAAGCCTAAGCCTAAGCCTAAGCCTAAGCCTAAGCCTAAGCCTAAGCCTAAGCCTAAGCCTAAGCCTAAGCCTAAGCCTAAGCCTAAGCCTAAGCCTAAGCCTAAGCCTAAGCCTAAGCCTAAGCCTAAGCCTAAGCCTAAGCCTAAGCCTAAGCCTAAGCCTAAGCCTAAGCCTAAGCCTAAGCCTAAGCCTAAGCCTAAGCCTAAGCCTAAGCCTAAGCCTAAGCCTAAGCCTAAGCCTAAGCCTAAGCCTAAGCCTAAGCCTAAGCCTAAGCCTAAGCCTAAGCCTAAGCCTAAGCC
Organism: Caenorhabditis afra; assembly: GCA_963570955.1. Classification (NCBI taxonomy): domain Eukaryota; kingdom Metazoa; phylum Nematoda; class Chromadorea; order Rhabditida; family Rhabditidae; genus Caenorhabditis; species Caenorhabditis afra. Next base: position 3,490 of record OY751533.1, read on the forward strand.
TAAGCCTAAGCCTAAGCCTAAGCCTAAGCCTAAGCCTAAGCCTAAGCCTAAGCCTAAGCCTAAGCCTAAGCCTAAGCCTAAGCCTAAGCCTAAGCCTAAGCCTAAGCCTAAGCCTAAGCCTAAGCCTAAGCCTAAGCCTAAGCCTAAGCCTAAGCCTAAGCCTAAGCCTAAGCCTAAGCCTAAGCCTAAGCCTAAGCCTAAGCCTAAGCCTAAGCCTAAGCCTAAGCCTAAGCCTAAGCCTAAGCCTAAGCCTAAGCCTAAGCCTAAGCCTAAGCCTAAGCCTAAGCCTAAGCCTAAGCCTAAGCCTAAGCCTAAGCCTAAGCCTAAGCCTAAGCCTAAGCCTAAGCCTAAGCCTAAGCCTAAGCCTAAGCCTAAGCCTAAGCCTAAGCCTAAGCCTAAGCCTAAGCCTAAGCCTAAGCCTAAGCCTAAGCCTAAGCCTAAGCCTAAGCCTAAGCCTAAGCCTAAGCCTAAGCCTAAGCCTAAGCCTAAGCCTAAGCCTAAGCCTAAGCCTAAGCCTAAGCCTAAGCCTAAGCCTAAGCCTAAGCCTAAGCCTAAGCCTAAGCCTAAGCCTAAGCCTAAGCCTAAGCCTAAGCCTAAGCCTAAGCCTAAGCCTAAGCCTAAGCCTAAGCCTAAGCCTAAGCCTAAGCCTAAGCCTAAGCCTAAGCCTAAGCCTAAGCCTAAGCCTAAGCCTAAGCCTAAGCCTAAGCCTAAGCCTAAGCCTAAGCCTAAGCCTAAGCCTAAGCCTAAGCCTAAGCCTAAGCCTAAGCCTAAGCCTAAGCCTAAGCCTAAGCCTAAGCCTAAGCCTAAGCCTAAGCCTAAGCCTAAGCCTAAGCCTAAGCCTAAGCCTAAGCCTAAGCCTAAGCCTAAGCCTAAGCCTAAGCCTAAGCCTAAGCCTAAGCCTAAGCCTAAGCCTAAGCCTAAGCCTAAGCCTAAGCCTAAGCCTAAGCCTAAGCCTAAGCCTAAGCCTAAGCCTAAGCCTAAGCCTAAGCCTAAGCCTAAGCCTAAGCCTAAGCCTAAGCCTAAGCCTAAGCCTAAGCCTAAGCCTAAGCCTAAGCCTAAGCCTAAGCCTAAGCCTAAGCCTAAGCCTAAGCCTAAGCCTAAGCCTAAGCCTAAGCCTAAGCCTAAGCCTAAGCCTAAGCCTAAGCCTAAGCCTAAGCCTAAGCCTAAGCCTAAGCCTAAGCCTAAGCCTAAGCCTAAGCCTAAGCCTAAGCCTAAGCCTAAGCCTAAGCCTAAGCCTAAGCCTAAGCCTAAGCCTAAGCCTAAGCCTAAGCCTAAGCCTAAGCCTAAGCCTAAGCCTAAGCCTAAGCCTAAGCCTAAGCCTAAGCCTAAGCCTAAGCCTAAGCCTAAGCCTAAGCCTAAGCCTAAGCCTAAGCCTAAGCCTAAGCCTAAGCCTAAGCCTAAGCCTAAGCCTAAGCCTAAGCCTAAGCCTAAGCCTAAGCCTAAGCCTAAGCCTAAGCCTAAGCCTAAGCCTAAGCCTAAGCCTAAGCCTAAGCCTAAGCCTAAGCCTAAGCCTAAGCCTAAGCCTAAGCCTAAGCCTAAGCCTAAGCCTAAGCCTAAGCCTAAGCCTAAGCCTAAGCCTAAGCCTAAGCCTAAGCCTAAGCCTAAGCCTAAGCCTAAGCCTAAGCCTAAGCCTAAGCCTAAGCCTAAGCCTAAGCCTAAGCCTAAGCCTAAGCCTAAGCCTAAGCCTAAGCCTAAGCCTAAGCCTAAGCCTAAGCCTAAGCCTAAGCCTAAGCCTAAGCCTAAGCCTAAGCCTAAGCCTAAGCCTAAGCCTAAGCCTAAGCCTAAGCCTAAGCCTAAGCCTAAGCCTAAGCCTAAGCCTAAGCCTAAGCCTAAGCCTAAGCCTAAGCCTAAGCCTAAGCCTAAGCCTAAGCCTAAGCCTAAGCCTAAGCCTAAGCCTAAGCCTAAGCCTAAGCCTAAGCCTAAGCCTAAGCCTAAGCCTAAGCCTAAGCCTAAGCCTAAGCCTAAGCCTAAGCCTAAGCCTAAGCCTAAGCCTAAGCCTAAGCCTAAGCCTAAGCCTAAGCCTAAGCCTAAGCCTAAGCCTAAGCCTAAGCCTAAGCCTAAGCCTAAGCCTAAGCCTAAGCCTAAGCCTAAGCCTAAGCCTAAGCCTAAGCCTAAGCCTAAGCCTAAGCCTAAGCCTAAGCCTAAGCCTAAGCCTAAGCCTAAGCCTAAGCCTAAGCCTAAGCCTAAGCCTAAGCCTAAGCCTAAGCCTAAGCCTAAGCCTAAGCCTAAGCCTAAGCCTAAGCCTAAGCCTAAGCCTAAGCCTAAGCCTAAGCCTAAGCCTAAGCCTAAGCCTAAGCCTAAGCCTAAGCCTAAGCCTAAGCCTAAGCCTAAGCCTAAGCCTAAGCCTAAGCCTAAGCCTAAGCCTAAGCCTAAGCCTAAGCCTAAGCCTAAGCCTAAGCCTAAGCCTAAGCCTAAGCCTAAGCCTAAGCCTAAGCCTAAGCCTAAGCCTAAGCCTAAGCCTAAGCCTAAGCCTAAGCCTAAGCCTAAGCCTAAGCCTAAGCCTAAGCCTAAGCCTAAGCCTAAGCCTAAGCCTAAGCCTAAGCCTAAGCCTAAGCCTAAGCCTAAGCCTAAGCCTAAGCCTAAGCCTAAGCCTAAGCCTAAGCCTAAGCCTAAGCCTAAGCCTAAGCCTAAGCCTAAGCCTAAGCCTAAGCCTAAGCCTAAGCCTAAGCCTAAGCCTAAGCCTAAGCCTAAGCCTAAGCCTAAGCCTAAGCCTAAGCCTAAGCCTAAGCCTAAGCCTAAGCCTAAGCCTAAGCCTAAGCCTAAGCCTAAGCCTAAGCCTAAGCCTAAGCCTAAGCCTAAGCCTAAGCCTAAGCCTAAGCCTAAGCCTAAGCCTAAGCCTAAGCCTAAGCCTAAGCCTAAGCCTAAGCCTAAGCCTAAGCCTAAGCCTAAGCCTAAGCCTAAGCCTAAGCCTAAGCCTAAGCCTAAGCCTAAGCCTAAGCCTAAGCCTAAGCCTAAGCCTAAGCCTAAGCCTAAGCCTAAGCCTAAGCCTAAGCCTAAGCCTAAGCCTAAGCCTAAGCCTAAGCCTAAGCCTAAGCCTAAGCCTAAGCCTAAGCCTAAGCCTAAGCCTAAGCCTAAGCCTAAGCCTAAGCCTAAGCCTAAGCCTAAGCCTAAGCCTAAGCCTAAGCCTAAGCCTAAGCCTAAGCCTAAGCCTAAGCCTAAGCCTAAGCCTAAGCCTAAGCCTAAGCCTAAGCCTAAGCCTAAGCCTAAGCCTAAGCCTAAGCCTAAGCCTAAGCCTAAGCCTAAGCCTAAGCCTAAGCCTAAGCCTAAGCCTAAGCCTAAGCCTAAGCCTAAGCCTAAGCCTAAGCCTAAGCCTAAGCCTAAGCCTAAGCCTAAGCCTAAGCCTAAGCCTAAGCCTAAGCCTAAGCCTAAGCCTAAGCCTAAGCCTAAGCCTAAGCCTAAGCCTAAGCCTAAGCCTAAGCCTAAGCCTAAGCCTAAGCCTAAGCCTAAGCCTAAGCCTAAGCCTAAGCCTAAGCCTAAGCCTAAGCCTAAGCCTAAGCCTAAGCCTAAGCCTAAGCCTAAGCCTAAGCCTAAGCCTAAGCCTAAGCCTAAGCCTAAGCCTAAGCCTAAGCCTAAGCCTAAGCCTAAGCCTAAGCCTAAGCCTAAGCCTAAGCCTAAGCCTAAGCCTAAGCCTAAGCCTAAGCCTAAGCCTAAGCCTAAGCCTAAGCCTAAGCCTAAGCCTAAGCCTAAGCCTAAGCCTAAGCCTAAGCCTAAGCCTAAGCCTAAGCCTAAGCCTAAGCCTAAGCCTAAGCCTAAGCCTAAGCCTAAGCCTAAGCCTAAGCCTAAGCCTAAGCCTAAGCCTAAGCCTAAGCCTAAGCCTAAGCCTAAGCCTAAGCCTAAGCCTAAGCCTAAGCCTAAGCCTAAGCCTAAGCCTAAGCCTAAGCCTAAGCCTAAGCCTAAGCCTAAGCCTAAGCCTAAGCCTAAGCCTAAGCCTAAGCCTAAGCCTAAGCCTAAGCCTAAGCCTAAGCCTAAGCCTAAGCCTAAGCCTAAGCCTAAGCCTAAGCCTAAGCCTAAGCCTAAGCCTAAGCCTAAGCCTAAGCCTAAGCCTAAGCCTAAGCCTAAGCCTAAGCCTAAGCCTAAGCCTAAGCCTAAGCCTAAGCCTAAGCCTAAGCCTAAGCCTAAGCCTAAGCCTAAGCCTAAGCCTAAGCCTAAGCCTAAGCCTAAGCCTAAGCCTAAGCCTAAGCCTAAGCCTAAGCCTAAGCCTAAGCCTAAGCCTAAGCCTAAGCCTAAGCCTAAGCCTAAGCCTAAGCCTAAGCCTAAGCCTAAGCCTAAGCCTAAGCCTAAGCCTAAGCCTAAGCCTAAGCCTAAGCCTAAGCCTAAGCCTAAGCCTAAGCCTAAGCCTAAGCCTAAGCCTAAGCCTAAGCCTAAGCCTAAGCCTAAGCCTAAGCCTAAGCCTAAGCCTAAGCCTAAGCCTAAGCCTAAGCCTAAGCCTAAGCCTAAGCCTAAGCCTAAGCCTAAGCCTAAGCCTAAGCCTAAGCCTAAGCCTAAGCCTAAGCCTAAGCCTAAGCCTAAGCCTAAGCCTAAGCCTAAGCCTAAGCCTAAGCCTAAGCCTAAGCCTAAGCCTAAGCCTAAGCCTAAGCCTAAGCCTAAGCCTAAGCCTAAGCCTAAGCCTAAGCCTAAGCCTAAGCCTAAGCCTAAGCCTAAGCCTAAGCCTAAGCCTAAGCCTAAGCCTAAGCCTAAGCCTAAGCCTAAGCCTAAGCCTAAGCCTAAGCCTAAGCCTAAGCCTAAGCCTAAGCCTAAGCCTAAGCCTAAGCCTAAGCCTAAGCCTAAGCCTAAGCCTAAGCCTAAGCCTAAGCCTAAGCCTAAGCCTAAGCCTAAGCCTAAGCCTAAGCCTAAGCCTAAGCCTAAGCCTAAGCCTAAGCCTAAGCCTAAGCCTAAGCCTAAGCCTAAGCCTAAGCCTAAGCCTAAGCCTAAGCCTAAGCCTAAGCCTAAGCCTAAGCCTAAGCCTAAGCCTAAGCCTAAGCCTAAGCCTAAGCCTAAGCCTAAGCCTAAGCCTAAGCCTAAGCCTAAGCCTAAGCCTAAGCCTAAGCCTAAGCCTAAGCCTAAGCCTAAGCCTAAGCCTAAGCCTAAGCCTAAGCCTAAGCCTAAGCCTAAGCCTAAGCCTAAGCCTAAGCCTAAGCCTAAGCCTAAGCCTAAGCCTAAGCCTAAGCCTAAGCCTAAGCCTAAGCCTAAGCCTAAGCCTAAGCCTAAGCCTAAGCCTAAGCCTAAGCCTAAGCCTAAGCCTAAGCCTAAGCCTAAGCCTAAGCCTAAGCCTAAGCCTAAGCCTAAGCCTAAGCCTAAGCCTAAGCCTAAGCCTAAGCCTAAGCCTAAGCCTAAGCCTAAGCCTAAGCCTAAGCCTAAGCCTAAGCCTAAGCCTAAGCCTAAGCCTAAGCCTAAGCCTAAGCCTAAGCCTAAGCCTAAGCCTAAGCCTAAGCCTAAGCCTAAGCCTAAGCCTAAGCCTAAGCCTAAGCCTAAGCCTAAGCCTAAGCCTAAGCCTAAGCCTAAGCCTAAGCCTAAGCCTAAGCCTAAGCCTAAGCCTAAGCCTAAGCCTAAGCCTAAGCCTAAGCCTAAGCCTAAGCCTAAGCCTAAGCCTAAGCCTAAGCCTAAGCCTAAGCCTAAGCCTAAGCCTAAGCCTAAGCCTAAGCCTAAGCCTAAGCCTAAGCCTAAGCCTAAGCCTAAGCCTAAGCCTAAGCCTAAGCCTAAGCCTAAGCCTAAGCCTAAGCCTAAGCCTAAGCCTAAGCCTAAGCCTAAGCCTAAGCCTAAGCCTAAGCCTAAGCCTAAGCCTAAGCCTAAGCCTAAGCCTAAGCCTAAGCCTAAGCCTAAGCCTAAGCCTAAGCCTAAGCCTAAGCCTAAGCCTAAGCCTAAGCCTAAGCCTAAGCCTAAGCCTAAGCCTAAGCCTAAGCCTAAGCCTAAGCCTAAGCCTAAGCCTAAGCCTAAGCCTAAGCCTAAGCCTAAGCCTAAGCCTAAGCCTAAGCCTAAGCCTAAGCCTAAGCCTAAGCCTAAGCCTAAGCCTAAGCCTAAGCCTAAGCCTAAGCCTAAGCCTAAGCCTAAGCCTAAGCCTAAGCCTAAGCCTAAGCCTAAGCCTAAGCCTAAGCCTAAGCCTAAGCCTAAGCCTAAGCCTAAGCCTAAGCCTAAGCCTAAGCCTAAGCCTAAGCCTAAGCCTAAGCCTAAGCCTAAGCCTAAGCCTAAGCCTAAGCCTAAGCCTAAGCCTAAGCCTAAGCCTAAGCCTAAGCCTAAGCCTAAGCCTAAGCCTAAGCCTAAGCCTAAGCCTAAGCCTAAGCCTAAGCCTAAGCCTAAGCCTAAGCCTAAGCCTAAGCCTAAGCCTAAGCCTAAGCCTAAGCCTAAGCCTAAGCCTAAGCCTAAGCCTAAGCCTAAGCCTAAGCCTAAGCCTAAGCCTAAGCCTAAGCCTAAGCCTAAGCCTAAGCCTAAGCCTAAGCCTAAGCCTAAGCCTAAGCCTAAGCCTAAGCCTAAGCCTAAGCCTAAGCCTAAGCCTAAGCCTAAGCCTAAGCCTAAGCCTAAGCCTAAGCCTAAGCCTAAGCCTAAGCCTAAGCCTAAGCCTAAGCCTAAGCCTAAGCCTAAGCCTAAGCCTAAGCCTAAGCCTAAGCCTAAGCCTAAGCCTAAGCCTAAGCCTAAGCCTAAGCCTAAGCCTAAGCCTAAGCCTAAGCCTAAGCCTAAGCCTAAGCCTAAGCCTAAGCCTAAGCCTAAGCCTAAGCCTAAGCCTAAGCCTAAGCCTAAGCCTAAGCCTAAGCCTAAGCCTAAGCCTAAGCCTAAGCCTAAGCCTAAGCCTAAGCCTAAGCCTAAGCCTAAGCCTAAGCCTAAGCCTAAGCCTAAGCCTAAGCCTAAGCCTAAGCCTAAGCCTAAGCCTAAGCCTAAGCCTAAGCCTAAGCCTAAGCCTAAGCCTAAGCCTAAGCCTAAGCCTAAGCCTAAGCCTAAGCCTAAGCCTAAGCCTAAGCCTAAGCCTAAGCCTAAGCCTAAGCCTAAGCCTAAGCCTAAGCCTAAGCCTAAGCCTAAGCCTAAGCCTAAGCCTAAGCCTAAGCCTAAGCCTAAGCCTAAGCCTAAGCCTAAGCCTAAGCCTAAGCCTAAGCCTAAGCCTAAGCCTAAGCCTAAGCCTAAGCCTAAGCCTAAGCCTAAGCCTAAGCCTAAGCCTAAGCCTAAGCCTAAGCCTAAGCCTAAGCCTAAGCCTAAGCCTAAGCCTAAGCCTAAGCCTAAGCCTAAGCCTAAGCCTAAGCCTAAGCCTAAGCCTAAGCCTAAGCCTAAGCCTAAGCCTAAGCCTAAGCCTAAGCCTAAGCCTAAGCCTAAGCCTAAGCCTAAGCCTAAGCCTAAGCCTAAGCCTAAGCCTAAGCCTAAGCCTAAGCCTAAGCCTAAGCCTAAGCCTAAGCCTAAGCCTAAGCCTAAGCCTAAGCCTAAGCCTAAGCCTAAGCCTAAGCCTAAGCCTAAGCCTAAGCCTAAGCCTAAGCCTAAGCCTAAGCCTAAGCCTAAGCCTAAGCCTAAGCCTAAGCCTAAGCCTAAGCCTAAGCCTAAGCCTAAGCCTAAGCCTAAGCCTAAGCCTAAGCCTAAGCCTAAGCCTAAGCCTAAGCCTAAGCCTAAGCCTAAGCCTAAGCCTAAGCCTAAGCCTAAGCCTAAGCCTAAGCCTAAGCCTAAGCCTAAGCCTAAGCCTAAGCCTAAGCCTAAGCCTAAGCCTAAGCCTAAGCCTAAGCCTAAGCCTAAGCCTAAGCCTAAGCCTAAGCCTAAGCCTAAGCCTAAGCCTAAGCCTAAGCCTAAGCCTAAGCCTAAGCCTAAGCCTAAGCCTAAGCCTAAGCCTAAGCCTAAGCCTAAGCCTAAGCCTAAGCCTAAGCCTAAGCCTAAGCCTAAGCCTAAGCCTAAGCCTAAGCCTAAGCCTAAGCCTAAGCCTAAGCCTAAGCCTAAGCCTAAGCCTAAGCCTAAGCCTAAGCCTAAGCCTAAGCCTAAGCCTAAGCCTAAGCCTAAGCCTAAGCCTAAGCCTAAGCCTAAGCCTAAGCCTAAGCCTAAGCCTAAGCCTAAGCCTAAGCCTAAGCCTAAGCCTAAGCCTAAGCCTAAGCCTAAGCCTAAGCCTAAGCCTAAGCCTAAGCCTAAGCCTAAGCCTAAGCCTAAGCCTAAGCCTAAGCCTAAGCCTAAGCCTAAGCCTAAGCCTAAGCCTAAGCCTAAGCCTAAGCCTAAGCCTAAGCCTAAGCCTAAGCCTAAGCCTAAGCCTAAGCCTAAGCCTAAGCCTAAGCCTAAGCCTAAGCCTAAGCCTAAGCCTAAGCCTAAGCCTAAGCCTAAGCCTAAGCCTAAGCCTAAGCCTAAGCCTAAGCCTAAGCCTAAGCCTAAGCCTAAGCCTAAGCCTAAGCCTAAGCCTAAGCCTAAGCCTAAGCCTAAGCCTAAGCCTAAGCCTAAGCCTAAGCCTAAGCCTAAGCCTAAGCCTAAGCCTAAGCCTAAGCCTAAGCCTAAGCCTAAGCCTAAGCCTAAGCCTAAGCCTAAGCCTAAGCCTAAGCCTAAGCCTAAGCCTAAGCCTAAGCCTAAGCCTAAGCCTAAGCCTAAGCCTAAGCCTAAGCCTAAGCCTAAGCCTAAGCCTAAGCCTAAGCCTAAGCCTAAGCCTAAGCCTAAGCCTAAGCCTAAGCCTAAGCCTAAGCCTAAGCCTAAGCCTAAGCCTAAGCCTAAGCCTAAGCCTAAGCCTAAGCCTAAGCCTAAGCCTAAGCCTAAGCCTAAGCCTAAGCCTAAGCCTAAGCCTAAGCCTAAGCCTAAGCCTAAGCCTAAGCCTAAGCCTAAGCCTAAGCCTAAGCCTAAGCCTAAGCCTAAGCCTAAGCCTAAGCCTAAGCCTAAGCCTAAGCCTAAGCCTAAGCCTAAGCCTAAGCCTAAGCCTAAGCCTAAGCCTAAGCCTAAGCCTAAGCCTAAGCCTAAGCCTAAGCCTAAGCCTAAGCCTAAGCCTAAGCCTAAGCCTAAGCCTAAGCCTAAGCCTAAGCCTAAGCCTAAGCCTAAGCCTAAGCCTAAGCCTAAGCCTAAGCCTAAGCCTAAGCCTAAGCCTAAGCCTAAGCCTAAGCCTAAGCCTAAGCCTAAGCCTAAGCCTAAGCCTAAGCCTAAGCCTAAGCCTAAGCCTAAGCCTAAGCCTAAGCCTAAGCCTAAGCCTAAGCCTAAGCCTAAGCCTAAGCCTAAGCCTAAGCCTAAGCCTAAGCCTAAGCCTAAGCCTAAGCCTAAGCCTAAGCCTAAGCCTAAGCCTAAGCCTAAGCCTAAGCCTAAGCCTAAGCCTAAGCCTAAGCCTAAGCCTAAGCCTAAGCCTAAGCCTAAGCCTAAGCCTAAGCCTAAGCCTAAGCCTAAGCCTAAGCCTAAGCCTAAGCCTAAGCCTAAGCCTAAGCCTAAGCCTAAGCCTAAGCCTAAGCCTAAGCCTAAGCCTAAGCCTAAGCCTAAGCCTAAGCCTAAGCCTAAGCCTAAGCCTAAGCCTAAGCCTAAGCCTAAGCCTAAGCCTAAGCCTAAGCCTAAGCCTAAGCCTAAGCCTAAGCCTAAGCCTAAGCCTAAGCCTAAGCCTAAGCCTAAGCCTAAGCCTAAGCCTAAGCCTAAGCCTAAGCCTAAGCCTAAGCCTAAGCCTAAGCCTAAGCCTAAGCCTAAGCCTAAGCCTAAGCCTAAGCCTAAGCCTAAGCCTAAGCCTAAGCCTAAGCCTAAGCCTAAGCCTAAGCCTAAGCCTAAGCCTAAGCCTAAGCCTAAGCCTAAGCCTAAGCCTAAGCCTAAGCCTAAGCCTAAGCCTAAGCCTAAGCCTAAGCCTAAGCCTAAGCCTAAGCCTAAGCCTAAGCCTAAGCCTAAGCCTAAGCCTAAGCCTAAGCCTAAGCCTAAGCCTAAGCCTAAGCCTAAGCCTAAGCCTAAGCCTAAGCCTAAGCCTAAGCCTAAGCCTAAGCCTAAGCCTAAGCCTAAGCCTAAGCCTAAGCCTAAGCCTAAGCCTAAGCCTAAGCCTAAGCCTAAGCCTAAGCCTAAGCCTAAGCCTAAGCCTAAGCCTAAGCCTAAGCCTAAGCCTAAGCCTAAGCCTAAGCCTAAGCCTAAGCCTAAGCCTAAGCCTAAGCCTAAGCCTAAGCCTAAGCCTAAGCCTAAGCCTAAGCCTAAGCCTAAGCCTAAGCCTAAGCCTAAGCCTAAGCCTAAGCCTAAGCCTAAGCCTAAGCCTAAGCCTAAGCCTAAGCCTAAGCCTAAGCCTAAGCCTAAGCCTAAGCCTAAGCCTAAGCCTAAGCCTAAGCCTAAGCCTAAGCCTAAGCCTAAGCCTAAGCCTAAGCCTAAGCCTAAGCCTAAGCCTAAGCCTAAGCCTAAGCCTAACTCATTTTTTTCTCTGTTGTTTCACAAGTGAAACAGGGGTCCATTTGGTCTGCCCGAGCTCAAAGCACCCCCTGCCCCGACGCCTTGCTCAAAGCACCCCCTGCCCCGACGCCTTGCTCAAAGCACCCCCTTCGGGAAATTCGCCTCCGCTCGCTGCGCTCGCTCCGACGGTTCAGTCCGAATCCGACACCCCTTTCATTTCACTTAGAGCCACGCGATCTGAAAATATTACTAGGACCTGAAAAACACAATAAAGAGAACGCTGGGAAACTGACTAGGAGAAGTAGAATATTCAGTTGGAGACTCTGGAAGAAACGGGCGTCAGAAACAGTTCCCATGCTTTCCCGCGAAAAATGGGAGTAATAGTATCCGGCTGGAAACGAGATATAGTTTTGTTCAACTTTGCTGGAAAGAGCAAACCCGCAAGTGTCTGCGATACGAGGATAACGGCAGATTGACTCAAAAAAGAACAAAAACGATTGGACGCAAAAAGATAAACTCGAAAAGGCTGCCATTTGATGGAAACTGGGCACCTGCAGAAATGAGAAATATGGAAAGTGGCACTGAAAATAGAGAATGGTCTCAAAAAAGGCTAGAAAAGCTGAAATCTTGATTTTTATCAAACTTGGGACTCTCACTAAACGTTGTGAATTGAAAGCTCGCATCAGAGTCCATAAGTGTAGCTGAGCTAATGCCGCTTCATGAGAGCACAGCCAAAGTTTTGAACGGTATGCCAGCAGAGTTACGATTTTGAACGCGGAAATCAATCAAGGAATACTGCTTCCGTAGGAAATAGATAAAAATGAGCAATCTGCGTTGAAAATTGGTAAAAATGCGGAAACCTGCAGCGGAAGCATCAAATTGCATTGAGGCCTACCTCTAAGCGAAACGAATGGGGTGTCGGATTCGGACTGAACCGTCGGAGCGAGCGCAGCGAGCGGAGGCGAATTTCCCGAAGGGGGTGCTTTGAGCAAGGCGTCGGGGCAGGGGGTGCTTTGAGCAAGGCGTCGGGGCAGGGGGTGCTTTGAGCTCGGGCAGACCAAATGGACCCCTGTTTCACTTGTGAAACAACAGAGAAAAAAATGAGGGGCCGCTACGCGGCCCGTCGTTATCAAAGAAGACGGAAAGTTAGAAAAAAAGCGAAAACGCCATTAAAAAGAGCAAAAAAAGTTTGCCAGGGAAAAACTCCGTCAAAAAAAATCGGAAAATTCTGGAAAAAATGAAGTAGGCATAAAAAAATGCGCTCTTCAAAACAGCAAATAGGAAAAAATTTTAAAAAATAAATTTTTTTTTGATGACAGTTAACTAAGAGCATAAAAATTCGAAAACTCAACCATAATTCATGAATTTTTGGGAAAAGATGCGGACATTAAATGCGCACAAAAAAGCCTCTTGGACCCCCCAACCAAAAGTTGGAACAAGGCCGATAAAAAATGATGTGCATCTTTTTGGTTTTTGGTGCACAACTCCCACAATTTTTGCTCACGCCCTCTGAAAAGTTGGGAATCTACCTCATTTTTTAAGCTCTTTCGAATGGTTATTTTTTCAATAGGGGTAACAATGCACTTTTTTTTTACTTCCGCCTTTGAGCCGGGCTCACGAGCCGGAGCCGGGCTCAAAAAATCTGAAAATTTCAGAAAAGCGAGATCTAGTCATGGGCAACATTTTTTATGTTAAGTGCAAGTTGGTATCTGCCACGCCTGATTTTAAAAACGAGTCCAAAAAAAAAATTTTTTTATTGCTCAAAAACTGAGGCATGAAACCCTTAGCGACTATGACCCACATATGCCCGGGGGTGTTTAAAAGTGTGTGAATTTTTTGCAGAAAAAAATTCCTATTCAGTTTTTTTTTATTCCAATTTCCAACTTTATCGATTTTTTTTGGACCCCTTGCCGTGGAGGAAAAAAATTGAAAAAATTTGCACAATGTTTATTTGTCCACGACTACCTCCCATAAAATTTTGGTGTCCCTCCTACGAGCCAATCCCGAGATATTGCAAAAGTGCATGTCGATTTTTTCGACTTTCAGCCAAATTTTTTCAGCCATAGTTGAGTTTCAGCCAAATCGCTCGGACACGTGTCTAATGATTTTTCGCGCTCTTTCGAATGGTGTATATACTTCCTACTTTTGAGAGATGACCCCAAAATCCTCAGCCCAAATGGCGCAGGCTGGAGCCTGCGCCTAACCTAAGCCTAAATCTGAAACTAAGCCTGAAGCTCGGGGACCGTATCACTTGGATCTTCATCTGAGATCAAGCTTCGATGACTATTAACCTGAGGTTAAGGCGTGGGATGAAGGGTGGGCGGCTTGCCCCCAGATTATTGACCACGACGGCCCATGATTTCTGGCTGTAAGCCTGCTGTGGCCATGTGCCCGGAAGGTATGGCCATTTCGCCTAGGTCACCGGGCCTGCTGATTTTAAGGTGCCACGTGGGGTGGGTGCCATGCTAAAGTTTTTGAGTCGGCTCGATGAAGTTTCTTGCGCCTGCTCCAATGGGTCAGAATACCACTGGTAATTTGCTAGGCTGTGCGCCTTTAAAATTGGACGGAGTCAGCTCAAGGGGCCGAACCGATTTCGGGTAGCCGGTGGATTGAGTGTCACCCAAAATACCATTGGGAATTTGCTAAGCTATGCGCCTTTAAAAATCGACCACAAAACGCACACTAGAACGCAATCAATGCAAGGTTGACAAATACTACAGTAACCTACAGTAACCGATGTTAAATCCCACCACAAGACGTGACATGAACACAGGCGACTGCTGAATCTGGACATGGCGGGTGGACGTGTTAAACTGTAGCTGCACTGTTCGGTGCATCGGGCACAGTTCCGTGTGTAACTCGATTCCCACAGGAAATTTGCCGACCACTATCAGTTACTATAACGGCAACACTGTCCGACTAGCTTTGAGTAGAATCGAGCTCACATCGTGATTTGAAGCTGCTCGGACAGTACATGCATATCCACGCCATCATCAGAACAGATTTTGCCAAAATACCAGTGGTTTTTTGTCAGGCTATGCGCCTTTAAAGGGCAACCACAAAACAAACTCGTAAAGAGGAATAAGATAGAAGTTGGGGAGATAGAGTGGGAGCAGTAGAAGAATGAATGAACTAGCGTAACCTACCGTAACCTACCGTAACCCAAGCTGGAACCCACCACGAACGGTGAGTCCAGCATCACAGTATCTCAAACCATATCCCCCGATGTAGAACACCATCCTGAACATGTGAACTAAGGCCAGAGAACTAGATATAAGAGGGCGTGTTAAAAAAGCTGTAACGGAGACACTGTTCGACCGGACAGTGTTACTGCTCAACTGCACATCCACTCGTTGGTTGCCAAAAAACCACTGGTATTTAGCTTGCGTATGCGCCTTTAAAGTATGCCACAAAACACACTTAGCGGAGAATAAGGTCGGAGAGAGAGAGAGGTAGAGGGAGAGCAGTAGAAGAATGAACGAACTACCGTAACCTACCGTAACCTACCGTAACCCCATGGGGCCCTTCATGAACAATGAGTCCAGCATCACAATGACTCACACCATGTGCCTTGGAAATTGGGTGACAGTGCAATGCTCGTGTGAAAACGGATGGTGATGGAAATGACAGGTGAACGTGTTACTGTAGCTGCACATTCCGGGTGTGGGCGCGTCTTTGCATTGTTATCGATCTGGCTTTCTGGTTGGAAGTTCGTGCACAGTAGTGGTGTGGGTTCCTAGGAGTTTCGTGACGGTCGGCTTGGTGTGTGGGGTGTGGTTTCGATGTGTCTTGGAAAAACGGCCTGTAAAAGTGGACGTCGGCTTGGGTGTAGCTGCCCTAGAATTTTACCACTGGTAATTTCCTAGGATCTAGGGCCTAGCGAGTGCAGGCTCAAGCACACGCTTCCTGGCTCTAAGCCTAAGCCTAAGCCTAAGCCTAAGCCTAAGCCTAAGCCTAAGCCTAAGTCTGAAATTAAGCCTAAATCTGAAATTAAGCCTAAGTCTGAAATTAAGCCTAAGTCTGAAATTAAGCCTGAGTCTGAAATTAAGCCTAAGTCTGAAATTAAGCCTAAGTCTGAAATTAAGCCAAAGTCTGAAATTAAGCCTAAGTCTGAAATTAAGCCTAAGTCTGAAATTAAGCCTAAGTCTGAAATTAAGCCTAAGTCTGAAATTAAGCCTAAGTCTGAAATTAAGCCTAAGTCTGCGAAGCCTGCGCCGAAGCCTAAGCCTTATTTTCCTTTAACGCTTCCTTGCCAACTCGGCCGTCGCTTGACTATTTTTTTTCTAAAACTTTGCCGGGGGGTTCTTTAACGTGCTCTACACGATGGTCATAAAAGCTAAGAAATCTGACAGACCGGGTTTGAGAACCTGCATTTCGCACCTTAAGCACCCCCCCCCCCCCCCCCCCCTACTAACTCGACTCCTAGAAACCCGATTCGGTTCAAATTTTCAGACTAGACTATTTTTGGCTAGTCTAGACGCTGGTAAATAAAGCTAAGAAAAATTTCAATTTTTTCTCGAGTTATGCTCTTATTTTCCTTAGACACCCCCCTACTAACTCGGCCGTTTTTCATGCATTTTCTCTCCAAACTTGTGTCCGGGGGTTTTTTAACGTGCTCTACACGATGGTCAGAAAAGCTAAGAAATCTGACAGACCGGGTTTGAGAACCTGCATTTTGCACCTTAAGCACCCCCCTACTAACTCGACTCCTAGAAACCCGATTTGGTTCAAATTTTTAGACTAGACTATTTTTGGCTAGTCTAGACGCTGGTAAAAAAAACTAAGAAAAATTTCAATTTTTTCCCGAGTTATGCTCTTATTTTCCTTAAACACCCCCCCTACTAACTCGGCCGTTTTTCATGCATTTTCTCTCCAAACTTGTGTCCGGGGTTTTTTTAACGTGCTCTACACGATGGTCATAAAAGCTGAAAAATTTGACAGACCGGATTTGAGAACCTGCATTTCGCACCTTAAGCACACCCCCTACTAACTCGACTCCTAGCAAACCATTTTTTCTGAATTTTTTACGCAAGGCTAAAAATTAGCGCTCTAATCGGTGGTAAAAAATTCAAAAAAAAATACCGACTTGTTCTCGAGTTATTCACCTATGGTATACCGTATCTGAAAAGTTAGGCGGGGGTCACCCCAATTTTATTTCAGAAATAGATTTGGCGCATTAAGTTTAGTCTTTTTGCAAAGTCGCAAAAAAAGTTCTCGATTATTTTTTGAGTTATGCAAAAAAATCAATATTTGACCTACTTAACGGAATCCAATTGGCAAACCGACAAGCGCACCGTGTTCAGCATCAAAAGTCACATGCCACGCCATGCTATGCCATGCCACGCCATGCCACGCCACGCCACGCCACGCCATGTCACGTAATTATCAAGTTAAGACACGCCTCTTTTTGTTCGCACCTCCTCCATCTGCCTAACCTCTGTTTTGATCACGCAATTATCTAGTTAGCGCCGAAGCCCTCCTATCTAGTTCGCCCCAGGGAGTTTAGGCCTAGGCCAGGCGTGGCATGGCGTGGCATGGCGTGGCATGGCGTGGCATGGCGTGGCATGGCGTGGCATGGCGTGGCATGGCGTGGCATGGCGTGGCATGGCGTGGCATGGCGTGGCATGGCGTGGCATGGCGTGGCATGGCGTGGCATGGCGTGGCATGGCGTGGCATGGCGTGGCATGGCGTGGCATGGCGTGGCATGGCGTGGCATGGCGTGGCATGGCGTGGCATGGCGTGGCATGGCGTGGCATGGCGTGGCATGGCGTGGCATGGCGTGGCATGGCGTGGCATGGCGTGGCATGGCGTGGCATGGCGTGGCATGGCGTGGCATGGCGTGGCATGGCGTGGCATGGCGTGGCATGGCGTGGCATGGCGTGGCATGGCGTGGCATGGCGTGGCATGGCGTGGCATGGCGTGGCATGGCGTGGCATGGCGTGGCATGGCGTGGCATGGCGTGGCATGGCGTGGCATGGCGTGGCATGGCGTGGCATGGCGTGGCATGGCGTGGCATGGCGTGGCATGGCGTGGCATGGCGTGGCATGGCGTGGCATGGCGTGGCATGGCGTGGCATGGCGTGGCATGGCGTGGCATGGCGTGGCATGGCGTGGCATGGCGTGGCATGGCGTGGCATGGCGTGGCATGGCGTGGCATGGCGTGGCATGGCGTGGCATGGCGTGGCATGGCGTGGCATGGCGTGGCATGGCGTGGCATGGCGTGGCATGGCGTGGCATGGCGTGGCATGGCGTGGCATGGCGTGGCATGGCGTGGCATGGCGTGGCATGGCGTGGCATGGCGTGGCATGGCGTGGCATGGCGTGGCATGGCGTGGCATGGCGTGGCATGGCGTGGCATGGCGTGGCATGGCGTGGCATGGCGTGGCATGGCGTGGCATGGCGTGGCATGGCGTGGCATGGCGTGGCATGGCGTGGCATGGCGTGGCATGGCGTGGCATGGCGTGGCATGGCGTGGCATGGCGTGGCATGGCGTGGCATGGCGTGGCATGGCGTGGCATGGCGTGGCATGGCGTGGCATGGCGTGGCATGGCGTGGCATGGCGTGGCATGGCGTGGCATGGCGTGGCATGGCGTGGCATGGCGTGGCATGGCGTGGCATGGCGTGGCATGGCGTGG
Organism: Caenorhabditis afra; assembly: GCA_963570955.1. Classification (NCBI taxonomy): domain Eukaryota; kingdom Metazoa; phylum Nematoda; class Chromadorea; order Rhabditida; family Rhabditidae; genus Caenorhabditis; species Caenorhabditis afra. Next base: position 20,368 of record OY751533.1, read on the forward strand.
CATGGCGTGGCATGGCGTGGCATGGCGTGGCATGGCGTGGCATGGCGTGGCATGGCGTGGCATGGCGTGGCATGGCGTGGCATGGCGTGGCATGGCGTGGCATGGCGTGGCATGGCGTGGCATGGCGTGGCATGGCGTGGCATGGCGTGGCATGGCGTGGCATGGCGTGGCATGGCGTGGCATGGCGTGGCATGGCGTGGCATGGCGTGGCATGGCGTGGCATGGCGTGGCATGGCGTGGCATGGCGTGGCATGGCGTGGCATGGCGTGGCATGGCGTGGCATGGCGTGGCATGGCGTGGCATGGCGTGGCATGGCGTGGCATGGCGTGGCATGGCGTGGCATGGCGTGGCATGGCGTGGCATGGCGTGGCATGGCGTGGCATGGCGTGGCATGGCGTGGCATGGCGTGGCATGGCGTGGCATGGCGTGGCATGGCGTGGCATGGCGTGGCATGGCGTGGCATGGCGTGGCATGGCGTGGCATGGCGTGGCATGGCGTGGCATGGCGTGGCATGGCGTGGCATGGCGTGGCATGGCGTGGCATGGCGTGGCATGGCGTGGCATGGCGTGGCATGGCGTGGCATGGCGTGGCATGGCGTGGCATGGCGTGGCATGGCGTGGCATGGCGTGGCATGGCGTGGCATGGCGTGGCATGGCGTGGCATGGCGTGGCATGGCGTGGCATGGCGTGGCATGGCGTGGCATGGCGTGGCATGGCGTGGCATGGCGTGGCATGGCGTGGCATGGCGTGGCATGGCGTGGCATGGCGTGGCATGGCGTGGCATGGCGTGGCATGGCGTGGCATGGCGTGGCATGGCGTGGCATGGCGTGGCATGGCGTGGCATGGCGTGGCATGGCGTGGCATGGCGTGGCATGGCGTGGCATGGCGTGGCATGGCGTGGCATGGCGTGGCATGGCGTGGCATGGCGTGGCATGGCGTGGCATGGCGTGGCATGGCGTGGCATGGCGTGGCATGGCGTGGCATGGCGTGGCATGGCGTGGCATGGCGTGGCATGGCGTGGCATGGCGTGGCATGGCGTGGCATGGCGTGGCATGGCGTGGCATGGCGTGGCATGGCGTGGCATGGCGTGGCATGGCGTGGCATGGCGTGGCATGGCGTGGCATGGCGTGGCATGGCGTGGCATGGCGTGGCATGGCGTGGCATGGCGTGGCATGGCGTGGCATGGCGTGGCATGGCGTGGCATGGCGTGGCATGGCGTGGCATGGCGTGGCATGGCGTGGCATGGCGTGGCATGGCGTGGCATGGCGTGGCATGGCGTGGCATGGCGTGGCATGGCGTGGCATGGCGTGGCATGGCGTGGCATGGCGTGGCATGGCGTGGCATGGCGTGGCATGGCGTGGCATGGCGTGGCATGGCGTGGCATGGCGTGGCATGGCGTGGCATGGCGTGGCATGGCGTGGCATGGCGTGGCATGGCGTGGCATGGCGTGGCATGGCGTGGCATGGCGTGGCATGGCGTGGCATGGCGTGGCATGGCGTGGCATGGCGTGGCATGGCGTGGCATGGCGTGGCATGGCGTGGCATGGCGTGGCATGGCGTGGCATGGCGTGGCATGGCGTGGCATGGCGTGGCATGGCGTGGCATGGCGTGGCATGGCGTGGCATGGCGTGGCATGGCGTGGCATGGCGTGGCATGGCGTGGCATGGCGTGGCATGGCGTGGCATGGCGTGGCATGGCGTGGCATGGCGTGGCATGGCGTGGCATGGCGTGGCATGGCGTGGCATGGCGTGGCATGGCGTGGCATGGCGTGGCATGGCGTGGCATGGCGTGGCATGGCGTGGCATGGCGTGGCATGGCGTGGCATGGCGTGGCATGGCGTGGCATGGCGTGGCATGGCGTGGCATGGCGTGGCATGGCGTGGCATGGCGTGGCATGGCGTGGCATGGCGTGGCATGGCGTGGCATGGCGTGGCATGGCGTGGCATGGCGTGGCATGGCGTGGCATGGCGTGGCATGGCGTGGCATGGCGTGGCATGGCGTGGCATGGCGTGGCATGGCGTGGCATGGCGTGGCATGGCGTGGCATGGCGTGGCATGGCGTGGCATGGCGTGGCATGGCGTGGCATGGCGTGGCATGGCGTGGCATGGCGTGGCATGGCGTGGCATGGCGTGGCATGGCGTGGCATGGCGTGGCATGGCGTGGCATGGCGTGGCATGGCGTGGCATGGCGTGGCATGGCGTGGCATGGCGTGGCATGGCGTGGCATGGCGTGGCATGGCGTGTCATGGCGTGGCATGGCGTGGCATGGCGTGGCATGGCGTGGCATGGCGTGGCATGGCGTGCCATAAGAGCTCCCTGGGCCGAAGCCAACATTTTTCCCTAGTTCTGCACTTGTTCCGCAAAAAATGGCGAACTAGATAACAGTGTGTTCCGCGTTCCGCGGTCCGCAACGCGCATTCCGCTGATTTTTTAAGTTCCGCTGATCGCATCCCCGTTCCGCAAAAATGTTCTTCCGCGGTCCGCGTCCGCGTTCTGCAAAAATTTTCCCGGGTTCCGCAGTCCGCGTCCTTGTTCCGCAAAAAATTTACTGGCCCTGGTCCGCGTTTTCAAAAATGTCGATTCCGCACATCTCTGGTAGAGATGCCATGCCAGTCTTCACAACCAGTTTTGCGACTGGTTCTCTGATTTTCGTTCGGCTCGAATCATTTCTTTTGAAGTAATTAATTCCTTCTCACCCATCTCTACCCCGATTCCTTCTGAAGTACCGCCAGGTTCCGTTTGTGTCTCTCTCCTTTTTTTCCTCGACGACGTCTCGCAATCCCCCTCCTTTTTCTGTTCTCGCAGTTGCGTATGCTGATCACCTAAAAGTACTCTCTTCCTTGCTTGTTTCTGTTCAATTCTGGATTTTTAGGTCCACCACTAACCTAATCCTCCCTTCGCTCCCATCCTGATAATCAAAGACCGTTTGGAAGAATCCCCCTTGTCTGACCGTGAAATAGTCGATAAATTCGATACAGCCACCCTCGAACAAGCGCTGCGTTGGTGATTATTCTGGAAAATCATTATCGAGTCCAGCTGCTCGACTTGTCTTTACTCATTCAAGAGAGAATAGGATGCTTTCCAGAAGCACAACCGGGAGAAGCAAGCTGAGAAGCAGCAAATTTACATCGGCATTTTACGGTAACATTACGATAATAACGACGTCTCCCCTTATTGAAAGTCAGATTCGACGAAGTGGCCCGAAAGAAAATTATGGGTGCCCACTAAAATTCCTTTTCGGGTCGCCCAGAACACAATTCACATCAAAGTTTCCTGTTAGTTCAGATTTTTCAATGTGGAGGTGGGGATTATCGGTATAATCGGAATTGATCACAAAGTTTTAATGTTGTAGTGAGCTGTCGTTTATAATCGTCACAAAAGATTACCAGTTCGATATGTCAAAGTTGTTAATTGCTACGTTTTTTATTTTATCATTGATATCGTTTTCTACCTATTATTTTTTTGCGGCTGATTCTTTGTTAATTACAATGAAAAGTCTCACAAACACGCGGTTTTACACTTTGTTTCATGACTCCATGGATAACGATCTAGAAAGAGTTCAAGAAGTAGCGAAGCTATCCGGCAAACCTTTGTTACCACCATTTATAGACTTTGAAAGAGAATATGCGGTGAATATCTACACTAACAAAAAAATATATCTTTCAATTTAAGATCGCACCGAAGTACAATATTTCTATATGCCGTATCAAAAAGTCTATGTCTACATTGATGTCGGGAGTGGCATGTGTTCTTTTTGACACTGAGAAATTTTTAAAAAATAACAGAAGTATACTTGAACTGTGGAGCCGACGGTAAGGATTTTTTATGTTTCCCATTAAATTATTCCTCACTAGGTTTTGTGCTTCTAAAAATGAGTACCGTAGACTCAGCGAAGTGAAATGGAGGATGGGTGATGCTCATCATACGTTTACCAAATTATCAGTGATCAGAGATCCTATTGCGCGGTTCATATCATTTTTCTCCAATAAATGCATATTGTATGAAATTCATTAATGGTACAGTTTTCGTGACGTCTAGAATTCAGTGAAGCCCAAAAGTATCCTGAGCGAAAGCAATGCTATGGCTGTCATGGAAATATTACATGTTTCTTGGAGAAGCAATATTCGAGATTCGTTCAGCACGCTTCGAAAAACTCTAGATTACGACCGTCCTACGAGGATAAACACGCAGCACCATTATCATGGTAATGTTTCTTACTCAATCTAAAAAATAATAATAAGGAAATTCGTGGATTGCTGCCACCATGTAAAGTTTGATAAGCAACATTTATTTAAAGAATGAGATTTAAATGGAGAGGCGAATGGCGTTCAATATGCACAGGGGTTGATGGGTTCCCTGATTCGCATTCACTTTATTGTGGTCTCGTTTTGTAGAAGGCTTTGATCCGCAAACGCCACCTTGTTAATATGGAGAAAACGCGTGGCGAATCTTTAGGCGCCACTACGGCAACCGGGTCGTCGAAACCTAGGTTTTACGGTACTTAAGTCTTTTTTCAACTTTTTTTCGAGTCGGAATTTTTTAATGGTAACTCGTCGCGGGCCGGGTGGTGCTCAGGTGATCTAACTATCTCAATCAGAAACTATTTAATGTCGTCCTGAGACAGCATTTGGTCATAGGACAATGAAAAACTTCATTCAAAATCAGAGCGCTAATGAATAGAACGGCATGCCGTTCTTATAATAAATAGAGTTTGTATGGTACATAAATTAGTCATCATCTTTCCACTGAATATCTTCCTCAAACGACACACCCCGTTCTATTATTAGTTAACCATCTAGCGAGGGTTCGACTGCGCAACTTTTCTTCGGAAGATGCCCACATGGTGCACAAAGTGTGCAAAATTTCTAAATCACACGTTCCGAATCGAGACAGCAGGGTTTATATGGATTTACCACTTTCTTCTCACGATCCGGTTCGTGCCGAGAATAAGACTCATTCCGGCCGACTATTAATGTGGAAGTACTATTCTCTTGTTTTGAGAAAATAAACAGTTGTTTCGTGCAGGAATTGCGAGTTCGGGAGGCAGCTACACGGATACAAGATTGTGAAGCTGGTAGTTGATCCAGAGCATCGAAGAAGTGGACTGGAAGATCTTATTAGAGTACTCAGAGAGAGTAGAGTTCCTAACGATACACTCCAATTCATCAAAGATTCCGCGTTAAAAGGGGAGACCCAACACGCTACTTACGATTCAGATGCGCACGATGTAGTTAAACGGCAAATCGAAGCAGACAAGACAATCAGAGAATGGCTGAAACGAATTTATTATCTCGATTTTCTCATTTTTGATTTCAACAGACAGTTTATTGATAGCTAACTTTCTTAAACATTTGAAAAATGTCTGTTTTAATAAACATCAAGTTTCGTGTGGCTGGATAAATCAGTCAGTTCATTTTATTGGCAATCTCATTTCTTTTCTCCCTCCTTCTCACACTCCTTCTCTCTTTTTCTCAATTCTCTCATATAAACAACTTACCCGCCCTTTGCACACCCACATTTTCATTTCGACTGTGCTTCCGCTTCGATACTTTCATCAGTCAGACGTCACATGTGCTTTTTCATCATTCTCTTAAGTATGATTTCCAATCTCTCACGAATTTCAACAGCATCGTCAGATTAAAAAAGCTCTTTCAAAGTTATTCAGTTTGTTAATGAAGATGTGTAACCAAGAAAAAGGAAAAACTATCTTCGGATACCCTATTAATCCTCCGTTCAAATTGGGAGCGCCAAGGTTTCCGCAGGACACCTTTCTCGGAAGATACCTCCATTCTCTTGATGTAATCGACCCACGCACACTTTTCAAAACAAATGTGAGTGAAGCTTTTTTATGAAATAGAAAAAACTCGAAAATTCAAATATTTAAATATATTGCATGTTCGAATACTAGAGGCGCCAGAATTACATTTGAAACAATTTATAACCCCGACATCTATCGCATCCGATATTCTAATTACGTAAATCCGTGTTTACAGGAGGAACTCGAAAAAGCTATCGAGCTTCTAAATAACCACAACTCAAGTAGCACGAGCACAGTTAATGATAGTGTACTGTGGAAAGCACAAAAGCTGAAACAAGCAGTTACTCATCCGGATACAGGAGAGAAGATACTCCCGCCATTTCGAATGAGCGGATTTGTTCCTTTCGGCTGGATTACAGTAACTGGCATGCTGTTGCCCAATCCATCGTGGCCTACTCTTCTATTTTGGCAGTGGATGAATCAATCGCATAACGCGTGCGTGAATTACGCGAACAGGAATGCTACCCAGCCACAACCACTACTTAAGTATCTAGGGGCTTATGGAGCAGCAGTGACAACAGCTTGCACTATCTCCGCTGGTTTAACATATATAATTAAAGAAGCAACTTCTTTGCCTCCTACAACAAGATCTATTATTCAGGTTTTTTTCTGCTTGAAAAATGATTTGTATTTTTCTAACTTTCTTAGAGATTCGTGCCTCTACCAGCCACATCCTTGGCGTCGTCCCTCAATGTTATTTGTATGAGGTGGAACGAGATAGAAACAGGAATCGAAGTGCACGATAAAGACACTGGAGAAGTAGTTGGTGTATCCAAAGTAGCTGCGAAGAGAGCAGTTATGGATACCACCATGGTCCGTGCTTTTCTCCCAGTACCACTGCTTCTAATTCCGCCATGCATAATGCCTTTCTTCGAGAAGTCCATATTACTCGAAAATTCAGGTCAAATTTTTGTTTTAAGGTTCAAATGGGTAACAAAAACTCAAGTCCGTCATGTCTTCGTTAATGCCTTAGTGTGCACTGTATCCTTCGCATTTAGTCTTCCAATTGCACTAGCTCTGTTCCCACAGGAAAGCGTTGTAAGTGATCATATTCTCCGATGATTCTCTGAAAAAAAGGTGCCGAAACTACATCGAAGTTTTTATTCCAGATTCCAACGAGCCTACTCGAGACTGAACTACAAGGAAAGACTAATTCGGAATTTTTGTATTATAACAAAGGCTTGTGAGAAGTTGTTATTAAGAACATTGTGGGACAGATATCCTGATATTGAACCGGCGCTCCGGTCTAATACAAATGTCGCCGAAATGTTTTACCGGTTCTCACGAATTGCCGAAACCGTCTAATTTTCTTACCCGCACAGTACCGTAATAAATGCTTACTTTCTTCTCGGAAAAAAAACCATTATCCTTTAGCACCACATATTATATACCTTAATTGCCTGGTATTTACTCTTTATTGTTCTTTATTTGCAACGAGAGATTAAGAGGGGCGGTCGCCGACATCGGAATGGTAATGGTGCCGGCGGGAGTGATGGCGGCGAACGCGGCCTGAGCGTCAGTGGCGTCGGAGGGAGCCGGAGCAAATTACACGACGAGATTGTCCTCCTCGGGTGCTCCGGCGATGCGAGTGATTTCAAAGTTCTTCGAGCCACACGGGTCGATGAAACCGAAGACGGGCGTGATGCGGATGAGCCTGATACAGCAGCGATTGGTCTCCCTCACGGGAGGACTGCTAGCTATGCTTGGGAATGATAGTAAGGGACTCCTCGGCGTCCGGAGACGCTTCATTGGAGTGGGCCATCATACACGAGTGGTTTGTGCAGATGGGTCGTGGTTGGGGAACATCAGAGAGTGGGTTGGTTCCGCCCGCATCACCATTGAAGTTGTGGATGGCTGCAGCAGCGGACCCACGAAACTGGTATTTGCAAATAGATTAATCATTTCAAAATATATTCCGGTGTTATACCGCTTTACAACTGTATGGGCCTATTCACTGTAAATTTTTGTCTAAATTGTGAATTTTTAAGTGTTTTCTCTTGGTCGTATTATTGCCTCGTTTTGTAGACATCTATGGATCCGCAAACACCGCGTTACGTTACAATCGAGAAAATGCGAGGCGGTTTTTTCGGACCATGATCGCTAAATTATGGACACCACATTATTGCACCAAAGTGTAAACAGCGGCGGAAATCGACAGCTTCAAGTGCTCGTCCAGTGGAGCGCACTTGCTCACCTCGATCGCGAAGGCCGTGCGCGCTCTATATTTTCGACTTTTCCGAAATTTAAGCCGCCACAATGGTTGACGATGAGTACTAAACAGGGATGGGCATTTTTTGAAGGACCAAAAAAATTTTTTGGTCAAAAATTATTGAAAAAAAAAACCAAAAATTTTTTTTGAATTTCACCAAAAAAACCAAAAAATCAAACAACAAATTTGCCCATCCCTGGAACTAAACCCGGTTTTTTTAAACAATCTGCTTTATTCGAGTTAAGCACCAAAATAGATACAAAAAAGTTATCAGTCGGAATCATCGTTGGAATCATCGTCGGAAGCTGTGTAGAATTGAAATTTGCGGGAGCATGAGCAGAACGTGGGAGCGCAGAGCGAATGTGTTGGAATAGAGCATTGCGGGCAACGAACCCATTCGATGACACGTGCCTCGACTTCTTCGGGGTCCATAGACCACGGCAAGGGAGGGTCTGGCTGAGGAAATTTGACAATAGAACTTAACGCTGTCTAAAAACCCATCACTCACTCTGTTGCAGACGCCGCAGCAGTCTGGATCATTCTCATATCCGATTCCTTTGGCGTAAGACTCCGGTTGCTTTCTGCTTTTCGTTCGCTTCTGAAAACGAAATATTATCGATTTTTTAAACTTCCCAATTCCACCTTCAGATGGTTCATAACGTTCCGAGCCGTTTGCGGAGTAGAACTTGCCGATCGGCGCACTGGGACGTCCGGGGCCGGTGAGATCGCAGGCACGAAAGCGTCAGCGTTCTTCATGTTCGTCAGGATATGTTGCAGTTGATGGAGATCGTCGTTGGAACGGGATCGATTGAGGCGGCGGATAGTCGTGCTCAACTTGTCGATGAGCTGAAAAAACATGATGACTACTTTCGTGAACAGAAACGAACCCGATTGCACTCATCAAACACTTTCTGCTTCTCATCGGTGTGAGTCGGTCCAATCGGAAGGCACAATGAGTTTCTCGAAGTGGTTGGACGCGGCGGAGACGGAAAAGAACGGAAGGGGAGCATGTCGTATTCGAGAACTTCGCCATCACCGTCCAACTGCACCATTTCGAGCTCAGTACTCTCTGAAAGGTACTTAAGTTTCGATTCAATTTCCACTTTCCCATTACTGCTGTACGCGATCGCCATGTGGATGTGTTTGCAAGCGATACCCGATTTCTGGTCAGGGCAAGTGCAGTCATAGCGGTACGCACACGCACCGCATTGGCAGTGAGTGTTTTCCTGAAACTGGGTAAATTAAAAGTGCGGTAGAAATGGACTCACGTCGGAAAAGCAGTCGCAACTCATGTTGTCCTTGACGAGGTACGGCTGAGTTCCTGTTCTCTTCGTGACTTCGATTCCTTCCATTGCCTCGCGCACCACATAGTCTCGTTCTTCCTTCTGTGCTCTAATGCAGTTTCGGAGAGTCTGAGCTCGACGGCCTGAACATTTTGCTAGATTTCGAGCGGATTGCTTTGCAATCCTGGTGACGACTGAGGTGTAGGCGTTCAATATGATTTGAATCAGTTCGTCGATCCGATTGTTAGTTCGCTTTGACATCATTCCCTTCAAGCAAGCGTGCCATGACTCCGAAAACATCGACGTTTGAAAAGGCGCTCCCTTCCTGTATGCGACGGCCCATTCTTCTCGACAGTCTGAAAGTAACCAATGTAATAACCAAACGTTCTGTCCTCTAATTGCATGCCAATATAGTGGAGGCATTCTGTCGAGTCCACCATTTTTGTGTTTTAAAATTTTTTCATTGAGATTGAACGAACGTTTCGTTAACAGCAAGATGGCAATAAGATAGGGGTTCCGTTGCCTTAGAGGTGCCGCTGGTAGGGTGTGGATACTATAAGAGATTTATTTTGAGATTCATCAGAGTTTTCGATTTACTCGATTCGAATTCATTGGTCTCGCTGGCAGCGAGTCGCTGCTTGGAATACAGGTCTTGCGGTGTTCACTTGTAACTCTGACTGTAACCTAAATTCTTAAAATGGAGCTACTCGGCAATACCTTGCTACTTGCAAAAAAGTTTCACAAATTTAGCGCACAGGCTCCACAACTTCAGAATTTGTCATGAGCAGAGTTTATGGAGGTTATGTGCGAAAGTAGTGGAGCTTACGTGCTAAAGTAGCGAGCTTTTGCCGTGTATCTCAGCAAACGCCCGCTACTTTAGAACAACAGTTCCACAACTTTAGCGCGCAGGCTCCACAACTTTAGAATTTGTCATGAGCAGAGTTTGTGGAGGTTATGTGCTAAAGTAGTGGCAGTTTTGTGCTAAAGTTGTAGCGCTTGCGCACTGAAATAGTAAAGCTCCACATTATTGCACCAAAGTTGTGGAACTTGTGTGCAGAAGTTGTAAAATCCAAATTTCTCCTGTCGCGCAGCATACTGTTGCGCTAAAGTAGTGGAACTTGCGTGCTAAAGTTGTAAAACACCCCTAATTGTGTGCTAAAGTAGCGGGCTTTTGCCGAGATGATGGCCTCGCTTTGTAGAGTAGTTTTAAAGTGATGAAGCTTGTGGATCTGATGAACATTAATCAATCAATCAAACCAATTTTCTATTAAAAGCGGGTGTATAACGGCTGCAGTTGTATCAACGAGGGGCGCTCTTAACCAGGAAGTACAGGATGTCGTTACTTTTTGTGAGTACGGTGTGTACTTCTATGAATGGTATATTACGTATGTAAATATTACAATGCGTCATGAGTTTTTTTTGGCCCGTGTAACAGCTGCTAGTGCTTTAAATGTATACACAACATTAAGGAATAGTATTTGAGACCAGGAATACTCTATAGTCTACTCTTGACGGCCTTCCTTCAAAACTCAAAACCGTTCGCGCATTAAACAATATTGTTGATCTTTGCGCGAGAGGAATTCGTTCCCATAATTCATACTCAAATATTTGGTATTATTCAACTTCTGTCGACGAAATCGAAGTTTTTCATATATTTATATATTTATCTATATAGCTATATACAAACATATATGTATGGACTTTTAAAAAGAGGTAATGTATCTATAGACTAATTTCGTTATGCACTGTAAGTGAGATTGTTTTGAAATAACCTACCGACTGCTGAACGTTTTATCACAACCTCGAAAACGAAGATCGTTTAGCATAAAATCTTTTACCTCCGTTTTATTTTGCCTCTCCCCTCCAAAGTCACAGCGCGGCGTTAATTGTACCAACCCACTTCTGTTTTCCATGATTCACAAACCTCCACAATACCTCGCGCACCTTTCCTTTCCCTTCTCTTCTTCTGGTCGTTTTATGAACTTTATAATCAAAAATATCGAACACCACCAAATGGTGGTTGGTCAATTCATTGAATCAAAAACAAAGTATCGTTCATATACTTATTTATTACTTATAATCAAGTAGGTATACACACACATTTGTTTTTTAAAAACGTATTTGTAGTTATAAACACACAGTAACTATTATAGTCTACTAGAACGGGCCCCCTTACAATAGAGCCGGACCAATAAACCGAAATCACATTATTTCCTATAGGATATGTGTGGGTTTTTCACAAATTTTTGTGAAAATGGAGAGAGAGGGAATAAGAAGGCGTGCCGTTGTACGGTCTGTATGCATTTATTGATTATCCGTGGTTTCCAAAGTGGGGGGGGGGGGGGGTGTGGGCAATGTGTGTGTATTGAAGAAAATAATTGCATTCCGAAAATAAATATTTTGATGCAAGTGATGGAATTTTCAGAAGAAAACCTAAATTCGGAAAACTGTATAAGTATGCTTGATTTTTTTAACCTGTCCGGTAACCGATGCGATCGGAAGTAGAGAGCGCACGGAAATGGTGAGATGGCGGTACGCACGCGCACTTTCCGTCATCAAATAAAACGCGTTTTATTGTGCATTCTGATGTCCGCTGCGCGGAACTCTGGATCGCAAACCCACCTGCGCGCAGGCGCTCCCTCTTTCGTCTACCTCCACTGTCCGAAACATTTCAGGTCTTTCTGTGAGCGCGTGAACGTGGGCCGGAAATCTGTCAGTTTTTTTCTTTATTAGAATTTCGGCACTTCCCGCTCATGGACAGGACACGGCTTAGATTACATCCGACCGGGAGAAAGTAATTTCGTTAACTTCAGTAAAGCTTCTCTTTTCTTGATCCTCATTCACATATCATTAGGTAATTTCATTATATCGTTTTACTATTCTCTTTGGTTTCTCCTATGTCTTGCGGTAGATTATTCCTGATGTAATCTTAGAGTGAAAATGTTGAACCTGCCTGTGCCGTAAAGATGGAAACGAAAGGAAAATGAGATATGATGAACATCAAACGTGTTCATACCTTTACTATTAAGCGCACGCTTTGAATAGAATGCTGTTCCGCAAACATCGTAGCGCTCAAAGCAAGAAAAAGCGTGCGTGGACCGTGTTTTCGGACAATGTTTTCTACAAAACGAGGCCGTAATAATACATTTGCATCTGTCTTATTACTCGATCTTCTGTAGATCTTCCAAACGTTACATGATCTTACCGTATTCACTCTATTATAACGCCATGGCGTTAAATTTATCAAAGGGGTCGCGCAGATGCCGTTGTATTAGATGTGCTTTTTTATTGGAGACTGCCGTAGTATTTACCAACGCTCTAACTTTGAAATTCCACAAGGGGACCCTTACGATTTTGAGGCAAGTATCCAAGTAAGTTCTAATAGAGACTACCGTTCTATTAGAGAATTCCGTTATGTTAGAGTAAATACAGTTTTTTTAAGAAGATATTTCTTCAGTTCCGATTATAGGGAAGATACTAAGCAATCTCATATTTGTTTCCATTGATTAGGATAGGTATTCTATCCAGACTCGCACTTTTCCTGCCTCGCTCGTGGGCTTTTCAGGGGCTCGGTGAGTTTCCTATAGGCATGTCCCGGCCAGTCAGCCCGTGGTTTGAAAAACTTATCGAAAAGTGAACGGCACTTAATCAGTCAAATCTTGATGTCTTTTATTTCCTGAGGATAGGCTGGTGACTTGATGCCTGAAAACGCCTGTTCTTCCATTCATACCTGAGGGCTGAAAATGAACAAGTTTTTTATGTACGAAAGTTATTTTATGACGCATTTTACTCATTTTTAAAAATCGTTTTCTAAATAAATATAAAATGGTTTTGAAACTGGTAGTTTATCACAGGCTTGACGGACCGCAGAAACTCCGAAAGTATCAGTCACGATAAACAGATCTTGTTAAAGCAATCTTTCCAAACTATCTTTTTCTTGTTCTTCTCCCCCTTCAGACCATGTTTCGCTTCGCATCCCACCTGTTCGCGATATTCATCATGAATCTTCGCCACCCTCGCGCACCTGCCTAATACGTCTCGCTTCCCTCCAATTATTATGTCGCATACCACAGTCTAATTGTGCCTTTTTCCTGACTCTCAATTCCATGCTTTTCCGGTTCTCATTCCTCGAAAAGACTATTCATAAAGCAACCTCAATTCTCATTTTCCATCTCACAGGGTTTCTTATAGTGGAGTTTAAGAAAATTGCATTTTTCCAATCGATTGAGGCTTGATATTTTCTCCTGTTTTCGGATATTTTTCTCCCTTACCTTACGACTAGCGCTTGACTTTTTTTCTAAAAGGACGAACATTTATACCAATTTCAATTCCTAGGAAATGCTCCTATTACTAGGCTAGGCGTTTATCAATTTCAACCAGATTGATTGAATATAAATATTTAGCTTTGCAGATAAAAAAACAAAAGGAAACCGGAAGCACCAACTGTTCGATTGTTGATTATGAACTCCAAACAGAGTTGCAACAGGTGCGGTAAGCAGGTGTACCCAACGGATAAAATTGGGCCGCTAAAGGATGCAACTTTCTTCCACCAAGGCAAGTTGACATTTTCATATATCAACATGTCAAACCTGGTTCAGGTTGTTTCAAATGCTACATCTGTGGTACCAGACTGGCTTTGAAAACGTATTGTAACAATAGAAATGATATAAACGACAAAGAAGTCTACTGCTCCAATCATGTTCCGATAGCTGGACCTCATGACCTTCCGTTCACATCAACAACGCTGTGTTCAAAAACCTTAGAGAACAATAACCATGTGAAAAACGGGAACTGGATGTAATTTTGAAGCTCACAGTAATACTTTCAACGACCGTTGTTTTCAGTGATGCTGGACTTAGCGATATGAAAATTGCGCATGCAATGAAGGCTACTCAAGTGGCCAGACCATATCCTAAAATAAGTCACGAGGGTGCTAAATACATTGTCGATTATGATACCCAAACGCGACTAGAGCTGTTACACCGAAAAGACGAAGATGATTTGTATGAATCGTTTCAAGATAAAAGAGCTAAAGAAACGGAGCAATTTGAGAAGGAAAACATGGAAGAATGGGAGAGAGCGCTATCCGAATTTGCCAAGAAGTACGAGAAAGGACAAGCTAACATGAAAAAAGACGATCTTATCCGTCAATTGACAATTAAAAGAGAGAAAAAATTGGAGACTCTTCACACAAAAAGAAAAGTTAGTTACATTTCTCTTTCGAAGTTTCCTATAAATTGGTCCGAAAAGAAACAGGCTATATCAAAACGAATCGCTCTTTTTTAACTGTAGTTTATACTCTTGAACTTTCTTCTCGGCTTACGCGTTCAAAAATTGAGTCATGCTATTTGAAAATTCCTTAACATTTCTTCAATCAAGCTGTGATTCTTTACAGGAACGTGAAAGGCACCAAACTGCGGAGCTAGTAGACCGCCAAGCGAAAGAAATGTTGGAGCTTTTCAAGGCATCTCGATCTGAATACAGTAACCTGCAGTACCCTTCGACACCACCTCCGCCGGGACCTCCGCTGTGTAGTAAAAATGAGATCTACACAACCACAGATTATTTTTCAGTGAGGTTCTAACTCCCTAATGCATTATATATTTTTTTCTCTAGACCATTGACGAAATTGCGATTCACTGCGCTCGGAACGAAGTAGCATCATTTACTGATTTGATAAGGACACTATCATCAGGAGCCAGGTCAGATGTTGATGTGGCACGAGCAATATACCGATGGATCACAATAAAAAACTTGAACACGATGGTTTTCGATGAATCCATTCAAAACGACACACCAATGGGATTACTCAGAGGAATTAAATATGGAACAGAAAGCTACCATGTTCTATTCAAAAGACTGTGCAGGTGATCTTAAACGATGGGAGAAAGATATAATTACCTATTTTAGCTATGCCGGTCTTCATTGTGTTGTCATTAAGGGATTTTCGAAATCTGCAGGTTATCAACCTGGATATTCGTTTGATGATCATCGTTTTCGAAATACATGGAACGCAGTTTTTTTAGATGGTTCGTGGAGATTCGTTCAGTGCAATTGGGGAGCTCGCCATTTGGTGTATGACCGATATTAATGAGCTCTCAAACAATATGAATTTAGGAACGCGAAAGACGGTTCTCATGAGGCAAAAACAGATGGAAATCTTCGATATGAATATGATGATCATTATTTCATGACTGATCCGGAAGAATTTATTTATGAATTCTATCCGTCGGACTCAGCGTGGCAACTCCTTTCTCGTCCTCTTTCTCTACTACAGTTTGAGCAGATTCCTTTTGTGAGATCTCTCTTCTTCAAATACAATCTGTCGTTTCTAGACGTCAAGCTAGAATCGACAGTATATGTAAGCCTCAAGTTAAAAATATAGTTTATTCGTTTTCTATAGACCGATAAAACTGGAGCAGCATCTGTTTCGATTCGATTACCACCTAAAGGCGATTCCTTGATTTTTCATTACAACTTGAAGTTTTTTGATTCTGAAGAGAATACAATAAGCGGAATGTCGTTGAAGAGATTTGTCATGCAATCCGTTTCTGATGATGTAGTAAATAGTGTTTCTGTTCAAAATTCGTAATATGCGTTTTACAGATTGTCACTTTTCGAGTTCACGCTCCGTCGACTCGGCCTCTTCTTTTGGATATTTTTGCGAACTCTGTATCTTCAGGTGCTTATTTGACAGGACAACCAATAAAGTTTAAAAGTGTTTGCAAGTTCAAGGTACCGCAAACTAAAAAAAGTCTATATACATATAAATGTTTCAGGTGGTTTGTGAATCCTTGCAGGTCATTATGGTTCCACTACCAGAATGTGCTTCTGGAGAATGGGGACCAGCAAAAGCTACAAGACTTTTCGGCCTTCTTCCGGTATCCCATAACGACGCTATAATAAACACCGGCAGATATGTGGAAATTCGATTCCGAATGGCACGACCATTATCTGAATTTGTTGCTTCGCTTCACAGGAACCGTACAGATGACAGAGCCCTACAAACATGTACACGATCCATACTGAAAGGAGATATGGTAAGAGCCTCATCTTGTCCGAGATTTTGGTGGATTGTATTAGGTCTACATTCAAATCGACTTCCCCGGTGAAGGACAGTATGGTTTAGATATCTATACTCGCCAGGACGACCAGCTGATCAATGGAAAACAGCTGTTGACTCACTGTTGCAAATATTTGATTCATTCAAGAAACTGTTGATCTATTTCTGACTATTTTTTCGCTCTTACCCAAGTTTTGCCATTCTATTCTTATTTGAAAACAATTATACAGGGTAGCGTAATTATTCACGCTCTAACATTAAAATCATGTTAACACTACTAATAATTTCTGTCAATTATCGACTCGCAGTTTTTATTAATCAAGAATTCTTGATTTTATCCGAAATTGGCCACAAAATGTCACTCAGTATTGTATTGCAGGTTATAACAGCCGGCGAAACTATTCAACTGGTAATACCAGTCTGGTATAGTGCTTAAAGTATTCTCATTTTTTTCACACAAAAACCTAAAGGTATTAACACTAATTTTACGATTTTTCGATCAAGCGGAACCGATTCGAACTCTCGATTGCATGTTCGTTTTTTGTATAAAATCAAAATGCTTCTTGAGTTATTACACTTGGGACCTATACTCAGCAAACGCCCGCTACTTTAGCACAACAGTTCCACAACTTTAGCGCGCAGGCTCCACAACTTTAGAATTTGTCATGAGCAGAGTTTGTGGAGGTTATGTGCTAAAGTAGTGTCAGTTTTGTGCTAAAGTTGTAGCGCTTGTGTGCTAAAATTGTGAATGCGCCCTCCATTGCCCCTCCTCCCCTTCCCTTACCCTCCTACTGAATATGCGCACACACTTCCGTAACAAATAGTTTATTTACTATCGATAGTAATGGTATTATCGGTTCGCCGTCTGCATTGGGAAATCCTACGGTTGTCGAAAAACCGCGTACGCGTACGCAATTGCGGACTTCTATAGAAATTGCGATTTCGACCGTGGCAGGGCTGGGAGATTCACGAAAAGTTTTCAGTAGTTTTCGCTAGTTTTCAACTTCCGGCATGAAAATGTGATGGATGTCGATTAACGGACTAAGCAGTACGTGGTTGAACAATTGTTCAGTTTAAACTGATGCATCATCAGCTGATATCGTTGAAACACAAATTGTTATTTTCGCCAAATTAGTGCGCTCAAATCGTGTTCGAGCGCACACACTACTCGTGTAGTACGCGAGGCGAATTTTTTTCGAGGTCATTCGTCTCAGTTTTCGATAAATTCGTCTCGAGTCACGCCGCTCTTCACGTATAATACACTTCCAAACTTACCAGTGTGGAGATCAAGCATTATAATGCATTATGAATAAAGAAGAGGAAAACACATAAACTTGACAGATTTTTTTATTAACAATTAAGATTGATTTTTCACTGCTGCTCGTTCATTTTTGTCATCTCCATAGCCTGAATAAGAAAACAGATTCACTGATATTTAAATAGTTGACCAATACCGTATTTACTTTATTTATTACCAGAACGCAAAGCCGTTCTTCGAGCGGCAAGAATGAACAAAATGAAAATTTGTGAGCCCCCTCCCCCCAAACACTTGGCGTGTTCTCAATGTCAGGTGAAAAAGTAATGCGGTCAGATAAACAGACAGACAGACAGATGGATATACCCCTCACGGTTTATATTAATAAGAAAGATAACGGTATCCCATCATCATTATTGAGGCATTTTGGATAGAGTTTCAACCGTGCCGTACTTGCAAAAAATTTTAGAAAAATCCACACAAGGGGGAGGGAGCATTAATACAATGTTGAGTTTCAAGTAGGCGCCGCTCTTTCGGTATTCAGAGACTAACGTCCTATCAGAAGAGCCGTTATACAGGGTGGGCACAAATTACCCGCACAAAAGTTTGGCGCCATGGTGTTCAAAAATGGCTGATCTTTGGTGCGCCTCGAGTTATTTTTTTATTTATTAGACTGTTTTTTATCGCTCTGTGAAATACCACATCTCAAAATTAAGTTTCAGCGAAATGGTAAAAGCTAACGTGCATCGTGGTGCTAAAATCGCATTTCCCCAATTATGCCATATCAAAAGAACCACCAGTCAGATCTCGAAATCCCTTCACAAATGTGCGTCTCTCGGCCCTAGAGTAACTTTAAAATTTACCAGAAGGTCCACCCATTCGGCGGAGTTCCGGCTCAAAATGCACCCAAGGCCTATCCACAGTGAGAGACTGATTTGCCTGCTTTCATACGCGAGGGAAAATGGCCTGATTCTCCGCCGGATCTCAATCCGCTGGACTACGATGTCTTGAAGACATGTAGACGAATGTCAAAGCAATACCCCACTCAAGTATGGAAGCCCTGAAAAATACCTAGCTCGCGGAGTGGGACGATTTGTCACCGATAGGGAGCGTGCAAACGTGGGTACCTACCCTCAATGTTTTCGGACCGTAATCGAAAAGAGGGGAGGTGGCAGGGAACGGCACCAGGCGAGAAACGGTTGTTATAATATAGATTAAATATTTGTTAAGTCTCATCTCTATCTGACTTCTAGTTTTCGAAATATTCGACCAATAGTTTGTGCGGGTAATTTGTGCCCACCCTGTATAACCTCAGGTAAATCGATTGCAATCTAATTGTAACAATTTTAGTTTCAAACAAGGCCTAATAATATTGCAAAAAAACTGCGATTAGATTTCAAAAACACTGCAATTAGACTGCAAAACCACTACAATTAGACTGCAAAATCACTGCGATTAGATTTTTACGTTTTTTGCAATCTAATAAGATCTCATTTAGATTGCGAAAAAACGTAAAAATCTAATCGCAGTGATTTTGCAGTCTAATTCTAGTGGTTTTGCAGTCTAATTGCAGTGCTTTTGAAATCTAATCGCAGTTTTTTTGCAATATTATTAGGCCTTGTTTGAAACTAAAATTGTTACAATTAGATTGCAATCGATTTCCCTGAGACAGCCCATTTTTTACAGGACTCCGGCAACCAGTCTTTTCAAGTTTTCTAATGTTTTCTAAAAAGTGCGAGAAAAATAATAAATGCTTTTCTCATTGGGAATAGCGAGCATCACAGGTTGATTCATCTCTATTGTAATTTGAATGGGAACTTACACGAATTTTTTCAATGGAACTATGTGCCGCTGCTGCACAACTTTGGTTTTTGAAGTTATATCCAAAAACTGTCGCACTGGAGACAATGTCATATTCGCAATCGACGTTGTTTTTAAAATTGAGAACTTGATTGAGTGAAATGGGAGCGGAATACATAATTTGAGACGCAGTTCTCATGAACGCGATGTATGCAGTCGGAACTTTATTCATAATTTTCGGTTTGCCCAGGCGCAAGTGTTGTAGCTTTAGTTTCACAAAAACATCTTCGCCTAGCCACTGGTCATCATCGAGTGGGTTATCAGCTATGTTCAAATCCTCTAGGCTGAGAAGTTTCTCTAAAGAAATGTTTTGAACTGATGATAATCTCATATTTCCAATATTCAAAATCTGTAAGTAAAACTAATTATTGTCTATTAATTTATTTAACCCTATATTTTTTGGTTCGGATTACGGTAGGGTTACGGTAGGATTTCGGTACCTACGGTATTAGAAACGGTAATTTCTGACACTTTTTCGGACCTTTTTTTCGTGAAAAATGAATTTGAATATCACGCTAAAGACAAAATGTTCCAGAATGAGATTTTCGATGAAATTGGCGGAAGTTTGAAACTTCAAAAAGAACACCTATAGCCGCGTCTAACCGCTGAAAAAAAACACAGTGAGACTTAGGCGTACCTCCAAATTCCTAAAGTTGCTCAGAAGACTACTATTTTCTTCCAAGGACTTGTATTGACCTCTAATATCCAATGCAAGTAAGTTTTCTGGGTTCGGTATCGGAGGCATTTTTTGGAAGGACTCGCTTTTGAATTCCTGATTTGGCAGACCACATTGAATTGAAACTTCATCGAAGGTTTGCAATGTAGATGAGTTTGAAATGTCTAATGATTTGAGATCCAATGTTGTAAGGTAATTCATATTTCGAAATAAGGATTCAGGTAACTGTAGCAATTGATTTCCTGCCAGATTAAGGTATCTAAGCTTTTTTAAATGGTCAAATGCTCCTTCACTGATAGAGCTTATTGCATTGCATTGTAATGTTAAAGATAGAAGCTGATCACTGTGCGTCAAGAATGGACTTTTTATACTGGTTATTCTTGAATCAGAAAGCAAAAAGTGCTCTAAGTTAAGAAGGTTATCCAGAACTGATGTTTCGGTCTCGTCACTTATGGTTCCTTGAAACTCCAAGAATTGCAAATTTTCGGTATTAACCCAATGTGGGATCGAAGACATAGTAACATTATAGAAACCAACAGACTTCAAATTACGAGTCATTTCCGCAGGCTGTAAGATGAAAATTATCTACTGTCGATTCAATTTTGTTGGTGAAAACTCTGCAGGCAACGGTTCAAATTGACTTCACCAGCGCCGCATTTTTGGCTGCATTTTCGTGCATCGTCGCGAAAACGGGCCGAGTCTATTTTGGCCGCCTTCTGCAGATTTTTCGACCTTCTGGAGCAAGGCAACTGATAAAACTAATTTTTTAAAACTGGAACTCACAACTGTTTCGTTTCCGTGTAGAGCTATCAAACTTAATGCTAGACTTTTCAAATTTGGAAAAGTTGCCAGCAGGGCATAGAATTTATCACTTAGAGTGAAGCGCGGGGCGAAGTATTTTGGTTGATTTCTGATCGAGTCTCCGAAAAATACAACAGGGTTTCCGAATGCAAAATGGCTAATCTCCGAGTGTCTCTGTGAAAAAAGATCTAGCATGAACTCAATATCCAACATCGCGTTGCTTTTCTTGGATTGTTCAACAATCGGTTTTATATGGAGCCATTTAACCGGGATCGTGTCTAAATATTCAATTGACTTGTTATCCATTACGAAGGGAGGAAATAAATCTTCGCCGGTTCCAGTAGAATATGTTTGATAAGTATAGGTCAACGATATCCCCTGAAGCTCTTTTGTTTTCGTGATTCTCTTCTTTTTATATTTGAAGAAATACATCTCTCTTGCCCTTTGCGGTGAGTGGGATATTCCAGTTCGAGCAGTTTATTTTGCGATTCACGGAGTTTGTAGTTCCTGCTTGCCAGGTTGGAGAGGGGCGCCGATCTCCACATGTGAAACGATCTATAATTACCATACTAAACTCGTCGGTTCACGACAACTCTAATAGTAAGTATTCTAGTATGTATGAAAGTCGATCATTTCCGCGCGAAAAATTGTGATTCTCTGAAAAATATGTTTCGGTATGATTACTGTAGATACGGCAGAACGAGTTTCGCAACACCCCTTTTCCACAGTGCAGATATTGTTAGGGGATGACGGGACAAGGGGGAGTAGTTTTTTTAAGGGTTGGGGAGGGAAATACTGTGCGTTTAAAGTAAACGGAAAACATTGATGATTCGGATTACGGTAGAAAGAGAGACAAATTAAATATCTCCTGCGTCTCTCACTTCACCCTCTCGCCTTCTTTTCTTGTAAAATGAATTCGAATGGTCCGTAAATTGATATATTGCTGCTGATGCCTAGAGTCCCAGGTGTCGGATCAGCAACTTACGCTCCTAAGCCTGGTTCTAACATTAAAATCTTACTGGCATCCACAAAATGTGCACATCGTCTTTCGCAAATGTCGGCGACAAAGTTACCATGCGAAAAGATATCTGAAAAGAAATTCGATAAACGTCACCGATAAAAGGCAACACCATAAAGCTGATTTTTGTAGTTATTGTTAGTGTTCAGCGAGTAACAAGGATGCAAAAGTTTGGAAACAGCTGTGCCGGAAACTCCGGACGGGATCGTGGTCATAATCGGAAACTCATAGGAGCTGAGGGCTAGATTTCCACCATTTGCTGTATATCTGCCATATTTATCATCACAGTAAACTATTACTTTTTTGCCAAGTACGCTGGTGACACTATAAAATGGTCAATTTGCATCTATTTTTACTGAATTTACCTAACTGTGCGAAAAACAGCAGGAACTGAAAGTTCCAAACCAGCATGCTGGCAATTGCGTTAACGTATGACTTAAGCAACCTATTTATGATTTAACCTCAACTTGTAGCACTTCTCGCCCACTTTATTTTCAATTTCCTGTCATGAAATTTTTTTTGTAAAACCAATTTCCTCTTGATAACTATAGGATTTATATTTTCCGCCAAAGTTGTTCATCCTAACTATTACGACTAATACCTTGCTTTGCAGGAAGTATAATTCGTAAACACCATAGACTGCCATTTTATTATTAGAATTACCGTCATAATATAGTGAATACGGTATATTGAAAGAAAGTATTATTGGTATAATTCAAGTAGAGCCCCCCACCTCAGTAGCACCCCCCACCGTGTTAAAAACCCAAGAAGAGCCCCCCACCCAGTACTAAATTGGTGGGGGTAGCTTCTTGAAAGTGGGGGGCTTTTTTTGAGTCTGTTATTAAAAAAGCACCCCCCGCTCAGTACTTAGCGGAGGGCTGTTCTTGAAGAACCTGGTTTTCTTAAAGCAGAGCCTCCCCCCCTTACTAGAGCCCCCCACCAACCAAAAAAAATGGCATATTTTGACATTCAAAAATGAACCCCCACCGTTCAAAAATGGTCCCCCACCGTTCAAAAATGAGCCACACAGTTAAAAAAAACCCCACCGTTCAAAAATGAGCCCCCACCGTTTAAAAATGGTCCCCCACCCTTCAAAAATGGTCCCCTACCGTTCAAAAATGAGCCACACAGTTGAAAAAAACCCCACCGTTCAAAAATGAGCCACCACAGTTCAAAAATGAGCCACCACTGTTCAAAAATGAGCCCCCACCGTTCAAAAATGAGCCACGCAGTTAAAAAAAAACCCCACCGTTCAAAAATGAGCCCCCACCAGCAAACCGAAATACAGACTCGCATTCTGAGCATCCTTTTCAGCCGGGAAGCGGTGAACAACATCAGACATAGACTTCAAATTAACAATGTCCACTCCAGTGACCGTTTTCTAGAAGAGAAGAAAATTGATGAAAAAACGCAAAAATAGGCAGAGAAGGGAAAAAAATAGGAGAAAACTAAACAAAAAGATCGAGAAAAACTTCCAATCCACCTGAAAATCCACGTGAATCCACGTCTGGCATCAGATGTGACGCCGGAGTGGGGGCTCTGCTTCAATAGTCCGACATCACATTTGACGACGGAGTGGGGGGCTTTCTTTGAATTTTCCGAGGTGGGGGTCCCTCGTTAAATGTGTGGACTATTTTTGATTCCGGCAGGTGGGGGACTTTCCCGATGTTCTATTTGGGGGGTTCTACTTGTATTTAAGGGGGGGGGGACTATCTTTACTATCTTTACTATTATTAATCGCCAACTTCCGTCTGTCTGTCTGTCTGTTTCTATGTCCGCGGCCGTATCTCGGCTCCCACTGGACCAAAATTCCCCACTCTTCGCCAGTAGGTCGGTAGTTAGGACCGCATGACGCGCAACTTTTTGGAGTGGGTTGGTTCAGTGGAAGTAGGTCAACAGGGAGCAAATGTGCCTTTTTAGGCTTCTCCGCTCTTTCATTTCTGAATTTCGAAAGGGGGAACGGTCACGTTTCCGTTTTGTAACGGTTTTTGTTTTGTCCGCTTTCATTTCTTACAAGGCGGAGCAAGCCGCCTAATGCCGCCTGGTCTTTACTATTATTAATCGCCAACTTCCGTCTGTCTGTCTGTCTGTTTATATGTCCGCGGCCGTATCTCGGCTCCCACTGGACCAAAATTCCCCACTCTTCGCCAGTAGGTCGGTAGTTAGGACCGCATGACGCGCAACTTTTTTGGAGTGGATTGGTTCAGTGAAAGTAGATCAACAGGGAGCAAATGTGCCTTTTTAGGCTTTTCCGCTCTTTCATTTCTGAAAGGGGGAAGGGTCACGTTTCCGTTTTGTAACGGTTTTTGTTTGGTTTGCTTTCATTTCTTACAAGGCGGAGTCAGCCGCCTAAGGCCGCCTGGTATTTGAATATAGCCGTATTATTTTTTCATACTTGCAGATACCATTTTCCGCAAACCTATCCACACTATTTTTGCTTGTCTCGTTGGAATAAAAACAGAAAATTTCATTTATTACAATCCTTGTCTTTTGATTTAGTTCTGTTTTTTTTAATATTTATTTTACGTATTAGTTGTCGATTTTCTGAGATCGTTGGTTTGGGAGCTCGGGCCCAAACTTCGTTTTCCATCTGTTCTTTAATTTCTCTCCTCAAACGCTCTTCGTTTTCCACGATCGGGGCGATTCGGGTCCGGATCTGTAAGAAAAAACTACTTTCATAAATATATGAATAAAGCGCGCCGCAAATTTTCATCTGCGCACAAAAACGGCAATTTTTCGATATTTATTTATTGACAACATTTAACTTGAATGATAAAAGCAGCTTTCTTGAAAGCATCCTACTGGTTTTAGCTGGAACGAATTATTATTGACGTACGTGATCAGAATAGTATCTCCGAAAAACCGGTTCGTTCGAACAATATTCCGTTGCCCTAAACACGTGTAGAATCAACTGAAAATGCTTATAAAAAATAGTCAAAACCAGTTAAACAACCTTCGGAAATCTAGAGGTGAAATAATATAGAAAGTGGTCTGGAATGTCTCCAAGCGACAATCGCACAGAATCTGGTAACTCTCGATAATGATGCTTTTTATTTCGCATCGCTCGCAACAGATCTCTTATAGAAAACGTCCTGTAGGTTCGGAACTTTCGAAGATCTTCTTGCAGAGCATTGCAAATTTTTTCTTTCCAGCCTCCATCCAGAATTCCTCTCGAGTCTTTTTCTATTCTTCTCATTATCGGGCTATGGTCTTCTTCTTTTTCAATACGATCGGAAACATCAGAAAGAAATGCCAACCGTTTCTCTGAGGCCCAGAAAAATGGATGGTTAAGAACTTCATCTGCAGTCGGCCGATCTGGTGGCGTTACGATAAGCATCGAGCTGATGAGATTATCAGATAATGACCAATCTTCCATAGAGGATAATTTGCTCAGTGAGAAATGTCCGTTAACAATATTAGCTTGACGGTGCAATGATTTACCGAATGGATGTTGTCCAGATGTGAGAACATAGTAAAAAATACAGCCAAGTGAGAATATATCCACCGGGTAGGAAGTGCTAGATGAAACCAGGACTTCTGGAGCAATCCAGCCGTCGGTACCTGCTAAACCAGACGTTATTCCGTTAGAAAGTGAGTTTCGTCCTGGCTGAACTTTTTTACATAGTCCAAAGTCAGAAATCACAGCACGCATTTCTCCACGTTGACTCGCCATAGTAATAAGCACGTTTTGTGGTTTCATATCTCGATGAACTATTTTAGAAGCATGAAGATATGCCAATCCTTCCGTTGCTTGTCGAAGAATATTATTGGATGTAACTGTGACACTTTTCTGAACTTCTTTGTGCTCCACGTAGTCGTTAAGCGAAGCAATACACAACTCCAAGGCAAGATAGCGGAATTGACTATCTGATTCCATGCAAAAATATCTGATGACATGTGGATGCGTATCACTATCTCGGAGTAAGTCGGCTTCTCGGTGTGCGAATTTTACAAACTCGGACACCACTCTTTTAACAGCAACTTCTCGTCCATCAAATGAACCTCTATACACAACAGTTCCTTCACATCCAGTTCCCAGGATTTCAGAAGCATTGTACATCAGTTTGCTTCCAACCGCTACCCAACCTTCCGGTATCTGATTAGTGTTACAAGTTTTAAAAATGTTGAACACGATCATGATCAAACCTCCATTTTTCTGGTTGACCATTTGAATGAACCCTGCTCAAATATTTTAGACGTTTGAGCACTTCGAGATTCAGCAATATTTTCCAGGGACTCTTGTTGCTTCGAATATCGATCCCAATTCCTTGCACAATGCCATATGAACATGAAGAATAAAACTAAACATATTGAGAATCCATAGACAGTGAAACGAAACTGGCGGATAACATGGATAATAATAGAAGAATCATCTTTTTCAGGTATCTCTGTTGGACCAGTAATACGAGGAGGGTTCGTGGTAGGCCCGATTTCCCGTGGAACCTGAATTGGGTATCGTGCAGGAATTATAGTAGACAACGTCATAACTGGTCGATCATGATAACCTGCAATTATTTCAAAGACATATTTTTAAATATTCTTCCAAAAGTTAAGCAACGAGATGCATGATGCTTCTGTCGGCTTTTCTGTTTGTGTTTTATTATAGTTTGGGCAATAAAAATTCCGAGCTTGTGATTTTTGAAAGCAGTGAGATTAATGACATCTGAGTGTGATAAGAAAAAGAGGGAAATAAGGATTGACCTAATTGACTTTTGCTTGTTTTAACAAATGTCTTTGAGTAATTTGTTATTTTCAACTTTAAAGTAGCACCATGAAAGCTCAATTGGAACGAAGCAGACATGTTACGGGCCGGACTGGCCCAGATTTTCAAAATGAGACGTTCAGTAGTCACTTTTCGACACTAATTCTTGATTTTAATGTTGCGGTGTTTGCGGACCATCGCTGTTCACAAAACGAGGCCATAATACTCGAATTTAAAATTGAAGGATAGACTGAAAGAGAAACAAGAAAATTTCTTGAAAGAAGTATCTTTTTGGTGGGAGTTTAGCACTTTGAAGGGGGACTCCGTTGACGGGAGTTTGGAACTTTGAAAGGAGATTGTTTTGCCGGGAGTTCAAAATTCGATGGGAGCACCACTTCGAAAAGTGTATATAATTTTGAAGGAGAACCATTTTCGCAAGGGATTCAAATTTTTAGGGGGAGGACCTTGATGGGAGCTTGAAGCTTTGAAGTGTTGTTAACGCACCTAGCAATAGGAACTCGCCATCGTTTGTTTTATGTGTGATTGATGCCGGAACGTTTCTAACATACGGTCGACGCGGAGGAATAAGCTCTTCTCGCTCGGACTCCTAAAAAACCAGAAGTTAAATGATAAAATAACTATGACCCACAGTCAAGGCAATCGGAGCTAAACCTTCCAACAGAGGAGGACCAAGCAACTTAGGGGAGTAGGTTATAGTTTCATGATCTACTATGACTTCAATTGCATAAAGGCCAAACGACGATTCGCCAATGTAAAGTGCAGGGAAGAATTGATTTGTGAGAGAAGTTGTGTATGGCGCATCGGTTTGCACTCCCAGTACGTTGGGCCATTGATCGACCGCGTTAAGATTCTGGAATAATCCATTGGCAAAAAAGTTTAGTGAAACTAGTGTTTCTTCCGCATAGTTTACGTTATAACAATGTTAAAAGACCCAGAGAAATTAGAAGCTCAATGAGCCATCATCCCTGCAGTGTCCAGCTGTTGTCTCTTTAGCTCTCAAATACCTCCGATGATCGCTGACACATTCAACATAAAAGAGACGCATATGAGATGCGAGAGGACGTGGTGTCTTACGCCCTGTTGGTTGCCGCAAAGACTCCATGAGCAACACCTCTAAGTGTGATGCGATAACATATGATGAATATTACCGATTCTTTAAAATGAAAAGGCTTCCAATTTCCGTTCAAAGGTTTTTTAATTCAGAAATTCCTTACCATGTCTTCTTTTAAGTTATCCTGATTTATCCTTCAAATTTCTACTTTTTATACTACTACCTTTTCAGTAGTATGTTATGTAAAAACTTTATTTGTCAAAATAAATCTTAAACTATCGCATATTTTTCACACGGAAACTGTCAAAAGCTAATACTACCCGCGAATTTTTCGGTGCTTCCTCTTGAAAAGCGCTCCTCAGATTTCTTATCACACTCAGATGTCATTAATCACAATTTCTCTGGGATGAGGAGCACCCCCACCCCCCTTCACAATTAATTCGTTCTCGCATCTGATACAAAATCGTTATTTCAGCAGTTACGTAAAAAATTGGCGCCAATGGCAGTATGGAGAATGAACCACCAACAACCCGACCATCCTTAGATGAAGAGATGGCGCTGGCACAACAATCGACGTTGCCGTCTCCCTATCATTTCCGAAACCAACAGCAACAATGGGCGCAAGATCAGAACCGTAAAAACTTATCTTTTGAAAAATCAGGACAAGGTATGCATAGATATTTATCGTAACTTCCCTTGATCCAGTTTCAGCCACGCGGAATACTTCGGAAGAGAGCAAGAACATTAGATTTCTTGGGGACAACGCCCCTCCATCTGGTGCACGGAAAAGGTCTCATAACAAACGAATCAACGACTGGAAGAGACGGTTATCAGTTAACCCAGAACTTCTCCGTAAGCATGGTGAGTTTCTGTGTTTTGGCCAATCCTATTTTTATATTTCTGTGTGTATGTCCCACGGTAGAACCTCAGAATACCCAGAACAAGTAGTCCAATTGAGGCGCGGGCTTTTTCGGTGCCATTTGAGCTGAGGAAAATTGGTTAGACTTCAAATAGGAACATGATAAGCGGAAGTTATGACAAAAATAACGTTCGGGCGGTTATTTTGAATACTGCCACCGGTGATCATCGATTGATTCGGATTACACTTATCCTTTTTCCTAATTTTTTTCTGTCTTATAGTAAAGCTATCTTCTTTTTATTCGGGAACACTGAACTTAAACTGCGGCTGTTCTCTAGTCTCTCGAAAGCCTGCCCTTTAATTTAAAGTTTGAAATCAGTTCGGGGACGTTATGGCTGGACGACAGATGGAAAGAGATTGCACGAAAATGAAAAACTATTGCATTCGAGAATTTCACCGAGTTGCTCGCATTTTGAGGTTCACTCGATTTTCTCTCTCTTTCTCTCTCTCTCTCTCTCTCTCTCTCTCTCTCTCTCTCTCTCTCTCTCTCCTCTTTCTCAGTACCTCGTCGAAGAACACCACTTTCCCTCTACTATTACACATCATGGCTCATTCCAATCCAATCAGACAGATATTTTGTCACACGAGAAGAGAGACACGACTAAACAACTAACTAACCCACCTTTCCACTTCGTCATGCGTACTCCTCGAGTTCGAAAAATTACTTGTTTGATGTCCTAAGAAGAGAAGGGATGGCAGAAGATCGCATTAAGTCCAAGTTGCGCAGACCAGCGTCAGTGGAGTCGCACGTCTCGAACAGGACGCAGCCACGGTCGAAGCAGTCTCCGATGGCGATGCTCATGCCACATATTATGGTTGGGGAGTCATTTCGGAAGTATCGACCCCACGGTAAATGGATAGAGTAGGTTCAGCACTGCGTATCTTTTTTCTCGCTTTTCTTAGGACTGTGTAATCTGATATCGAAACGACATGACACTCAGTTCTAAACTAGAAGCAGTGACAACCTAATTTTTGACTGGTGTTTCTAGTATTTCCAACATGAAGTTAGCCCCTGCGAACCAGTTAGGCCCTGAACTATTCAAACAGCTTTCGGATGAGAATGATTCTCATATAAGAAGGCTAAGTGCTGGTGATATTGTCGTTTTTTTCGGGGGGCAGTGTGGGAGATTCCACGTATGCCGAAATTTGGGGGCGTGGCCGATTTGCAAGTGCCGCACGCTTGAAACTCCCGCCCATTGCGTTTTTTGGTTTTCCACGTGGCTCCGCCAATCAGCGCACGTGACCTTGCCTCAGAAACACGGTGATTGGCGGGGCAACGTGGAAAACCAAAAAACGCAATGGGCGCAGTTTCAAGCGTGCGAGGCTTGCAAATTGGCCACGCCCCCAAATTTCGGCATACGTGGAATCTCCCACACTGCCCCCCGAAAAAAACGACAATAGATAATCAGAGTTCTTCCGATACATCTCCAACTGTAAAATTTTTGCAGGACTTCGTAACATCAGAATGTCAGGTCATTTAAATTGGAAAGAAATTAGACATAGGTACCGCTGGTGATATTATCAGAGTGTGACCTTCTTAATTTCAGGTTTGAACGGCAGTCAACATTCCACGGAATTTCTCATGCCGCTACAGCCCCAACGAAAAAATGGCGGTGGTTTTGGTACACGGCATTCACGATTTGTCTCTTTGCATTACTGATCCAAATATTTTTCATAATATCAAAATACCGTCAATATGGAAAAACCGTTGATCTTGATGTGAGTTGGAGAAAGAAGATAAATAAGTTGAGGTAATTTGCAGCTTAAATTTGAAAACGCTCCCTTTCCGTCTATTACCATATGTAACTTAAATCCATACAAGAAAAGTGCGATACATTCGAACCCGCATACGAAAGCAATGGTGAGCCGACTTTTTTTTGAAGAATCTATCGGTTTTCGGTTACAGATGGAAGCTTATACACGGAGAATTGGTTCCGGCGACAAAGCGGAAGGCATAGCTGCAGCATTATCATCATCAGGAGGGTTGCATGCAAAAGTTCGTAGAGCAAAGAGGAAGGCGAAAGCTAAACCGAAGTTGCGGGACAGAAGATATCACCAAGCATTCGCACAGTGCTTGTGCGACATAGAACCGCTGACTGGGGATCGAAAAGGATCTTGTTTCGCTGCATTCAAAGGAAAAATAGAAATAGGCACAAACTCCACCGCTGGTTTGATGAACCTACACTCTTCTCGGTGTTTGTGTCAATTGGATACAACTTCAAAAACTCTATGGCCTTGCTTTCCATGTATGTCATTTTTTCAAACTACTGTATTCACATCATCGGACCTCTTCAATACAACTCCTCGGGAATGGACGGGATTCATCCAAAAATTGTGTTGGATTTACCTTTTTGAGACCCGTAAAAGTATATGGGAGCCTTAAAATATAAGTTCTTTAAAATCAGAGGTATCCCGTTAAGTACGAGCGTGTTTGAGATATGCGAGAGATTCCATTCGACTATAAAGTTTTTGGAAATAAAAAAATATGGGTTTGACAGATTCTTCTTGGAAAGAGAAACTATGCTCGGAGTGCGTCGACAATACCGGACACTGCCCTATGCGTTTTTATAAGGGGAACGAGCTTTATGAGAACATCAAAGAACAAGTTGACCTTTGTCTTTGTCACAAAGAGTACAACCACTGTGTATCAACCAGAGATGATGGCGTCATAATTGACATTAATCCAAATGAAGAACTCGGGAATCTAGATGTTAGCCAAAAAGTTGCAATCCAACTCAGCACCAGAGATGAGAAAAAAGGAGAAGTTACAACTACGGAAGAGCCTACAATTACTCAAGCCCTCGGATTTGAAGAGTTAACAGACGATATCGCCATAACTACTCAAGCTCAGGAGAATTTGATGTTCGCTGTTGGAGAAATGTCAGAGAACACGAAAGAAGGGATGTCATACGAACTCGATGAATTGATTTTAAAATGTTCTTTCAATCAGAAAGATTGTCAAATGAACAGGTAAGCTTCGTATGATCCATTTCAAAAGCAGATTAGAATGGAGTTTAGAGACTTCACCCTTCACTATGACAACACGTTCGGTAATTGCTACACTTTCAACTTCAACCGCACTGCGGAAGTCGCTTCTCATCGGGCTGGTGCGAACTATGGTCTTCGTGTCCTTCTATATGCTAATGTTAGCGAATATCTTCCGACCACCGAAGCAGTCGGATTCCGTATAACTGTGCATGATAAATTCACAGTCCCTTTTCCTGATGCGTTCGGATACTCAGCTCCAACTGGTTTTATGTCGTCCTTTGGAGTCCGTATGGTGAGTTGATTCTCAGTGATTCTATATTGTTTTCTTAGTAACTACAGAAGCAGTTTATCCGCCTCGAACCGCCTTATGGACATTGTCGTCACGGGGGTGAAGACTCTGATACATTTGCATATTTGGGGTTTAACTACTCCGTCGAAGCATGTCATCGAAGCTGTGCTCAGAAAGTGATTGTTGAATCGTGTGGATGTGCCGACCCAATGTATCCTGTAGCGGGGATTTTCGGTAACGAAACGAAGCCGTGTCAAGCAGTCAACATGCAACAGAGAGAATGTCTTCGAAACACAACACTGTATCTAGGCGAACTATATTCGAAAGGAAAAGACGTCATTCCAGACTGTTACTGTCACCAGCCTTGCCAGTACTTTTCCCACGATATATAATTTAAAATGTTTTATTTTCAGAGAGACTAACTACGAAGTAACATACTCATCTGCTCGATGGCCTTCTGGGTCGGCTAAAGTGATGGAGTGCATGCCTGGTGACTTCATGTGCCTTGAGAAATATAGAAAAAATGCTGCCATGGTTCAAATTTTTTATGAAGAGTTGAACTATGAGACAATGCAAGAAAGCCCGGCATATACTTTAACCTCCGTGTTAGCTGACCTCGGAGGTTTAACAGGCCTATGGATAGGCGCCTCCGTCGTTTCCTTACTGGAAATAGTTTCACTTGTTGTCTTCGCTACCCAAGCCTATGTTCGGAAACGAAAAGGGTGAGTTAAGCAAACTGCAGTCGATTTTTTGTTGCAAGATTTGCAAGTTTAATTGGAACCAAAAAAAAGAAAGGAAATTTTGTGGTTCATAATTGCAGCTCTATCTCGGCTCAGTCACATCATTCTATACCCGTCCATAGAGCTTCCAGGGTTTCGTTGAACACGTTGCACAAAAGCAGCACTACTCAAAGTGTAAAGTTGTCGGTCATGGACATTCGTTCTATTAAATCCATTCACTCTAATCACTCATCAAAAAGCAAGCAATCAATCTTGATCGAGGATCTTCCTCCGGCTATCCAAGTTATTCAACATGAATTAATTCAAATAATGTCGCGAGTTTAGGAACAGAGCGATGATGAAGAAGAAGAAACAACAGAATCCTCACGTACAAACGGATCTTGCCGTTATCTTGCACCAGGTGAAGATCTTCCTTGCCTTTGCAAATATAATCCTGACGGCACCATACGTGTGATGAAAGCACTGTGTCCAGTTCACGGCTACATGGTTAGAAGGAACTACGATTACAGGTTGCTATTTCGAGCGGTTCTTAAAACGCTGGCTTTTGTTTTGTAGTGTCTCGAACAGCGAAGAGGAAGAAATCGAAGACGAGGTTCATCAAGAGGAACAGTTTTATTCTGCTCCATACCAGCATCGCAAAAAGTGAGGAACATTTTGTTGTGGTACGCTTTGTGATTCTTGTTTCACTTGTGCTAAGTGAGGAAATTGTGTTGATAGAACTATCATTGCATATTTAACGCCTCTTTTCGGTTTTTCGCATGTATGGAAGCAATGCGCCAATCAAATGCTCGATCGGAACACTAATGATTTCCAACTTTAAGAAGTCAAAATAAACCACTACGGAAACGAACTGAGCATGCTGATGAAGGTCTCACCACAACAGAACGAACTGATACTAATAGGTCAGCTGCGGATTCGGATTCTAAATCCCCGTAAATTTCTTTCAAAAAACATTTCAAACTCAAACGGTTTCAAAACGTACAAAGATTTCACTTATCGGTTTCATTTTAGTTTTTTTGCCCTTTTTTTAATATATTTAATTTGTTTTGTCTTTCTCATTTTCTGAATTGATACAGGTTGATAGATTTTCCCGGCAATGAATTTTTATATTTTTAAAACTATTTACCTTCGCAACGTTCTCCATAGTCTCTTTTCCCATAACTTCGAGTGGCAGTTTATGAAGGCCATCGTTTTTCAAAAGATATATAGCAACGACAGGTTGTCCCAAATCCTGCTCCCATTGCAAGTCCCCTGTCAATTATCGTTTTTGTTTTGTTTTTTGAGACATACAAAACTGTACCAGTTAGTTTGTCGAATGCGAGCAAATAGCCTTGCGAAGCTGACACATAATGCTTGAACGGCCAGTTATTATCTGCGGGAAGGAGGTGAGAAGAATAGTCATTGAAGGTTGCATTCCATGTTTTTCCCCGGTTTTTCTCATCAAACATAGAAACCTTATATTCGGTGCGTCCCAAAAAAATGGTTCGTTTTTGATTCACGGGACAAATCCTGTCAGCAGAAGCAGGAGAGAGAGTTTCGACCTTCAGGAAATGAATTGATTACACAAGACGAGAGATGAACATACTTTAAATCCAGTAGTTGGATCGATCCCAAACCATACATCCTTTTTACTTCCTAAAACGTCAAAAAAAACTGTAGTCTCCAGATAACAATTAATTTCCGATAAAAAAAACGGAAAGAGCAAACCTGCATATAATATCCCATCGTTTCCCTTGCAAGGAGATGCGTGGACCAGCTGTGGCATGTTGAAGGGCAATTTTTTCAGTGAACTATTTTTCAATATGTACAAGGAACCATCGATCGGGTTTGGAAGAAACGTGAAGCCTTGTTTCACATCCGACGGAGATCGAAGAACCGGCTCTAAAATCTTACTTATACTTGCAGCGGTTATGCCCGGCAAATAATTTGTAGTAAAAAGGCAAATATTTTCGCTAAAATTGCGGAAAAACATCTTATCGATGATTTTTCTTTACCTGTGCGCCCAAGTTGATTGGAAGCATTGTTGAGGAGAAAGTTTTTGCCACTACTGATATTTTTTACTCTCCGAAACTCCGAAAATATGAACTTTCCACCCAGAAAAGCTTGATCCTTACTGACTTTCTTACGATGCCAGTCAATTTCGGAGCACAGAATGTACGTTGGAGGCCAAAATAGCATTAAAAGGACGACGAAAGTCAATATCAGCAGAAATAACTCAAAAATCAAGTATTGAAACAATTTGCACAGATCGCAAGAGTCCGGACGATTTCAAATTCTCTTGGCCCGGCCGGGCCATCCCAAAAAATGGCTCCACGACGTGTAGCAAGAAGACAGTACGCAAGTGCATTTTTCAGTATTTACTGATTCTGCTCTTCCAAACCAGCGCAAAATAAAAATCATGAAATCAGAAATGGCTCCTTTGCGAAACGTACTGGAGCGAAAAAGTTAGCGGCCCGGCTCTTAGTTTTGCAGCTATGTTTCATCCGCCAAGGTCTCGGGCAGTTTTTTTTAATTGGAGGATGGCAGTCTCTTCTTGGAGTTTCATTTCAAAGCAAATAGTTAAGCAGCCATTCAGAGCAGGTTGTGCAACCGGTCACATAGCCGGTTAAAAAACCGATTTTTAAACCGGAAACCGGAAACCGGTTATGACCGGTTACGTAACCGGATGCACACCCTGATTCAGAATTAGTTTTTCCTTAGAAAAGCGTTAATGCAGTTTACTATTGTTTTCACCTTCATCGAGTGTCCATCTAATGTCCCCCGTTGCTATATCCAGAGCTCGTAATCGACCATCAATAGTAGAAACCAAAAGTTTAAATGAAGAGTAATCGCTATTTTCTTCGGCACAATCGTCGTCCTGTAAAATAGAACGGAGGAATGCTGCGCTCGTTCAATAAGTTATTACCTTGCTTATTTTGCCCTTTACTTGTGTGACATGAATATAAAATAATAAAAGTATAATTTTTTGCAGATGCCTTTCGAAAATCATATTTTCTGTCTGCACGTCATCAAGCTGAAAATCGGATCTGGAAACGAATGACTGGTTTTTTTTCTATTTCCTTATCTCGGACGAAAATTCAAGAGCGGAGCTACTGACAGGATGCAGTTCATCGAAGCTTTCGAAACTCTAATCAGACTTGTCAAATGAAATTATATTTCAAAGATGACGTATTGAAAATTTAGATGAAAATTTAAATGAGCATTAATAAAAAGCATACGGTGTGGGAAACGTTATTTGTGCGATACACCATACAAAGCATCACACTAAAATGTATACCGTAGTCTTTTTTTTACTGGTAGTGACCCGCGCACGCCATCCCGCTCTTTGAAATTGCTTCACAGTATGTGTGAATCACAGATTGTTTCTTGCTTTCGTTTCATAGATAATGCGTCGAAAAAAATATTCTTAAAATTTTGCTAAAAATTGTTTCTGTACTAACTTGCTTACTAAGTTGATACTTTGAAATATTGAAGGAAAACTTGGATAGTAATAGATATTTACGATGTTTTAAATAAAAGAGCAGGCCTTTCTGTGCGACCTCTGACTGCCTAGTGTTTTCATTTCGATCAGGTCAGTTGTATGTCTCATTTACTGCATTTCAATTGATGCATTTTGGTTCTCTATTGCTGAAGACATGTTGGCTGCCGTATTTTCCGTGTTAGAGCGGTTCCTTCCAATCCGGCAACCCTTTAATGGAGAGGTCGGATATGAGAATGTTGAGAAAAAGAGCGCCCTAACGAAATAATACAGGAAAGACTGTAAATGGTAACGAAAATTTTCCAAAGCTTATCGATTAGTATTACTCCTTTATCTTATTTCATGTAGTAATCCTTCATGTAGTAATAATCTCGAGCTTACGTAAGTTGCCTCGCCCAATGGTGTGCTACAACTGGAAACTCCAGGGTTGTCACGGGCTGGGCCGGGCCGACCATATGACTCCTCCGGCCCGGCCCGGCCCGCCGTGAAATTTTCAAACTAATTTTATCGCTGAAATTCATGTTTTTGTATCAAAACTGATAGAAACTGACAAGTAATTGTATTTTCAATCGTTTCAACATCGAAATTCTGCCAAATGAGCGAAAACGGATTTTCGAATTTTCAGTCATTCAAATTCGGCCACGAAAACGCTCAATTTGCAGCAATATTATCGGATTTTTTTGAATGCAATACGCAGACAAATTTTGTTTCCAAACAGTTTCACTTCCCGCTGTTGGTCTCGCCACGAAGGAAGCGAGAGAGTGAGAGACGACAGACGACGAGACAAAAACATTTTTTCGCGCGTTTTTTGTAAATTTTCGAAAAAACGACACGTTTCAGTACTTTTTCGATAAATTGTGAATTGCAATTAATATTTCTTTAATTTTTATTTTGAAAACGGGTCGTTTTTTCGAAAATTTACGAAAAACGCGCGAAAAAATGTTTTTGTCTCGTCGTCTGTCGTCTCTCACTCTCTCGCTTCCTTCGTGGCGAGACCAACAGCGGGAAGTGAAACTGTTTGAAAACAAAATTTGTCTGCGTATTGCATTCAAAAAAATCCGATAATATGATTTTTTTACTGCAAATTATGATTTTTGTACGTATTTTTCACTTAGAAATCCAGAAAAAACGGAAAAAAATTGCGAAAAAAATTAATTTTTTTCTTCCGGGCCGGAGACTTTGCCCTCCGGCCCGGAATTCGACAACCCTGGGAAACTCTGATTGAATACGACGAACGACTCTCGAATTTATTGTTTCTTCTTCATCATAGGAATGATTTATTACAAAACTCGTGTGCTTGCGCGCTCTCAACTCTCTGGCGCCTCCATTTTTTCGAAATACCTTCCCGCTGCATCGTATCGATTCATTCAACGCTGCACCCTCAGTCGGCTGACGCTTTTTACACTTTGCTTGCGCTGTGAAGCGGAGTTGTGATTTCTAGACCTGTGATTGAGAAATTAAACTTTTCAATTTCAAAATTTTATCGCAAAGTAGTTTTCATGACGTCACACAACATCAAATAATTTTTGTCAGAAATTGGGTTTTTTTCTTTCTATTATTTAAGGCTTCGCGTTCTTGTACTCAATAACGAGAAAACTGAAATTTCGTAGTGATTCGAGCTGTTGCTTCCTTCTCAAATAATTCACGCTTATTAAGGAATTTTTTTGTGTTTGGAGTTCCGCAAACACCACGCAGCGCTGTTTTCAGTGCTTTTTGACGTGAAAAGTACGGTAGGCAACGTTGGCGCGGTGATTGCGGAACTCCAAACACAAAAAAATTCCTTAATAATTATTATTTTCGTTTTATTGTGGGCATTCTGAGATTTCCCCTTACTCGCGCTAATAATAAGCACTCAAAAAATTATGCTCTGGGCGGGGAAGCTTGCCGCCGATTTCAGCAAAAGCCAGTGGGTGTACGCAATTGCATTCTCAAAACATTTTTAGACAATGTATAGTTTTACGTTATTACATAGCCTGCCATGATAACAAAGTGAAGTATTGTTTGTACGCCACTCAGACTCCGTTCCGTTTCGCCTCAACCGCTTCTTATCCTGTTCTTCTTATATCTCACTCATTCTCTCACTCTACTACACTCACACACATATTTATGCGCGTGCTCGTGCTCGCGCACGCACACCCACACCCAAGCACACTTATACACCTAAACTGGGACGCTCTCGCGCACTCACCCTCTAATGAGATACCGAAGCTATCCCAATCACCTTTTTTTTCTCAAAGAATGTTTTTTTTTTAAAAAACGCGCTTTTCTTAACTTTAACGGGACGGTGTGCGCGCACCAATATTCTATTAGAAGTGTGAGCGTAAGTATTATCGGATTTTTTTTGAATGCAATACGCTGAGAAATGTTTGTTTCCGAAATGTCGATTTCCCGCCGTTGGTCTCTCCACGAAGATCAAAACTTTTTTTACTCGTTTTTTCCTTAATTTTCGATAAAACAAACTGCTTTAGAGTCTTTTTGCGTGGCTTGGCGAAGCGTGGCCCCTCTGTACTTTTTTAAAGTGGCCACGCCCTCAAATTTCGTGACACGTGGCACGTTTCATACTGCCCCCGGGCCTTTTTCGGCCTAACTTTTCGAAACCTTCCAAGTGTTCACTCAAACGTGAATGGGTAATATTGTCTCGCTTTGTAGCCAGCTATGTTCCTCAAACACCGCCACGTTAAAATCGAAAAAAGGGGGAGCGGTGTTTGCGGAGAGCTCGTTACAAAACGAGGTCATAATATGTGTTGCGAGTAGAACTCGAATAGCACAGGAAAATCGTGCGGCAATATTACCCATTCACATTTGAGTGAACACTTGGAAGTTTTGAAAAGTTAGGTCGCCACTTTCTCTTTTGGGTCCCGCAACTTTTCGCGTGAAAATATTTCTTTGCGCGTCTGGCGTCTCTCATGCGACAGGCATCTCTCGCTCACTCGCGAAAAAAGTTTGTTGTAGTTCGTTGCGGGACCCGGAAGAGGATTTGGAGGGATTTGGAGAACTAGAATGCAAAAAAAATATTATAAGATCTGATAATATTGAAATTTCAAATTGCAAATGTAATCGCATTGTTTTTGCATTGTAATTGCAGTGTTTTCGTAATCTAATTGTAGTTTTTTGAAATATTATAATTCCTTGTTTTAACCTAAAATTGTTTCAATTTGATTGAAATCGAGTTGCCTGAGGGTCCGCAAAAACCGTCACGTCAAAATCAACGAAACGCGTGGCGGTCTTTGCGGCCCATATCACTTAAATATTTAACTACAAGAACGCAAAGCCGCTCTTCGTGCGGCAAGAATGAAAAAAATGAAAATTTGTGAGCCCCCCCCCCCCCCTCCGAAACACTTGGCGTGTCCTCAATGTCACGTGAAAATGTGATGCGTACAGATAAACAGACACACACACACACAGATGGATATACCCCTCACGGTTTTTGTTTATACTTTACTTACTTACTTAGAAATAGGTCGACAACAATTTCTACAAAAAAAACCTTTCAGAGCCATCGAATGTCTATGATTTGCACGTAGTATATTTTCATAACAACCATGGAAGTTTCTACGTCATTTTGTACTCCAGCTGTCAACTTCAAGTATGGCAGTTACCAAGATCCGGATGTCTCCTTACGAGATGATGACGTGTATCAGATGGGAAGTTACAATTCTCAAGGGTACTATGTTGATGGAACTCATCTTGGTGAGTATGATTTTTTTTTAAATTTAAAATACTTCTATTATCAGAAGGTTCAATTGGAGATGACTATTCGTTATGTAGTATGGACGAAGAGGTCGAATGTGAAGGAATGGATGTGGAATCACGAAGTGCGGTTTTTGATGACGATTCCGTCGGATTAACCGAGGACATGGAAGAGCAATTGGTTGTAGAAGATGATGAAGATAACAACGACGAGTGGACGAATAAAAAAAGACATGAGAATCAGGTGAGGTTCTTTATGAAGCATTTTATCTAAATTAGTATAAATTTCCTGGAGATTAAATTAAGCCAAAATATAATTTTTAAATTCAGAACAGTGTCGCGTACTACGCTGCTATGGAGATGCTCCGAATCCGTTTTCCTTTTCAATCTATCTCTATTCGGATCTCCGATTTTTGCTGTCTTCAGGAAGAGGTGGGCTTGTTTTTCGACGGCTTTTAAGCTTTCGCTTTGAAGGCTTGGTCACAATCAGACTAGTTGTAGAGACCGTATCAAAACATATTTTAAAACATGTTTCAAATAATTGTGCCATATTATCTGTTTTTTTTGAGCTGACAGCGGGGACGAGGATCGGGAAATGGGCAGCCAAAGATCCGACAGCGGCGGCCGCGGCGGTGTGTGTCGATTCACGACTTACTTACTTTACTTGGCTTTTTGAAATTGTGGGATTTCACTGGCTTTTTGAAATTGTGGGATTTCACTGGCTTTTTGAAATTGTGGAATTTCAAGCGGAAATCGCTTGTTTTCAACAATTTGTCTCTTTTTACGACGAAAAAATAGAAAAAATGGTTGAAAACGATCGAATTCTGCTCGTACACCGCCGCTGTCGGATCTTAGGCCGCCCATTTCCCGATTCTCGTCCCTGCTGTCAGCTAAAAAAAACAAATATTAAAACAACTTCTAAATAAATAAAAAGTTGTTTGTGGCCATTCGCCCACTTCAATATTTGATATTCAAATCACGGGCCGACGGGCCGGGCCTGAAGAATTTTCGTCTAGGCCCGGCCCGTGAAAGCCCGCGGAACGGACCGAAAATCCGCAATCCTGGCCGGTATATTCTCAGAGCTTCTCGTCTGGAAAGCAGACTTGTCAAAAATCGACCCGGATCGGGAAAATTTAGGGAAAAAAATGAAAAAGATGTAAGAAAATTTCGATAAGTTGTGTTTTTTTTCAAATCTAAGAACAAGGGCGATTTGAGCGCCGAAACGTCAGCGTTAGTGTCAAAAAGTGACTACTGAACGTCTCATTATGAAATTCGGGCCGGGTCGGTGAAAATTGGCTCATCGGCCCGGCCCGTAACATGTCAGCTAGAAAGTGTTTCGAAGGATCCAATTTGAAGGGAGGACCTTTCGCGATTTCGAGTTTTAGGTGCCGTTCTGATAGAGTAAATACGAAAAATTCAAAAAAGTGCTCGCATTATATAAAATGTAACTCAGGGAATTCGATATCGATCTGTAGCAGGAAAAAAACAAGTGTATTCAGGAGTTTTACAAGTCTGCACATAAATTACAGATCTGCAGCAGTCCTGATCAGATATATGAAAAACTACAGATCTGATCAGGAGATTTACATGTCTTATTAGCTAGTTCACATATCTGATACGAGTTACATGTCTGATTCGGTGAAATTTGCAGCAGGAAAAATACATATCTGCCTTGGCCCGTAACAAGTTTGTAGTTTCCTGCGCGATATGTTTTTCTCCTGCTGCAGATCGATATCGAATTACCTGACTAAGGCAGACTTGCAACTATTACTCGTGTCTCAGTGGTGCTCCATTGGCGCTTCGCTGAGGAGAGCGAGCGGGAACCGGTCATTTCTTATGAGGCCGTTCATATTCCGGGCAGTTCTATTTTTTACAAGCTTTATTCCGTCCCAATTATAATTTTCCCAGTTCCATTACGACGAGCTCATTTTTAGGACCTGCTCAATGACACGATGGTCGACTTCTACTTGAATCATATCGTTGAGCATGTTCTGCCAGACAATAGAGGTTCGAAAGTCACAGTTCTTCCGTCAATTTTTTGGCACAATTTGTCGTTACGACAGCATGCACTTGATGCAGATGACGAAAAACGATTGAGCGACGAGCAAAAATTACAACTTAAATTCGGCGATTTACATGACTTTGTATCGGAGTTCGATCTTCAAGACTTTGACTATATTGTGATACCAGTGAATGAGTGGGAGCACTGGTCCCTGGCCGTGATCTGTCATCCATTCACTGCCAACGCTCGCACCGTTATTTTTGACTCGCAACTTACGGCTGATTTGAACAATTTGCAAAATATGGCCACCCTCATCGAATCGTTTATGAAATATTCTTACGAGAAACGAACTGGGAACGCTATGCCATTCTCACTACCTTGCATCTTGCCGTCGAGGATGCCACAACAAACTAACAACTTCGATTGTGGTATCTTTATCGCTGAATTTGCTAGAAGATTTTTGCTCAATCCGCCAAACGACGTGAGGCATTTTATCTGCATTATTGTAAGCCATAAT
Organism: Caenorhabditis afra; assembly: GCA_963570955.1. NCBI lineage: Eukaryota > Metazoa > Nematoda > Chromadorea > Rhabditida > Rhabditidae > Caenorhabditis > Caenorhabditis afra. The sequence continues at coordinate 62,744 of OY751533.1, forward strand.
TTCAGTTGGATAGCTTCGACTTTTTCAACGAGTATCCGGATTTTTCGACCTCGACTAAAAGATCCGAAATGCAAAACGCTGTTCTTTCATTATCTCCGAATCGCGCACGCTGGCGCCCACTTGTTGAAATTTTGAACGGATACCATACTGCAGCACCACATCGCGCTTTGTGAGTTCTTCGATTTTGTTTGTATCAGTCATTCCTGTTTGTTAGTCTATCATATTGTTTTTCTCCTCGTTGTTTCCTTTTCCTCAACCGTATCCCCCCCCCCCCCCCCCCCCCCTAATGTTAAGACCAGACTTGTTATCCTTCTATTGAATCACCAAAAAATCAAAAAAAATGTCCTGAATTTTTGTTCCCTTGTTGTTGTTTTCTTTTCACAAGTTTGCTGTTAACCACATCCATCTTCTACATAACCACCACAAAGCTGTTCTATTTTCATAACCACCTTTCGGTCGGAAAGCTCTGTTATTAAGGATTTTTTGTGATTGTATGTCCGAAAACATGCGCGCAACGTTGCTTTCCGTACTTTTGACGTCTAAAAGCACCGTAAGCAGCGTTGCGCGATGGTTGCGGACATACAACCACAAAAAATTCCTTAATAGTTCCACTACATTTTGTTGGACTGTTATTACCCATTCATGTCTGAGTGAACACTTGAGTTCCGAAATACTAGGAGGCCTAGCTTTTTCGAAACTCTTCCAAGTGTTCACTCAAACGTGAATGTATCGAAAACTGGTTTTACATTGAATTCATCTCGCTTCAAACGTCCTTACTGTACAGGACTATTCATTAGCATTTATGAAATTCTATTTCATTCGCGAGTTTTTAGTCTTAACCGTTTTCGCTCAAATGCATTTTTTCGAATATATATTCATCTCTGTTGAAGTTTTTGAGTCTTGTCATGTGGTGGACTTAGACTAATTTTGAGAAATTCCTTCCACTTCCACTGGTGAATTGGTTGTTTTTGCAAAGCTCAAATCTCCAGCCCTCTTCTTCATTATCAAAGTACTTATAAATTCCAAACTGTTTTCTTGTTAACCTCCAATCATTAAGTATTATGGGATTGATTCGTCGAGAGCTATGGTCCGCAAACACTGTCACGTTAAAATCGTGCACAGGTTTTTGAGCTCAAGGTGATCTACAAAAGAAGTCTATATTACACTGTTCGTTTTAAGTCAAGGCTTAGGCTGTCAACTCTCTACTTCTGAACGATTTCCAACTTTAATGGTTAACTTTTGAATATTTACTTGAAGAAATTCATTTTTCGAGCCTTGAACGATTATCTTCTAACTTTTGGGAATTTCACAACTCCTGGTGTCCGTCGGTTATGTGTGTCAAACTTGTTATATTTATTTTTTTCTTCTTTTTTGTTTACTCATTATATTCTCCCTTCGCCCTATTTTAACGCCGCCTCGGTTGATTGGAAGATATGGGTTTGGTTTTTTTGATTTTACAATTATAATCATAATCAAATTTCCGTTTTGCTCGTTTTTAGTTGACCGTTTCCTTTCTTTTTCTATTTCTTCCCACTTTGTTTCCTATTCTTCTGATCCAGATTTTTCATTTTTTCATCTGTTGGTCGGATATTCGATCTGTTGTTTTCTTATTGTTTAAATTCGAAAATAACGAAACGAAAATAAATTGTTGACGCAAAAACATTGATTGAGCATATCATTATGATGGAAGATAATCTTGTTCGGTGACAATGGGTTCGGTATTAAAATCGATTACTTCTGTTGGATCATCAGAAGTAGCGAGAATGTCTGGATTATCGATACCAGAGTAAGCGTTGTGCGGCATCTGGAAGCAAAATATTGGAAATTACTATAGCCGTGATTCGTGTTTCAAACGCGCTCCATTGAAGGCAAGCCAAATTACCGGGTGGCGGCGGCGAATTTCTTTTCTGTTTTCGGCCGTTTTTCTCGATTTTCACCCGATTTTCTTCATTTTTTCGACAAAAGCAGTTGAAATTTTGGTTTAAGGGCAGCTTATCAACATTTTCGTTCAGTTTTCCTCAAAAGAATAGAGGAGTTTCGGCGAAAATTAGCGAAAAACGACAAAATCTCGAAAAGAATTTCGGCCAAGACGAAGTACTGTCTCAGCGGGGCGCGTTTGAAACACGAATCACGGCTATAGTAATGGAAAAGAGCGATTTCTTAAGCTAGAACTGGCATTCAAAACAATAAACTAAAGCATTCAAAACAATTCATGCAGAACTGTTTACAATTTGTCACATTTAGTTTGCTTCATGATGAATTTGAAAGTTCATGTTCTTCTCGAAGCACTTCTTCCGAAGAAATTGGAACCTGCGAAGCAAAGTCTATGGGGGGGGGGGGGGGGGGGAATGAAAATGCCACGACTGGGAGCATACTAAGGCAACTCGATTGCAATCTAACTGTAACGATTTTAGCTTCAAACAAGGCCGAATAATATTGCAAAATCACTACAATTAGACTGCAAAATCACTGCGGTTAGATTTTTACGTTTTTTTGCAATCTAATAAGATCTTATTTAGATTTTAAATATTTTTTGCAATCTAATAAGATCTTATATTAAGGAATTTTTGTGTCTGGAGTTCCGCAAACACCGCGCTAACGTTGCCTACCGTACTTTTCACCTCAAAAAGCACTGAAAACAGCGTTGCGCGGTGTTTGCGGAACTCCAAACACAAAAAAAAATTCCTTAAGAAGATTGCAGTCTAATTGTAGTGGTTTTTCAATCTAATTGCAGCGTTCTTGAAATCTATTCGCAGTTTTTTTGCATTGTTATTCGGCCTTGTTTGAAACTAAAATCGTTACAATTAGATTGCAATCGATTTACCTGAGTAGTTCTATTCCGGGCAAGTGCCATTGAAACAGTTTTAGAATTGTGTGCTCGGAGCAAAAACCCAAAGAATTTTTACGATGCTACCCATTCACGTTTGAGTGAACATTTGGAAGAATTTCGAAAAGTTAGGCTGCCACGTCCTCTTCCGGGCCCCGCAACGAACTACAATAAACTTTTTTCTCGAGTGAGCGAGAGATCGCCTGTCGCGACATGTCGCATGAGAGATGACAGACGCGCAAACAAATATGTTCACTCAAATGTTAATGGGTAATACAACACTTTTAAAATAAATTCCTGAGTGGATTAGTATTTGTGACCGAAACGGTGCTCAGCACTCCGAAATCCCGGGTCCGCAGTGTTTTCCCACTCGAAGAACAGATCGATCTTTAATCTTTAAATCTTCTTCAAACTAGTGTTCGTGACCGAAAAGACTCGAAAATCTGCTGCAACAACGTGCCATGGCACATTCAAAAAGTCTTAATAATATATTACATTTCCGGCATTTCAATCGTAAAAAACTTGAACAATTGTCCACTTTGTTTCCTATTCTTCTGATCAGGCTTGGTCGGAACCGGAGTTTTTCGGTTCCGAGTTCCGACTCGCAATTCCGACTTTTTCGGGTCGGAACTTTCGGAACCGACTTGAGATTCCGACTTTTTTAGGTCGGAACTTTAGGAACTTATCGGAACCGCCCATTTATAACCATTTTCGCCTCAAATCACACTTTTTCTTGATAAAATATTCGATTTTATTATCGGATTTTTTTGAATGCAATACGCAGACAAATTTTGTTTCCAAACAGTTTCACTTCCCGCTGTTGGTCTCGCCACGAAGGAAGCGAGAGAGTGAGAGACGACAGACGACGAGACAAAAACATTTTTTCGCGCGTTTTTTGTAAATTTTCGAAAAAAACGACACGTTTCAGTACTTTTTCGATAAATTGTGAATTGCAATTAATATTTCTTTAATTTTTATTTTGAAAACGGGTCGTTTTTTTCGAAAATTTACGAAAAACGCGCGAAAAAATGTTTTTGTCTCGTCGTCTGTCGTCTCTCACTCTCTCGCTTCCTTCGTGGCGAGACCAACAGCGGGAAGTGAAACTGTTTGAAAACAAAATTTGTCTGCGTATTGCATTCAAAAAAATCCGATAATAGTTCCGAAGTTCCGAAACGTTCCGAAAAGTTCCGACTTTTTGGTTCCGAAGTTCCGAAAAGTTCCGACTTTTCAGTTCCGAAATGCCGAATTTTTTCCGGAACTTTCCGGAACAATTCCGAATTAAAAAAAACGCTTCCGATCGGAATTCGGAATTGTTCCGATTTTAAAAAATCTCTTCGGAACGGAATTCGGAACCGTTCCGAGTCGGAATAATTCCGAAAAGTTCCGGTCGGAATGTTCCGATCGGAACGGTTCCGACCAAGCCTGCTTCTGATCCAATATTATGGCCTCGTTTTGTATTATGGTCTTGATCAAGAAAAAGCGTGGCGGTGTTTTCGGACCACCGTTGTTCACAAAACGAGGCCATAATAAGCACTAAGGAGGAAAAAAAAATATACATGCGGACTCACATCAGTATTCTGGTATAAAACAGAATGTTGGAAAATGAAAAATATATCGAAAAGTATCGAGACCAATCCTAGGCCAAACTTCACAGGATTGGTGTAGAAAGCGGACCAGTCGTTGACATTTATTGCTTGTAAGATCATTTGAAGAATGTCGAGACTACCACCAGTAAAATCAAGAATAATGTTACCGATAGACCAACCAACAGTGCTTTTCCTTTTATAGTTGAAATATGCCTGAAAGAAAGACGAAAGCAGTGGAATTTAAATATATCATCATTTGTATTTTTCCGAATCCGGACGAAAGACATTAAATACCAGTCACCTTCGGCTCCGGGTAATGGAAACATTTTTCCTTTAATTAATTCTACGATCGTACCTGTGGAAAGTACTTGCAGCAAGTCACTGCCATCTTAATGTATGACAAGCTGGTAACGAAAGAAAGGATGCTGATTCTGTTAAGGACAGTCGCACACGCCGAGAAGAAGAAAAATGAGAGGAAGAAAATGATTAGGAAGAAACATTTTCTAGATACTCTTTGACTATCTCTCTGAAAATCACGAATAAAAACTTTTCTTCAGAATTTAAATTACTTTAAAAAGCATGCATTGCAAAATTGTCACAGAGCATGCAATGAAAGCATGGATTGCAAAAACCACATCGTTTAATAGAACTGGTGGTGGCGACCGAGGGTTCTCAATTCTATAAATTTCCTGTAAATGATATTTAGAGTTTATGCTGGTTGGAGTGAATAACAGCGGAACCTTGACGTGGTTATTGTAAAATAGAAGAAGGTTAAACATCGAGTATGCGGCAAAACCAACAAGGTTGAGAGCGAGAAAATCAAAATTCAGACCAACGACGCTTTTACGATTAAAATTCAAAATAATTTGAGGGTAGAATGAAACGCTCCAGGCTGCAAAATAGGTCCAGCCAACCAACTGAATGACGAGTGCTAGCAAATGAGAACGAATAACAGTAACACGGCAATAAGCTTCTCTGGTGCTGAAGAACGTTAGCTTAAATTGAAATTTGTTTTTTCCTGAATAATTGTGACACTATCGAGTGTGCCCACTTATTCTAAAGTGAACTTACTCGAGAGGACAGGTAACGGATTCATCCGAACTGCAGTTGAGAACTTCAACAAATGCAGAAGCCGCAGGATACAACCCGATTACGCTCACATTAACCGATCCGTTTTTTATAATTGGCTCGTCCGGGTCAATATGGACAAATGGCGATTTTGAGAGAATTAATCGAGTACCATCGAACTTGGAAACTGTGCGTTGCCTGGAATTTCGTTTCAAACACTCTAAAAGCTTATGATTAGCATTACTGTATCTCAAAAACGATGGCATGTTCTTCTTTAACGGAAATCTCGATTTCCCTTTGAGTCACGACCAAATTGTTGATAGGTGAAGCAAATGGCAAAAGAGAAAGAATAATGAAGACAAGTTTCATTTTCGGAGTAACTGGGCGATTGCTATTAACACATAACGGAATTTGTAATTGATTTTGCCAAATGATAAACAACCGATTTCATAAAGAGGAGGAAGAACAGTGTCTTTTCCGTGTTATGAAATTTGAAAGAAGCAAATCAATATCTGATTGAAAATTCAAATTTCCTACAGGCAAAACGAAAATAAACAAGAGTGTTACGATTTTTCGACCCGGCCTGCGGTCTTGCACGAGCTGTAATATTGATACTTGTTCAAAGCGTTGTACAACTATACAACTATTTTGTGAAAAAATCGTTGTTGAATATTGTTTTTCTGTCTGCCTCGGTGTGCAGACGTTAGGCCACGAGAAACTAGGCCACTATGCCATGCATGTCCTTTCGCACCTTTTTCTTGCGATTTATTTAAGCAATTTTCTTATATAGAGTACGCAAAAGTGCGTGGCCTAACTAATGCACACCGAGAGTATGCAGAGAGAAAAACAGTACTGTGCACCCTGAGTTTGGAGACGATCCTTTCCGCGTTAGGAACACAAATCCTTTTGCATACAGTAATTTTTCGATTAGAAACTTGTTTCGCCAGGCATGAGCCATGTGGCGAGCCGGCCGGCCGGTCGAGGCCGCGCCTTTCACGGCGTGTAAAAGTGTACGCGCGCACGGAAAATTTGGGAAGTTCGGCCAGTGGGCGGAGCCAGCCAATGAGGAAAAATTGCAAAGGTGCCGCACGGTTTTTCTGCACATTTCATAAAATTTTGCCTATATTTTCAGAAAATTTCGCATCAAAACGTATTTCAATAGGTTGCTTATTTATCAAAAAAATAGCAAAACTTAATTTTAGACACACGGTACGCGTATTTTTGGCGCTGGCCTAGAAAACGAACTGTTGGGAAACTCGCCAAACGAATCGTAGAACCGTTGGGGCTATATTTTTTTGCGCTCTTTTTTTTCAAAGACGCGTAATTAGATTTCTAACAAATCTGTAAGAGGAATTTTTGAATTTCGACTTGTAAAAAAAGTTATTAACCGTCAAAATTTTGGGTGGGCGGAGCCACGACGCTGATTGGCTGCCGCCGCGACCCCCGACCGCGAAACCCAAATTTCAAAAACTCGCCAAACGAATCGTAGAACCGATGAGGCCATATTTTTCTGTGCTCTTTTTTTTTAAAGATGCGTAATGAAATTTCTGACAAATCTGTAAGAGGAATTTTTGAATTTCGCCCTATTTCTCGAGAAAAACCTCAAAAACCACCAAATTTGCGGCGGCCTAGCTGGCGCCCATGGCCGTGGCCTGGCGTGCGCCCACCGAGGTACGCTTTTACACGCCGTGCCTTTCATTTACGACACTCCGCAGTTACGCCGCGTTGTTTTTAAAAATTTTTTAACAAACTCATTGTCGTGGCGCGCATGTGTCCATCCTCAAAATTTCAAATTTTTATCAATTAAAAGAAATTTGGTTTAATATTCATATGTGAATTGCTGGTATTTTGCCTTTTTGACGTTCTCCTCCACTTTTTAAATATACGACTTTTTTCTTTTTAAATATTCTCATTTTCCAGGTTATGAATTCGAATTCACCGGAAGGCGCTAGTTTTCTAATCCCATCTCAGTCAGGAGAAGGCCCATCGTCTAAAACAGTTTTGTAAGCTTCGAATAATAGGCTGGAAAACCACGAATTCTCTACAACTACATCCAAATGAAATTGCAGACTTCTTCCAAAAAACGAAGCATTACGCTTCAAGTCGATCAAAACTCTCGCCAGCAGAATAGACGGAGAAGATTTTTATGAAGAAGCTAGCATGGAAAAAGTTTTGTGAGTAGAAACGGAATAACAAGGGTTGTCATGTTTCGAAATTCAGAGAGATGCTCGAAATTGGCAGAATTGATGAGGCAGTAGCTTACGCTGATTCCTTATATGCGAACATCATTGACGATGAGCAACATGACATCGTAACTATAGCGGAATATGTCAAAGTACTAACAGTTCTTCGTCAATGGCGGAGAGTGAGCTATATCATTTCAAGACGTAGCTATCATCAAATTCACATAGTTTTTGCATATTATGCAGCTAACGCGCTATTTCATCGGAAGATGTATGATGATGTCACTGAATTAGCAGTTGGGCATCTGCTTCCACATGACAACAATGTGGGTCCACTTCCAGTCAGAACACTTTCTCAAGTCACTGGTAGATACGTTGAAGAAGAAAGGATGAAGTTCTCTTTTGCGAACATGACAGAACTGGACAATATTTCGAAAAAAATAAGAATGGTTCCTGCTCTCATGATAACAATTGCTGAGAGCTATTTGAAGCTGATGAATCGTGATGCAGCAATGATTTGTATAAATTATGCGTTGAATCTTGTAAGTTAATCATCTTACACCATTTGTGGTTAGTGAAACCGCTTCAGGATAATACAACTCTTCACGTAGAGCGGCTAATGACGAAGTACAATCTAGTAGAACCAGCTCAATGGGAAAAGTACAAAAAGGTGCGAACGGCTCAGCTGAAGTTGCATCAAGGAAGTCACGACCCACGCATTCTCATTGAGCAAGCTCAACATGCTTATGAAATGGGAAGATTCGAAGAGGCGAAGAAGCTCACAGACGAATTGTTTGATTTATTTGGACCACATCAAGAATGCATTTTGTTACGTATTCATTGCTTGACAATGATGAGAGATTCTAGAGCCCTTCTTGCATTAGGCCATCAGCTGGTTGCTGATGAACCGCATATCCCTCTACCCTGGTACTGCGTTGCCATGTATTACTACTCGATTGGAGCCAATTCAAGAGCCCGTAATTTTATCAGCAAATGTACAATGATGGATTCGACGTTCGCAGAAGCTTGGGTGGCATTTGGACATATTTTACACTACGAGGTCGAACACGAGCAGTCTATGAGCTGCTATTACAGAGCGTCAAAGCTTGTCGATCGTAGCTCGGAACCATTTTTATACACTTCACTGCAGTATAGCACTCATAGCCAAAAATTGAGCAAGAAGTTCATGAGCGAAGCCGTTGCTAGAGCACCACACGATCCACTGATTAGACACGAAGAAGCATGTGTCGCTTACACTTCCAAAAACTACGAAGAAGCAGATCAGTTATTCAGAACAGTTCTCTATATGGTCACAGACTGTGAAGATGGAGCGTCAGTAGAGACAGCTCTCGATAGGTGAAGATCTTCTATTGAGTATGACCTGAAAGTTGATTTTTTGAAGAAAAATAGACGATTTCTGGCGCCCAATGCTTAATAACATCGGTCACATTGCTAGAAGAAGAGGGCGATTGCAAGAAGCGATTCTTTTCTATCAGTAAACTCTCATTCTCAAAAAATAAAATTGTTCCCAACTTTTTTTCAGGAGAGCTATAAAAATCGACCCGAAGTTTGTGGATGCAATTGGATCGATTGCACTTTGCTACGCAGTCATGGGGAAAACCGCCAAAGCTACTGAGTTCTTCAATAGAGCCCTGGCTATTGATCCATTCAATGAAACCATTCGGCAGTCCATGTCAAAAATGATTGGGAATCACAAGGCACTTTTCGATCTAGAAAAATACACGGTAAATAAGGTTGTAAGAAAAACAAAATTTCTACGGACTATTAAGACTGCTGAGTTTGCGGAATTCTCCGGTCAAACAGTTCATTCTGGTCAGAAAGTTATTTCACACAGTTCCCTCAGAAGACCACACAATGACGGATTTGTGGTTCCATCCATTCTTTCGCATCGTGAACCATTCTTGACAATGTTAAAGGAGCGATTAAGAGGCGATTAACTTACACCAACCTACATGAATAAATCCTACTCTCACATTTTTATGTTTTTTATTCAAAGAAAAAACGATGACTGATTGGTTTGTTAAAAAGAAAAATTTCCATATTTTGTTCAATTTTGCCTTTTTAACAGCTTACATCTTCTAAATACTAGAGTTGCAAAATTGAGGGCCGGATCGCTAGATGCTTTTGTGTTGCCTGTGTAATATAGGTGCGGTGGCCGAGTGGCTTGTCTGTTTGTCTGAGTTGGGGTCCCTGGTTCGGACTTTTGTGGTGGCATTCTTATTTCTTCTTGCCCTTGGAATGCGGACCGATAAACAGACACAGATATACCCCGAACGGTTTTTATTAATAAGGAAGATCTTATAATATTGCAATTGCAAATTTCAAATCTGATAAGATAGATTGAAATCGAGTTGCCTGAGTAGGCAACTCCCATTTTTTCGCAAAGGCACAGTGTTTTAACGAGTTTCAAAATTTTTGGAGGTGGGGAGTCAGTTCCCACATACTTTATGACTAACGCGAGTCGAAATTTCCTCGGTTCAACTGAGAAGATGCGTTCCGTAAGTTCGTTGTCTTCGCTTAAACGCAGAAGACCCGCAATGCTTCGTGTAGCCGTGTCTTTGCAAAAAAAAAAATGGCCGTTGCCTATTTGGCCGTGTCGTCTCTTCGTCCATTTTTGATCTCCGGTGACAAGATTATTAAACGGACAATAAGAACTTGGTGCTTTGCTTTTCGAGCACCTGAAGAACCTGGTCGAAATTGAAAACAACTTTCTAGACGTGGATGTTTTTCATGCAAAAACCGAGCTCGTAAAAGACCATTTTATCAGATCGAAAAATGCGTGAAAAAACTTTCATCTCACAAATTGAAGGGAACACTGGTCCGTGAACAGTCGCAATAAAAGAGGGAATATGGGTGGTGTCTGCGGACAATTTTTTCTCCGAGGTGTGGCAATAATACCTAAGTCTTTCAAAGTTGCCTTTGCTACTTCTTTACTGGTGAAACATTCGCTTCGTTCACAGCGAAAGACGTAATGTTGGACGACGATGAATACAGTGACGAACGTTCAGATGACGAAGAAACAGGTAAATTTTTCTGAAGTTGATAGTTAAAATTAAAACATTGTTTGCGATTAGTTATTTTACAATGGAATGAATTCGAGGAGAAGGGATGGGCGTCGGAGTGAAACTCTCAATTGTGACATAGGTCGGTGCTATATCGGCAACGAAAAGCGAAGTTCCATCTGAAACTAACACTTAATTCGAACTTGCTTTTCACACATATTGAGGCCTTAATATGTGTGAAAGGCCTTATAAGGCCTCGCTTTTATTTAAGAGAACACGCCGCAAACACTGCTCACTGTATTTATTTACTGTTCAAGATGAAAAGTACGGTACGGTAAGCAATGTTGCGCGGGTGTTTGCGGACTGTTTTTGTGGGCTACCTCGAAACTCCAATTTCGGCTTTTGTGCAATTGGCGGCCGAACTCTAACACAATCAGTATCGTTTCTATTCGAACTTCCGTATGCATTAATAAAAACACCTAAAAGATAGACCGAGATGTTTATAAATTCCACTTTCAATTCTAATGAACCTATTCAGCTGTTTCACAAAAGCTTGTGAGATATGTTTCGAAAAAGTCGAAACCGCTTCACAAGATTCGAAGAAGTAATGAAAAAACCAGCACATGGGCTTCATCCAATCTACTATAGCCGTGATTCGTGTTTCAAACGCGCTCCATTGAAGGCAAGCCAAATTACCGGGTGGCGGCGGCGAATTTCTTTTCTGTTTTCGGCCGTTTTTCTCGATTTTCACCCGATTTTCTTCATTTTTTCGACAAAAGCAGTTGAAATTTTGGTTTAAGGGCAGCTTATCAACATTTTCGTTCAGTTTTCCTCAAAAGAATAGAGGAGTTTCGGCGAAAATTAGCGAAAAACGACAAAATCTCGAAAAGAATTTCGGCCGAGACGAAGTACTGTCTCAGCGGGGCGCGTTTGAAACACGAATCACGGCTATAGTAATGTGCATTTTTCGGATGTGCCTACCAAAAATTTCGTAAACTTTGTCCATTATATTGTTCAATTATTTTGCTCTGAGGTGTACAAAAAATCTGCAAACGACGGCCCAAACAAGCTTTTCCATTTTTGCACCGAAGTGTTTCGCACATTTTCTGTAAAGTTTTTGCGCGCATCCGCAGAATTCAGATTAGGCCACGCCCATGTTCCGGTTTTTTCAACTTTTTCGTGTCCCCTCCCTTCTCAATTAGGGTTTCTTCCAGTAAAGTAGTACTTTAAAAGTTCTACTATTTTAAAAGTATTGTCCGTTTAATAATCTTGTCACCGGAGATCGAAAATGGAAGAAGAGACGACACGGCCAAATAGGTAACGCCCATTTTTCCGCAAAGGCACGGTTACACGAAACATTGCAGGTCTGCTCGGCAACAATCGGCAACTCGGCTCTTTTCTCTTCGCTTAAACGCAGTAGACCTGCAATGTTTCGTGTAACCGTGCCTTTGCGGAAAAATGGGCGTTACCTATTTGGCCGTGTCGTCTCTTCGTCCATTTTTGATCTCCGGTGACAAGATTATTAAACGGACAATACTTTTAAAATAGTAGAACTATTAATAATTCAGATATTTAACACTCACTGTTTTGATCATTCTCGGCTGTGACATCGACTTTCGTTAGTATTTTGATAGCAGAGATTTTGTTTTGCTCCTCGGAACGTTGTAAAACGTCAGTTCGAAGGTTTGTTTGATGAATTTCACATGGATGGATGCTTTTGTTATTAGAAACAATTGATGCTTTTTGTAGATCTCCGTATATTGGAGTCGCATACAAATCTCCGGGCGACCGGAAAGAATATAGTTCCCCAGTAACAATATTTTCAGGCCTCAAACTATTGTTACTGGTGTTTTCATTTTTAGCCACAACCGTTCCACAATCTGGCGTCTGTTTCTGCAACGCAAAGTATTGTCGACTCAATTTCCTCGAGTCCGGAAAAATCTGGAGATGGAAAATTCTCCATTTCTCTTTTTTTTCTCCATTTTCTTTTAAAGAAAAGTTGCGCGCAACGGCATCAAAACAAAATTGGCGGCGCTTCGGCGAATTCGCCCTTGCGTATATCTTTTGGCCGATGGCAAGAAAATTGCATCGGTGGAATGTGTGTCAATGTTAACTTACAGAATAATCTAAATTGGGTCGCGGAGTTTTCGCCATTTGAATAATAGCTTTTTCGTCAGTACCAGTTGGTACTACTGGCGAGTTATTCTTCTGACTGCATCGTAGGTCATTATTTTTATCTGCAGTTGACAATTTCGAGAACCACCCATGTTCTTTTCCCGTTTTCTCGTGTGAAGCAGCGGTAGAATCCGTGGTTTTGATTGAATGGGACAATATAGTATTGAACAAGTTTTTCCTCTTTGATTTTCCAAGAGTTCCATCGATTGTCATTTGCGATTTTAATGTACATCGAGTTTCCCGCATAGCTCTGTCAAGTTCCACAGCACAACAAGAATAAATGTTGCAAAACTTCCAGAGATTTAAGTGATCATTCTTTTTAATGTCCATAAATTTTCGCAAATGATGTGCAGCTTTTCCATGAACTTTGGCTATTTCAGATATTTTCTTTAATGGCAGGTCCAACCTAAAATTTCTATGCCTAAATACTTCATAATTTTCGCGGTGTCTTACCGGGATTGGGAAAACGTGTTTATAATTGATTGAAGTTTTTCACTGTAGCTCGCTTCTGCCTCCGCTCTGAAATACAGGCGAGTCGAATAAGTGAGTCAATTAAAGCATTGTCAGTAAGGCTGGTCCCGTGTTGATAATATTGTTTAGCTCTCTTCATTTTTCATCAATCTCGATTCATCGCGAACCGTGGCGAAATCGGGGTATTCTTGGTAGTTTTTTCAATCTACTGTAGTTGTGTTTACAGAAAAAGGCGGTACCCCCGTTTTGGAACTGGCCGGAATAGAACCAGCCCGTAATGGAACTCGCCACGTAATGGAACTCGCCGCAATAGAATTTTCCGCAATGGAACTCGCCGCAATAGAACTGGCCGAAATGGAACTGGCCGGAATAGAACTCGATTTCAATGGAGCGCGTTTGCATTTTCAGCCAAAAACCTGTGTTTTTCAAGGCTGAAAATGTTTTTTCTATCAAAACTTTTACACTCTACCCTCTGGTGTGTTCAGTTTCATATTTTGTTTGTTTCTTGTTCGAAAAACACACGTTTCTGGCTGAAAATGCAAACGCGCTCTATTGAGTTCTATTCCGGCCAGTTCTATTACGGCGAGTTCCATTGCGGCGAGTTCCATTACGTGGCGAGTTCCATTACGGGCTGGTTCTATTCCGGCCAGTTCCAAAACGGGGTACCGCCCAGAAAAATACCACATATGACGCGCAATAGATGTTTTTGTATTTGAAACAAAAAACATTGGATTGCAGAATTTCATCGATGAATGCTGAGGACGGGGCACAAATGAATTAGAAGTTTCAGAAGATGTTATAGCTATTCTAGTTAATTTGAGCGCACATAAAATGAAAAAAAAACCGCCGACATAATTAGTCATTTTTAAGTAATTTCATGGTGAAGTTATGGTTTTGATTTTCGAAGTTTGGGCGCGACTATATTTCTATTGACTTACAAAATAGCCGTAAACTCGAGAAGACCATAGTCGTACCGATTTGTCATTCGAGCCAGTTTCCTCTGAAATTTTCAAATAGACTTGGAGTGGACGAGCTTTTTTCAAAAAAAGCCATGCTGATGTGCATCACCAGACAAAACTTAAGCAAGTGCAGCATAGCAAAATTATTCATACTTTTCATTAACTAAGTGAAGAGAATGAGAAAAGTCATTTCTTATCATATCGACGCCTTTCGTCTGATAGGAAGGCAAGAAAGTGGGGCAACAATTTTCTCCATTTGCGCAGAGAAGAATGGGAACAAAGTTTCAAAGCAATCAGTGATAACTCAGAAATAAGACGGGATGGAGATGAACTTGAAAACGGAAGACTAACCAATTCCGTGTTCCCAATTTCACCGTGGGCAGTAAAAAATAGGGGAATATCGGATGAGGACAGAGACAGATTTTGAACTACGATTACGCTTAGTCATATATGTATACCAGAACGCGAAGCCGCTCTTCGAGCGGCCAGAATGAACAAAATGAAAGTTCGGCGCGTTTACCCTATTTGTCCAGGAAATATGACCGGAAATTATTGACTGATTAGGATTACAGTAGAAACAGGGACAAATATTCGTGCACACACACTCTCGCCTTCTTTACTTGAATAATGAATTTGAATGCCCGCCAATTGATGGAATGTTCCAAAAAGAAAGTGGAGAGGGATGGTTTGGATAGTATTGGCGCGAGGTTCAACTCTGTGGGGAGGTCCTTCTCGGAAATAGTTTTGGACACGGAGAACATTTTGACGGGAGTTCCAAAGCCATCAGTGCGGTGTAATTCGCGCAGGTGCACCTTTTTGTATCAGCTGTTCTGAAAATACAGTCAAGAGTAACCTTTCGAATCGAAATTTGCATCGTTCCTCCTCACTCCGTATCCTTTCGTATCGGTCGTTTTTTTTCGAATTATTCTTTTTTGCCGAACTATTTCCTTTTATGCGTTCGTGTTTCTTTCAGAATAACTTTTTTTTCTGATTCACTTTTTAAAGTCAGATAGGAGTTATTTGCCGATTAATGGTTTTTTTTGCGAAGTGATCGGTTTTCTTTTCTTTTCGATGCGCTCGATGTGTGCACTCAAGGCGGTCGAACCTGGGAGTCTCATAAATTTGATGAGTCTTCTCCCGAGTGACCCACATGTGGCGGCGTAGCCATTCTCATCGAAAAGAAGCTAAATATTAGAAAAATTTTTTCGGTGGGAGAGGGGTGTAGATGTGAGGACAAGGCGTTCCGTCGAATCTTCTGCTTCACGCTGAGTAGTTGATTAGTTCGTATTACCATTAAATAAAATTTTATATGAATACCGCACCAAAAACATGTTAAACGTAAAAACTTTATCTTCATTATTATCAAGTTGTTGTTGATAACAATTACTGATATTTAGTTGAGAAGGAAAATAGTTAAGACTTCAGATCTGACCCATCCTTATCTCCGTTTACGAACAACTTCGCTGAAAGATTTTTCGTGTGTCACAAGTGCAACAAAAAACGGCTGATTCAGCCGAATGGCTACAGGCAGCGGGCCGGTCCGATTTTTGAACCTGAGCCTGTTTTTTTCTTATGTTTTGGGAGAACGTTTCGGTTCTTTCAAGAAAGGTTTCACGGTCTCTACTCCAGAGATGTGCGAAATATCGCCTTCTTCCGTTTTCTGCCTTTTCACGTCAAAAAGCACTGAAAGCAGCGTTGCGCGGTGTTTGCGGAACTCCAAACACAAAAAAAATGCCTTAATAGAATTTTCTAGTTCCGCTTTCCGCAAAATTGTATCCCGGGTTCCGCACAATTTTTCAGGTATACCCACGGTGTTTTTTTCACGACCTGCAGTAGAAAAGCGCGGCCGCCAATCAGCGCGCATGACTCCGCCCACCGCAACTTGCGCACGCGATTCTGCAAACCTGCGGCGCGGTTTTCAGGTTTTGCGATTTAATTTTTACAAGCTTTTTTGAAGCAGTTTTTTGATAACATCGGCATTAAATGTTTGTAATCGACTAAAAAAATGCGTATTATATTGCCTTAAAAACAAATTCCCCCAAAATCATGTGTTCCGTCTTGTTAAACCAGCTAGCTCCACTCAAATCCCTACTCCTCCGAGGAAAATCCATATTTTTTTGCGCTCTTTTTTTTGAAAGATGCGTATCGAGCTCCTCTAAAAAGTTGTGTGCTATTTTTTTGAATTTCGTGCTAGAAGTCCAGATATCTCCAAATAACCTCGCATGGAAGAGAAAAATCAGCTCGGCCACGCATTTTCAAATCCCTACTCCTCCGAGGAGAATCTATATTTTTTTGCGCTCTTTTTTTTAAAAGATGCGTATCGGTCTTCTTCAAAAAGTTGTGTGCTATTTTTTCGAATTTTGTTTTGTTTCTCGAGAAAAACCCGATAAACCACCAAAAAATGGCCATGGCCTAGCAAGCGCACGTCGCGGACTAGCTCTCACTCTTCCAAAGGTCGAAAAATGAACGCCGTGATACCGCATTCCGCACTTTCAAAAAGTTCGCTTCCGCACACCTCTGCTCTATTTACTCACAGATGCATGTGTAAATTTGATCCGCTCGACTCATCAGTTTCCTTTTTTCAGCACACATATTAAAACTACGGAAGAAAACATCTTCTGGTGGCAATAGTATGTCACATTTTAGCTTCCGTGTGCATTCATTTCTTCCTGGGTATACGCATTCGAACAAACATTCCGCTTGCCGTGCAGCTTTCGCATTAAGAAACGTCCTTCCGATATCTGAATCACTCTACTTAATGTTTATATATTCACCAGCGGTTAGACGCGGCTACCGCCGCGTCTACCCACTGGCTTTCGCTGAAGTTGGCGGCACGCTTTTTTGTGCAAAAAAGGTTTTTGTAGGACGGTTTTTAACCTGGAATTTTTTCCCGCCAAAAGGGACCTCCTTCCAAAGTTTGAATCTCCTGCCAAAAAGGACCTCCCTCCAAAGTTTGAATCTCCCGCCAAAAGGGACGTCCCTTCAAAGTTTGAATCTCCCGCCAAAAGGGACCTCCCTCCAAAGTTTGAATCTCCCGCCAAAAGGGACGTCCCTTCAAAGTTTGAATCTCCCGCCAAAAGGGACCTCCCTCCAAAGTTTGAATCTCCCGCCGAAAGGGACCTCCTTTCAAAGTTTGAATCTCCCGCCAAAAGGGACGTCCCTTCAAAGTTTGAATCTCCCGCCAAAAGGGACCTCCCTCCAAAGTTTGAATCTCCCGCCAAAAGGGACCTCCCTCCAAAGTTTGAATCTCCCGCCAAAAGGGACGTCCCTTCAAAGTTTGAATCTCCCGCCGAAAGGGACCTCCCTCTAAAGTTTGAATCTCCCGCCAAAAGGGACCTCCCTCTAAAGTTTGAATCTCCCGCCAAAAGGGACCTCCCTCTAAAGTTTGAATCTCCCACCAAAAGGGACGTCCCTTCAAAGTTTGAATCTCCCGCCAAAAGGGACCTCCCTCCAAAGTTTGAATCTCCCGCCAAAAGGGACCTCCTTTCAAAGTTTGAATCTCCCGCCAAAAGGGACCTCCCTCCAAAGTTTGAATCTCCCGCCGAAAGAGACGTCCCTTCAAAGTTTGAATCTCCCGCCAAAAGGGACCTCCCTCCAAAGTTTGAATCTCCCGCCAAAAGAGACCTCCTTCCAAAGTTTGAATCTCCCGCCAAAAGGGACCTCCCTCCAAAGTTTGAATCTCCCGCCAAAAGGGACCTCCCTCCAAAGTTTGAATCTCTCGCCAAAAGGGACCTCCCTCCAAAGTTTGAATCTCCCGCCAAAAGGGACCTCCCTCCAAAGTCCACTCTCTTTCTGGAACATTCCATCAGCTGGCGGCACAATTCAATTCAATTTTCGAGAAAAGGAGGCGAGAGAGTGTGTGAAAGTGAGAGACGCAGAAAAATATCGGTTCCTCTGTTTCTACCGTAATCCGAATCAACCGATAATTTCCGCTTACTGTAACTATAGTACCCTCCCCACCCTTCAAAAATATCCCCTCCCCACGGTCCCCCTATCCCCCCAACGGCAGCTGCAACTCTTTGAAAAAGTGATGTTGCGAAATTCCGACTACCGTATCTACCGTAATCGTCGTACAACCTCTTAGATGTTTTGGCAGTGACACTCCCCCACCCTAAGTATGCTCCCATTAAAATTTGGAGTCAATCGGTTCGGTACGAAAAAGTGTCAAAAATGACCGTTTCTACTGTAGGTACCGTAATCCTACCGTAATCCTGACCAAAAATGTTATAGGGGTGAAGCGCTCTGAGACCCATAAGGCTATGCAAAATATCAGACCAATCGGTCCAAAGGCTGGAAAGTTATTTCGGTTTTAGTGCGAGACAAACAAAACTACTCAAATAGTATAGTAAAGATAATTTACAACATGTTAGATACTTACCAGTACTGTCCAATTTTCTCTCGATTGTTGAGATCATAATATCTCGGAACTCCTCCATGCTGCGCTCAACGAGTACATTAGATTTTTGTGAAGTACAACTGAAATTCGAACTGTTTTTGTTGTGACCGGCGATAATTGAATACCCTCGGAATCCATTTTTAAAGGAGTAGGAACAGCTTTTGAACCGATTGAACTCCGAAAGAAACTGTTTCATACATGACACAAATGTAAAAGTTGGGAAGAATTTCTGTATAAGTGGGTTCGTATTTTAAGAAATTTAACGGTACGCTGTTATTTACTTCACACTTAGAAAAACACTTATCCACAGGTTCATGAGTTGCATTTTTCAAGCATTCCTCATAAGGGCCGCAGAGACACTGACGAATTGCTACCCCAAAAATTACAGGAACTAAATTAAGTAGAATAATAACTCGCATTGTCGAAAATTCGGTAAATTTAGAATAATTTTGCCTTTATATAATGTCCATTTAACAACTTATCAAAATGGGTGGAGATTAAAAAAAAACCTGTTAATTGAAGTGCCGCCGCTGTTTCACAATTACTTACTTCCGAGTCCAAATGCACCGTCTGAGTGTTTCCATTTTCCCTAATACGAGTTGAAACATTCTGGGTTTTTTCCAGAATTATTCTGAACTCACGAGGACTAGACGGGTTCATAATTTCCGAGCCTCGGTGCGGAAAAATTTTGGCCCCGCCCATTTTCGTGTGGCACTGTTTCTCGCATTTCTGTGACTTAAGTTAAGTCACTTAACCTGTTATTTTCGAATTAAAATTTCACACGATTTCCACAGCCGACCAAAAAAAAGAGAAGAAAATTTCTGTGCTTTTCTTTTTAATTAATTGATTGTTCTCGATAAACTCACATCTGTTCCGTTTTCAATCACCTGTCTATCAGATTTTTGATCTACACAATGTTGAAAAGCAATTCTTGTCTACATCATTTGTCATGTGCCAAAGACCATGAAGATTGAAAAAGGAAGTCGAACATTGTTGTCAATTAACATGTAGAAAATAGACAATCTGAACTGGCGGAAGGTTTCGAAGATCTTTGAAGAACTTCTCGAATACTCCATATTCGAAGATACTCGCGGAGAGAAAAGCGTGCAAAACAGTTCATGCAGGGGAACCGAAAACCTTGATGTTATCACTATTGTCTGTTTTTCTGTCTGCACACCCTCGGTGTGCATCAGGGATGCATGGAATTCCATTTCCATCTTCCATTTCCATGGAACATGAGTTTTTTCCGTTCCATTTCCATTTCCATTAAAAAAAACAGAAAACATATATTTCCATTTCCATGTTCCGTGGAACTAAGAAAAATTTCCATTTCCAGTTCCATTTCCATGAAATTTTTCGTTTTATTCCTGGAGGAGGAGACGAATTCCTCGGCGAATTCGAGAAATCTCGAAGAAATCTTGACTTCCATGGAGAAAAAAATAAAACTTATTTCCATTTCCATCTTCCATGGAGTGAAAAATATTTAGTTTCCATTTCCATTTCCATCTTCCAGATTTTGAAATTTTCTATTCCATGCAACCCTGGTGTGCATTAGTTAGGCCACGCACTTTTGCGTACTCCCGCTGGCGCCAGTCAATTATTTTGATTGCAGATGTTTTTCACACATATTTTTCCGCGATTAAGGCAATTTTTACTTACTAATCGAAAAAATGATAAAAAGTGGTGAGAAAATTACCTAAATCGCAAGAAAAAGGTGCGAAAAACAGTCGTGGCCTAACGCCTGCACACCGAGGGTGTGCAGACAGAAAAAACAGACAATATTAAAGTATTGGACCAATGCATCTTGCCCCTACGGCTTCCACAGTAAAGTTTGACTACGGACTTTTCCTCTTCATGATTTAAGCTATCGGATTATCGAGGTGCCGACTCAAATCGCCATCTCAAGTTCAGACCAGACTTGCCGAAAATCGGCCCGGCTCGGCTCGGCAGCCCGGATCGGGAAAATTTAGGGAAACAATGAAAAAATTTCAGAAAATTTCGAGAAATTGTGTTTTTTCTCATACAATCTATCCTTTAATGTTAGAATCAAGTATATCATCAAGAAAAAGTGCGATTTGAGCGCCGAAACGTCAGCGTTAGTGCCAAAAAGTGACTACTGAACGTCTCATTTCAAAAGTCCGGGCCGGTGAAAATTGGCTCATCAGCCCGGTCCGGGCCGGCCCGGCCCTATATATATATCGACGTATAATATTCCCTTTTAAGTTTTTGGCATTTATTCTGAAACCGTACTAAATATAATTGCAGTTTTTTGAACGGAAAAGCAATTCGACTTTGGAATCATTTCGGTTACTTCAAAAGGAAAGCTGTGTCGTAAAGTGGGTCAAAGTTCCTTCATGTTTGCTCTAAATGCTGAATAAGAATAATGGAATAGAAGTTTTGAAAATAATGATTTAAAATACATATAGGCTGGTTGTAACTTTTCGTTACGTCTTCAACCAGAGTAGATAGGAGGGGAAGTGAATGCCTTTGAATTTATAGTTACCGTAAAACCTGTGTTAGACCGGCATGCCGGTCTAATTTTCAACCCCTTCCTCGAGACGCCGGTCTATTAAAGGGGCCGTTCAAATAAAGGGTGCCGGTCTATTTTTCAACACATTTTTCCTCAGACCGACACTATTAGAAACTCGAAAAAATTACTGCATTTTTTGACAGAAATGTGCGATTTTTGAAAAATTTTCAGTAAAAATTGCAAATTTTGACGAACTTTCTTGTTGTGCAGCACTGGTATAAGTGTGAAGAGAGTCGTTGGCAACTTTCCTGACTACCGCCGTGTCAAACAACTTGCATTGAAATTGATTGAGCATTTCGAAACGGTTCACGGCAGGGTGCCGGTCAATTGAAGGTGCCGTTCTAATAGAGGGTGCCGGTCTATTTTTCAACCCCCAGGCTCCTGATGCCGGTCTATTAGAGGGGCCGTTCAAATACAGGTGCCGTTCTAATACAGGTTTTACGGTATTTTAAAAACGCATCTCTATATATTTTAAAGCCTTGTTAGGATTGAAGAAAGCATCGATTTAATTGTATTCGGGGTACTCTATCGCCACGCCTACTTATTTATCATCTATCCCTCGTTATCAATATAAAAGACGTTTTGTTGCAGCTGATAACCCATGATATGCAAGCTGCTCGAATGCACTTCACGCGGCGCGCAGTTTCTCCAAAAGCGTCTTTTGTCTTCGATCCTCACGTTGGAACAATCAACTCCGCCTTTTCTCGAAGACCGCGACTATCAGAGTGCTTCGAAGAGGAAGAAGAACAACATCAAAATGATATCGACATGAATCCAGATTTACATGATAAGATTCCAACTATAGGTTACGAAGGAAGCGAGACGGAAAACGACAGTTTAGGTGAGCATTTATGTTCTATCGTAAGCTCCACTACTTTCGGCCCTAACCTCCACAAACTCTGCTCATGCCGAATTGTAATACTGTGCAGCCTGCGCTCTGAATGTGTGCAACTCTGGTGTTAAAGTGGCGAATTACTGCCGAGAATAAAAAAAAAACATTATTTACAAATAACTTTCAGTAATTAAATAGAAATTTTTTATCTTTCAAAACTTGGTATGCCAAGGTTTGAAGATTATCTTTGCCATGACAGGGATAATCTTCCATCCCATCGTCCCGGGACACACCGCTTTTTAACAAGTACTGGTAAGGTATTCATTGAGCCTTTGATGCTTTTACGATTTTTTCTGACTCAAGAGTATCGTATTTCCTTTGATAACGCTGCCGCGGCCGCTCCAAATATCAATTCATAAATATTATTAGAGTGATCCGTTTATTGCTCAATTTCATTCTTCTCAAAAATATAAAAGCTAAAGAGTAACATCAATGACATTGTATTTATTAAATCGTTTCAGTATATGCATTTTCGATAACTTCTCTTGTTTCTAACTATAATAATAGTTTTAGTTTTGGCCGCATGCACTGTGCGTTGGCTTTCCACAAATTTGTCTTACTTTTTTGCTTCCTATTTATGAAATCTTCAACCAATTAGCTGAATAAAGTTCATTAAAATAGGGGGCTGTTTTATTTTCTAAGGCGCCCCACAGACGGCCGACGCCGCGACCCCTGGCTGACAATCCGAGAATGAAAAAAAACGACAAACAATTTTCTGTTCCATCGAATGTGTATTTCTAGTTAGTGTTTTTCATGTATACTTATTTAATTCAGTACATTACTCAAAAGTCTTTTGACAAAACTTTTGGGTAATAAAAAGTTTTTCGCCCGAAATCAGGCTTCAAATAAACGGTGGCCTAACCAGCGGCATGGCCGTCATCGAGCTGGCACTATTTATTCGGGCTACATTTCCACGCTCTGGCCGATTTTCCGATTTTTCACTGTGCGTTGACTTTCAAAAGTATTTTTTTTACATAAATATCCACTCTTCTTCTCGTGTCTCACTCACTTCTAACAATTTAACTCTCGTGTCGACAAAATAATCGTGCGCATCTGCGCATATTTGGTTCTTATTATCTGCATCACTCTGTCGATTTTTGATTTCTGAATCACTTCGATCGACTGATTGTTCGTTTTACTGTTTGAAGTTTCCCAGCGGGTATCGAGCTCGATGAATTGGAATTTTTACGCTATTAGACACCACCCTACTCGAGCCACAATACATTTGAGAACTTTTTGAAAATATAAATACCTTCTCTTCACATTTTTTTCCTTTCCAGGCCCCAGACTCATTTACGTTTAAAACTTTTGTATTATTCCGTTTGACACACAAAAAAACCAGTTCCTCTCTTGCAGTGATGTCGGGGACTCAATCAGTCCGTGTACACTTCGCGGTCGACGTCGAAAACTTGCAAGTACATCAATCTGTATATGTCGTTGGTTCAATTGAAGAACTTGGCGCTTGGGAAGCTAACAAGGCAATGCCACTCGTCCAGGACCCAGAAAGAAGGTTCTTTTGACATTTCCAGTCATAAGTAATTGTTTAGAAGTTGCAGCATACGATTTAAAGGTTTCATTGATACTAATGTCGAACAAGTCTGGTTTCGATACTTTGTCGGATATCATTTGACTTCAGAACAAGGCGAGAAACTAGTAATCGGTAACAAAGTCCATTTTGTTCTCAAAAATATCTCTTTTAAAGATAAATGGGAAGCTTTTCTTGTTCCTCGATCGTCACTTTGCGGTGCCGAAAATAGAAACGGCGAATGTCGCGTTGATCGTACAGACATCTTCGGGTACTATTGTGAGTTTCAATAGTGTTTCGCACAACTCAATTTTTTTCAGCTGGAAGAAAATGCGTTTCTGATGGTTGGCTACAGCATAGTGACGAGAATCAGGTGTTATTACGACTTCACGGAAACGCGCTGAAGTTTTACAAATCTTCGAAAGAACGAAAGAACTGCCGTGTTAAATTGACCCCGCTCGATGTGAGATACAAACAGCCGACTAGCGGCCATATTAGCTTCAGTTATGGAGAAGACGAAGAAGAAGATGAAGATGATCAAAACACAATTTCCACTAAGTGCACCCATTCGTGCACCAGAGTCGCAGTTCTCTCAGATCCCCGTCCTAAGTTTTATGATCAAGAAGAAACAGGGGTCGTTTTCAACAACAATAAGGACTACCTTGTTTTCAAAACGCATACTCTGGCTGTGGATTTTCTCGCATTTTATATCGAGATTTTTTCTGACGAGCGCAAACGAATCGGTGCCTGTTATGCCCTTCCTTCTTCCCTTCAAGACGATTCCGGAACAATCCATCTGCCATTTATCAACTCGTCGGGAAGACCTATCGGTCAAGTATCCATCGAATACCTATGTGTTCGACCATTAACACGGCTCGGCAGACCTCAACTCATGGAGCAAACTTTCTGCCGTCATTGGAAAAAAAGAAATGCTTTGGAAGTGGGTCATCGCGGGGCAGGAAACTCGTACACGAAGTTCGCCATGGCAAGAGAAAATACTATTCACTCACTAAATACTGCTGCTAAAAATGGAGCGGACTATGTCGAGTTTGATGTGCAACTGACGAAAGACAGAATTGCTGTTATCTATCATGACTTTCACGTCCTAGTTTCTGTGGCGAAAAGAGATGGAGCCGTGTTTCCACCGCCTATGACTCGTGAGCAATTAGATTCTTCGAGCCTAGATTTCCACGAGCTTCCCGTTAAAGACCTTAAGCTCTCACAATTGAAATTGCTTATGCTTGATCATTTGAGCTTTCCTCAAAAAAGAGAGAACGTCAAGAAGTTGGTAGAAGCAGGAGAAGAAGAAGAAGATTTCAAACCATTTCCCACTCTGGTTGAAGCACTCACTAAAGTCGACCCGGATGTTGGATTTAATGTCGAAGTGAAGTATCCGATGATGCAGAACGTCAGTTAATCCCATTTGTATTGGAGCTAATGAATACTTTTTGTAGAATGGAGAGCATGAGTGCGACCACTATTTCGAGCGCAACTTATTTGTCGATATTATTCTTGAAGATGTTTTAAAGCATGCCAGCAACAGAAGAATCATGTTCAGCAGTTTCGATCCTGACATCTGTTCAATGGTAGCCACAAAACAGAATAAGTACCCGGTACTTTTCCTCTGCGTTGGAGAAACTCAAAGATACACACCATTCCAAGATCAAAGAACTAGTACCTCGATGACAGCTGTCAATTTCGCTGCTGGTGCGGACCTTCTCGTGAGTGCATTTTTTCCTTATTCATTCTCAGAAATTTTTCCGCTCAGGGAGTCAACTTTAACTCCGAAGATTTGTTGAAGGATCCAATGCCCGTGAAAAAAGCTAACGAGTTCGGGATGGTGACATTTGTATGGGGAGAAGACCTCGATAAAAAAGAGAACATCAATTATTTCAAAAAAGAACTTGGAGTTGATGGTGTTATATACGATCGCATTGGAGAAGAAGAACGTCGTCGGAATGTTTTCATAGTCGAAAGGGAACAGAAGCGTGCTCTTCTGAGCTGCTCAGGTACTAGTACGCCTCAACGAGCGCCGTCACCCTCACAAGTCCAATTGGAACACACCAAAAATGTATCGGTCGGAAAGAAACACGACCGAGGGAACGAAGGTTTTTTGAAAGAAGAAGATGAGAGCGAAGAGGTCAGTCGTAAACTGGAAATACTTCTTTTTATCATCCTTACAGGATCTCAGTGACAAAATGAGCTTTCTCGCCACGAATCCAATAGTTTCATTTCAATAATAACAGGATTTTATGCGAATTTTGAAATTTTCCTGCATTTTTCTCACTCTTCTTTTGGTTTATCCGGTAAATTATGCACTGATAGCCTTTCATATGAACTATTTACTATAAATTCTCGAAGTCAAGATTTTTTAAAAAATAACAGCTCTTAACAGAGTAGAACACTGGGAATCGAAACACTAAAAATTAATTCGTAGATTTCGCACGTTAGAAGTTATGCTCTTCCGATAGCCTTAAGCAGTTCAGATGAAGTTTTGTACGGCTGGACGATTGTCTCATCAACTATAGCCCCGCGGACCTTAAAAATAAACTTAAGAGCATTAACCGAGTGGGTCTCACGGCAGATATATGATACCGATTTCAAATTGCCTGTGTACTTGGTAAAAAATTCAGAACATACCGATTGAGCAGGAGTATTATGGTAGATATCAGTGTAGAGAGCCTCGGACGGCAGAACTCCATCGCTCGTGGCAATTTTAAGCGCTTCGTCTACTTCTTTGCGAACTTCCTTGTCAATGGCTTTCAGCTCTTCTTCGGTGGCTAAGGAGGATGTGATGATGCGGTCCTTGAAACCCGTTATCGGATCTCTGGTTTTGCGAACTTCTTGGATTTCGTCACGAGTTCTATAGCTAGTTCCTGGGTCAGACATAGAATGTCCGTGATATCTATAAGTGGCCATTTCCATCATTAATGGTCCTTTTCCACTGTCGCAGTACTCCTTGGCCCACTTTGTAGCCTCACGGACCGCCAAGATATCCATTCCATCAACCCAAATTCCAGGAACATAATCGCCCCTATAAGAAAAATGTTCACTTATTCATCTCCAATATCTTTCAATTTAATGTGTTTGATTTCGCGAAGTGAACTACAAAACTCGAAAACTACCGTAATTACTCAATTAGAATGGGATTATATTATATTCATTAAAGGCACGGCTGTCGCTCTGTTTAAGGTTCCGTAAAAAAAAGCTTCGGATTACTTTTGAAAAACCCACAAAGGAGTTCTTACGTCGTTTAGGTTCAGGTTCAGTTCTACTCCCACATACTTCGAGTAGGTGATTCTATTAGAGATGCCGTTTTCTTGGAGCCGCAAGGTTGCCACTTTTTTTTTCGATTTTTCGCATTTTTTTAATTTTTTTGCAGGGGTCTTCCGCACAAAAAAAGGAAGTCTGCGAGAAAGATTTTCTCATTCGACGCCAGAAACTACTACTAACTTTTAAGATTTTTCACTAAGTTTTCCGCTTCAATATTTCGCAGCAAACATCGAAATATTACAGCAAAAAAATAATTTGTTTTTTTTGTGGTTTTTTTCGTACACATTTTTTCGTGGTAGCCCTGCGTTCTAGTCGAGTAAATACGGTAAAATACAGTAGCAAAATACGGTAACGTTTGATAATTCGATTCTAAAACATACCGGGTATAGTACTCGGTAGATGCGGATGAGCGTTCGACAGCTGTTCCCATGCCGAACCCATTGTTTTCGCACACGAAAAGCACTGGAAGATCCCAAAGTTTCGCCATATTGGTTGCCTCGAAAAGTTGGCCTTGGTTGGCAGCTCCATCTCCGTAAAGTGTGATGCACACATTTTTTTGTTCCCTGAATTAACGGTCTAAATCAGACATGCTACGTTTGGAGCCAGCCCGGTCGGCCCGGTTTATTAATGAGATGTTCGGTAGTCACTTTTGATACTAACGCTGAGCGCTGACGTTTTGGCACTCAAATAGCACTTTTTCTCGATGAAATACTACAATTATTTCAAAACCTAGTTTTTTTTTGATAACTAATAGTTTCAAGATACCGATATTTCATTGCCAACGCAACTCCAGCTCCAAGCGGTTGCTGGGCTCCAACAATCCCGTTTCCACCGTAAAAATTGTTGGTGTACATGTGCATGGAACCGCCCTTTCCGTGGACGTTTCCAGCGATTCTTCCAGTTAGTTCGGCGAGAACCTCAGTAACTGATGCTCCTAGCAACCAAGTCCATCCATGACAACGATAGGCAGTTATAACAGCGTCACCATCAGTCATGGCAGCTTTCATTCCAACAGCGCAAGCTTCTTGTCCAGAATAAAGATGACAAAAACCACGAATCTTCTTCTCCTTGTACAAGTTACCAGCAGCGGACTCCATACGACGAATTACTTGCATGTCGCGGTAGTATTTCAAAGCATCATCGCGATTAAGGGTAACGGAAGTGTTTGGTCCGCAATCGAGTTTGTGCAGCTTGCAAGGCTTAGTGTGGAAGGACACCTCACTGCTTGCAAGTCGAACTTGGTGAGTTCGAAATCCAACCGATGTCAAGGATTGTATTTGTCTAGCAAGAAGTGTCATTGCAGCTTTCCAAAGTCGATCAAGTTGAATAGAGAAACTGTAAAAAATGTCAATATAGGGTATATAAAACACGAAAAAGGTTATTCCGAACTGAGGAGGTAGGATCGACACAGTTAAATACTATATTGGGGACATTTTAGTTCACAACGAAAATAACAAATTAACATACATGAGTTTAGTCATTTGTGGGGCTAAAAAACAATCTGTTGAAGAAAAAGAGTATACAATTGTGATGTTTAAAATAATATGTATTATATATCAAGTATAATCTGAGGTAAATATACCATCGTGTTCAATTATAACAACTAACTGACAGAATAAGGTATATTATATGATAAAATTTATTTCAGAAGTAAATTCATAACAACTTTCCCGAGTAGAGAACGTTCGTTGTAATAAATAGATAGTATTCTCAGTGTAGTCTCGAAACTGAAGGAAGAGTTGATTCAAGTAAAGAACAGGGCAGGCTATTCACATCCACAGAAGCTTGGAAATTATCGAGTCAAAAAAAAACATCGGGCAAAAGAAATTAAACCCTCGTCCACTCAAAGTCTATTTCGGATGTTTGCTTGAAATTAGTTAATGCTTCGAGCTCCGTTTCTGCATGATCCATTCTTGTATTTTTTGTTTGAGCTCATCATCAGGAACAAGTTCTCCTTGAGACAAAGGAGCGCGGTTGAAGGGATTGTTTGGAGTACTGAGCAAGTGTCTTTCGATAACTGCACGATCCATGATGTGTCCCGATGGCAGTCTAACAGGATCCACCATTATTGCATCCATAATAGGGTCCTTGAATGCATCGGGCACATCATCGTACTCCTCTTCTAATTCCGCTTTAGCATCATACTCTTTTTTTACGTCTTCTGCGAGGTGCTGGAAACGCTCCAAGTGACTGAAGCTTAGGATTTGATTTTTCTTCATCCGCTCTATGGCACTTTTGAAGAACTCTGGAGTATACGTTCGCTATAATAAATTGGACTATAAAAACGTTTCGACAAAAAATGTAACCTCGTCGTATGCGATGTACTTCACAAAAGCAGGCACGTTGAGTCCCAGATAGATCGAGATTAGCAACGTGACAAACTCCCTAGGTTGCCATCCATAACTACTAGGATTAGCCACTTTTAACTCCGCACACTTGCTTCCCATCAGTTGCGAAAGATTGTGATTCAGCATAGCAGCAAGACGTTCACCGAGCGCCGCCGTTCGGAACGGCTCTGGCGAGTTGTCGGTAATTGAGAGCAACATCTTCAAATTGCTTTTGGCAGTGCCCAACCATCCTTTCACTTTTCTTTTTGCTTCCTCATAAACACCGAGCTCTTGAGTTCTTACTTCAGGAGTCAGTGCGTCCCATCCGATTTTGCTAAACAATTTAAAAACGTTTTGGCATCATTCGCATATTATTCGACTTACTCACCTAGCCATTTTCTTTTCAACATCATGAATGCTTTTCAGACCTGACAAGCTTTCGTCAATACACCATGTCGCGTCATTGATTACCATGTTAACAAATCGGATGAATTCGACTCCACAATCTCTGGCCATTTCCATAAATCGGGACTTATAAAACACGTCGTCTCCCATTTTCTCTAGCATGTATTGAATATTTCCGCGAACGTTAAATTTTTCATAAAAATCACCATTGTCTTCGAAATCCGAATAGAACTTGATCAAACACAACAAAAGTCTCTCTTGAGTCATCCGGAGGCGAACTACCCCGTACCAAAGAAAGTTTGGAAGACCGGTAAGCACTCGTACCAGCTTAGCGACAAGAAAGGGGCTTTTCATGTAATCATAGTGAGTAAATAAAATGGTGAGGCGCGACGTCCAGTCGGTGTCTCTTTCCATCAAAGCACTATTCGCATAGAGAAGAGCAAATATGTAGAAATCAAAAATATCTTCTAAGTAATGTTCAGGATACGCACTGAATAAAGGTGTTGCCTTCTCTGGCATTTGAGTGTCGTCTCCTAAGAGATCCAAGCCTGGGGACACAGCAGTCATCATTAGTTTCATTTGTCTGTCGATGAAGTCTAAAGCAGACGCCATCAAATATGGATCGTTGGCTTGAGTTCTGAGGCACAAGAAATGTCGAGCTGTAAGCTTCCAGTGCTCTTCCTCTAGACGGAGTTCTTCTTCCAATTGACTCCTTTCTTGGGAAGAAGCTGCATCTAATTTATCTTTCAGTGCGGTTATTTTCTTTTTCAACTGCTTGATATGGCGCGTGAAATCGTTTATAGACGATATCAGTGGAGGATAAACGAGGTGCTGAGCAGCAATAGTGAAAAAGAAACAAGATGTAGAAAAGTTCTCTGCTTCCGCAGGTTTGTCACCTAAAAATAAAACTAAGTAAAATCATGCTTCAAACGCCAGCTTACTAAAATTGGAGGCAAACTGAACGCCGCTTATTTCATCCATGTTGATGCGAGTTTCTTTGGAAATATCGACTAAAGACCCTGGCTGGAATGGATATACCACACTAATCTTTGTAAGGTCAATTTTCTCAGATAACTTGTAGAGGACAGCCAAAAAGTTGGTCATAAAATTGTCTCCGATAACTGCTGATGGTTCAACGTGAGTACGGGAACGAGACCAGTTTGTTGATATGACTGTTGATATCCATTTAATAGACGACTTGCGGCTACACTGATCCATTAGAAGAGGTAAAACCATTTGGTGTAAGAGTCCTCTGATCATATCCATTCGAGCACAGTATTGCTTCATTTCTAAGTTGAGCAGTCCATCGGGTGTGTGAGCATCTTCTTCGCTATTGATAAAAACTCTAGTGTTCGGACGGCGCTCTTGTGAAATAAGGCCATAATTGAAAAACGGTCCCAAGAACGACCTCAACGAGACTTCTCTTCCAGGAACGTTTTCACATATATTAGGCAAAAAATCATCTCGGTTGACAAGCAGCTTACAAAAAGGACGTCCTGTTGGGAGTTTAATATTCAGAAATACAGTTAGTACCCGTATTATTTCATGTACAACGTCATCCTTTTGTTCCTCTAGGTGCTGAGCGAGCATGGCTTGGCGCATCAAATTGAATATTGGATTGAAAACTTCATCCAAAACTTCATCGGCGAATTCTGCGGAATCAGCAGAGAACTCTATTATCGACTTCAAAAATTCGATAGATATTGTATCTTGCAGAAGACGCTTGAAAAAGATAATGTTAGCTTGAGCACGGTTCAGTTCCAAAAGATAACCACTTTGTAGCAAAACGAAATTGTCAATTAATGCCCGTTCAGTTGCAGTTAGAAAAGAGTGACTATCAGTTTCCGTAATATTCTGAACGAAAATATTTCAAATGGTTTGTTTGAAGTTCAATAAATAAATCTTACATTATCCTTTTCACGACGACATCGCATGAAAGAAGCTAACAAGAAATCTATAGCTTCTTCTTCTCGAGACACATACAGTGAGGTAAACTCAGGAAATCCAACCTGTAGTAGGAGGTCGGATGATTCTTTCATTTTGAGATCATCAGAACATTGTAGGAAGTTGGAAATAATTTCGCTTATGTTCGATTCCATGTTCTGGGGAGAAACATCTAATTTCAAGCGTTGAATCTCAATAATAGCTTCAGCGTGTCTGATCATTTTTTGTTCGGCATCTCCTTCATATTGAAACAAGCTAGTAAGAAAGTCCTTTGCACTTGCTTCTCTGTGTTCCGCTTCCTTGAAAATCAATTGTAAATACTAAAATGAATTAAAGTGACGCCACCTGCTTTTCATCAATCTCCATTGGCGTATCCGACTGTAACGATTCTCTATAGTCCATGTTTTTCTGAATATCAAGTTTCAAAAAAATCTTTATGTGAATAAATGAAAAACAAAATGAGAAATTCACAACTTTTCACACATAGCGGTTGGCACCGCGCACTGCTCGAGAAGCTCAACTTATGAAACAGACAGGAACTGGGGAAAAAAGAGAGAGCCAGAATGCTGACTTTGCTGTCACTTGAACCTTTCTCAACGGGGCGCGCTTGCATCTGATACATTCGACCGTGGCCGCGCTTTTATCGTCCACGTCAGATATGGGCGACTTCAGCGTTTTTTTTGCTTCCGACTTCCGTCAAAAAAGTTTACTTCCGAGTTCCGGCTTTCGGAAAATCCAATTCCGCCCATTTCTGGTCCAAAAAGAGAAATTTAAAGAAACAAAAGCCCATGAATTCAGGAATATAGATAAATTTAGTATTAAGACAGAAATAATTTATTGAATTTAAACATTTTAGAAAAATGGCTCGAATTTAACTAATTACGCAGCATGTCTTCTTTTTGTCTGCTTGAGTTTCCCTCGCTACAGAAATTTCAGAATTAACTTTGGTTAAACTACTATTTTTTGCAACAGAGGAAGATTGGTGGTTGTTGTTGTTTTCTAAGTATTTATTGTTCTGCAAATTCAAAGAATATCTTAGATTGATATTAATTTCTTTTACTTACTCTACTTTCGACAAGTTTCACTATTTCGTCAATATCAGGCCATGAATCGGTTCTGTCATCTTCAATGTGTTTGTAAAGGATTTCCCCAGTCTTGTCAATCAATACAGTTCCACCTCTCTGTGAAATAAATGCTACCGAATCTTCTGACGTGTCAGGCTCTTTCGAGGCAACAGAGGAGCAATCACCTTCTACTAGAGAAGCCTCGACAACCTTAAAAATATTAATTACTTTTCATGGAGGGAACTTTGCGGCATCGGATCTGCCTTATCGAAAGAACCTTGCACAGAGATTCCCATCCAGTATATTTTCGGGCTGACTTTCTGTTCACTTTGAGTTGCTCCTCTGCCTCATTCATATCATACAGCTTCCGAAACGGAACACCTATCAGCTTAATGTAGGCTCCTCCGCTAGAACCGATAGGAGGCCCCTTGGTGAGAAGAAAGACATCGCAACGCAGTCTTCTTAGTTCATCAATTCGATTATAAAGACCCAAGATGTGATCGTTGACTTCTGGCTTATTAAATGCCCTGAGAAATACTGATTCTTCTCATTTTTTCAAACTTGTTCACTCAACGAACCGGACAACAATTATAAGAACGCAGTCAAATGCACTACCGGTCACATAATAGGAAATAGTTTTGCTTTGAAGACCAAGGATGCCGGAGTCTAGAAAGTACTCGATTAACTACAGTATTCTTGAGTGTTCTTAATGAATAAATACCTTCTGGCTGAGCGATTTGAACTTTCTTCACCGGTCCGAGAGTTCTATCAAGATCGTCGTCAATTTCCTGGAGAAAATTATCCCACGCAACAAAAGATTCGAAGAGAGCTATTCCTGAGGCTTCTGGAAAACATTTTTCAGCATGCCACTCTATTTCCCACTGTGATGTTTTTAATCTTACTCATTTTCTGGTCATCTTCCCATTCCGAAAACTTTGCCTTCAACTCGGTCAGTGTTTTCACTTTGAGGACTTCGAATAGCTTTGCGAGTTCAGGACAGAATTCGGTAACAAGAAATCTGTTCTGTACGTAGTTCACAACAAAAACCGAGCGATTGTTCTGCTGGATCACCTGTGTGGGCAATTAGTTTATCGAGGCTTCACTTCCACAGCGTCTTATAAATACTCACTTCATTGTACTCTGCGAGCTTACTGTGGAAAAAATCTACTACCGCTGCGATTTGTTCCTCAGCCGATGATCGAACTTGCTCACTAACTGTACTTGGGAGTAGAAGGATATCGCGAACCTGAAAAAGGGATAAAAACTTGTTCCAGACGTTTCAACACACCTGCTCATTTTGTTCTTCAGCCATTAGATATGCCTTAAACATTACGATTTTCAAATATCCCGAATTAATGTTAATGAAAAAGAGAAGAGAATTGTGTTTGAGAGGTATTCACCGAGGATAACAAATAAGATGATTGAAAAGGAAGAAGGGGAAGCAGAACTCGTCGTCTTTTTTTGTATTCGTTGTGTACAATGCGATTGCCTTCTAATCCGTTTCTTCTCCCCCGTCTTCAGATTTTTCCCCATCTAGGAAATGAATCTCCTTCTGAATGAGCCTAATCAACAGCTCAATTCATTGGAAAAGAGTACTTATTTAAGTACTGCGAATTGGCACGTTGAGAAATCGTTCCTAATAATTTCAGACTGAAAATAGCGATTACAACGTTTGTTACGTTAAGTTGATAAAATCGGTAACGACTCATGAGCTTTGCTGAGCTAACTACGAGGACTACGCAAAAATAGTCCTCAACGAATCTCAGGTGGACCAATGCAGTCTGCGCAAGCCGACGATGAAGGGCTTCTAAGGCGATTTTTTAACGTTTTTTTCACTCGTTTTTTTTTTAAATTCATGAATGGGGATGGATATAATTGTCATCTGTGTGACCGAAAAAGAATTTCCGCTAAAACGACGAGGTTATGCGTTTCTACGATTACCTCTCCTAGCGTCTTGACATGTCCAATTAGGGTTCATCAACACTTCAAAAAACACTTTTGCAGAGTTATAATATGATGTCATTATCTTAATTGCAAGACTGACTAAGAGTGGACCGTGGATAACATGATGACGTCAAAGAATCAAGCAAATATAGTTGGGTTGAGAGAAGCAACAGCAATCAGATTTCAGGAATAAAACGTCGGTTACCTATAGGTTATAAGTACATCTGAATTCAGATCTAGGCGATGTATGAAAACCGAGTCAAATATTGCAATTTGCATTGAAGAGTCTTCAACAAAGACCTGCAAAATAACATCGCGGCAATTTTAATATCTCTATT
Source organism: Caenorhabditis afra (assembly GCA_963570955.1). NCBI lineage: Eukaryota > Metazoa > Nematoda > Chromadorea > Rhabditida > Rhabditidae > Caenorhabditis > Caenorhabditis afra. The sequence goes on from OY751533.1 coordinate 97,674, forward strand.
TGAATAATGAGGAACTTTTGAAAATATCAGATGACAATAGATTTTTGAAATGAAGGATATTGGGGGAAGGCTACCAAGCTCTACATGTGGAACTCTCTGGATATCTGATATAGCTACTCGACAACACCTTCTTAATCACATCGGCGGCCACACGGCACGCAGCAAGGCCCTCGGCCACTCTGAGAAACTCAGACAAATTTAGATTTTACTCATAAATCCTGTCACCTCGGCGCATGCTCCATGGAGCTCCAGTATTCAATGTCTTCCTCAAACAGAAAAAATGCATAAGCCAAAAGCAGACTGAGAAAGATATGAAAACAAATAGGTGGTGAATAGAGTGAACACAAAAAATATTCAGAAGATGATGTTTTGTTTTCGTGCTGTTGACTTATGGCATCCCACAGGTGATTGGTTTACATTAGGTTTCTCGTGGATACAATTATATTCGAAAATGTTCCTTCAACACATGTTTTTCGATTATTTTTGTTTATTTGTGATCCTGCACTTCAGTTAGAAGCTTCATCCAAGTACTGAGTTGCGGAGGGTCGGGCTGGGCCGGGCTTCGCTGAACGACTTCCTCGGCCGACACGGCCCGTGGAAGCTGGATGTTCCTAAAATCGGAAGTCGGTATTTTGAATGTATTTTTCCAGGAAAAATGTGAAAATATAGTTCTTATACTATTCAGAATTGTATGAACAGATTGAGAAAGATCGAAAAACCTGTGAACCCGTCCGCATAGTTCCCACTGGCGGTTCAGGCACGGTCTCGCTATCCTCGATAGTACAAACTACATATTTAAGTGTTCGACTTCTTTGTAGGATGTCTCAAAAGAATCTATCGAAATATTTACTTTCAGTGATAGGCCCAACGTGGTTTGGGACGAAGTGATTCTCGCCGAATATGACAAATTCATTCCCCAACACTGCACTGTATAATGGACTTACAGTCGAAAAATTTATTTTTTTTTTGTATAAAAAAATAAGAAGGCAAAACCAAAAATAAACGAATGAAAGATGAGAAAAACTGAAAGCAATGAAGTACTCCGTAAAATTTAGGACGAGAGAATTCGGAAAAAAATTACAAGCAATGGCTGATGTGACATCCCGGACAGTTGAGGGTATAAGGTTTATGGTAAGTTCGTAAGTTCAAATATAGATTATTTTTCAGGCGAATTTTTTTTACCAATTTGAGAAAGGTTTCGAAAGGCATGGCCGAAGGGCTCTAATATCTACCGTATTTACTCTAATTTAACGCCACCTAAAACCCAAAATCGTAAGAGTCCACCCTGTGGACGTTACGAAATTTTCTCCAAAAAAACCTTTGACAATCTAAAACGGCATGCCGTTATTTATATTAGAGTAAATACGGTATTTTCAAAAGGTGTCTCCTGTGAAAATGAAATAAAAGAGAGAAGAATGATCTCCATCCAATTGCCAAGAGAAAAAGTGATGATATATTAATATGTCTGTCAAATCCGATGTTATAAACCAAACTTCTTTTCGTCATTCCGTGTGTTGAGAGAAAGGTAATGATTGAATGGCGAGTAGATCTGGATTGTTCTGCTGAGATGAGAGATTCTGCGATAGAAAAGCCGCTGGAATTTTATCGAAGTCCTCTAGTCCGTTTTGATTTCCCATCTCATGTTGCGCAGCCGCAAGAGCAGCAACTGCTTTAGATCCAATCATCTGTTCAACGATGCCTTTGTCGACAACCATTCTTCCCCCGTTCTGTTCCATGAGCGCATGTAGCATCTCTTCAGGAGATGGGGTCGTATTATTCATTTGGTCTTGAATTCGTCGGCTTTCTGATAAGTTTTTCACTCTTCGAAGATAGGCAACACGATTATCGATTTGACGCCCAAGTCTAGGATTTGTAGGAAGCCCCAGCCTCCTAATCTCGTTGTCAACTTTAGCAGTACGTGCCTCCAAAGGCCAGTTTTCGTTGTATGAACGATCAACGATCTCCCGAATTGTTCTGAAACAGGAAAAAATGGATAGTGATATACTTTTTCATACTTACTTAGGAAGTCCAGCATGGCTTCCCGGTTGTCCGACGGGCTCGATAGATCCGTGGTTGTGAACCCCCTTTTCTTCGATAATGAAAAACTCGTCTTGCTTTCTCGTTCGCAGTCTGTAGCGACATTTACTCTGCAGTCGGTGAAGGCAATCGAAATGAGTCCATCCATCGACCTGAGGTGTTGAGCGTTCAGTTACATAAACCGAAAACAAAAGTGCTTCATATTCCGAATCTTTTGTTGTCGTAAAGCATTCCAACCAAGAATCATGGCGACCAGGTTTCTGTCTGAAAAATTCCACAAGTTTTTGATGATGGGATGATTAGTTGAAAACCTTACTCTGAGTTAACAAGAGCACCGGTCGTAATATTGGAAGCAGAATCAACTATCTGCTGAAGAGCATTTGAGCTATGAAGCGTAGTCTGTTGATACGAAGCATCGCCGTCATGAGAGCTGATTTCTGAGCTCGCGGAAGGTGATGCTTTCAATGGCTGTTCAGAGTGTAAATCTTCCGAGGGTGACGATTGAAGTACTGGGTGGTGTGATCGTGAAGGCTGTTGTAACTGCTGTGACCCGATCGGCCCGTGCAGGTTTCGAATGATGTCCATCACGTTCTCGTTGGGAAGCTGCAACGGTCGGTGTTGCGGTGGGCTTTACCTTTTTTAGGATTTTCAAATCACTGACCGACGGGCGGGCCTGCGAGAAATTCGCCTACATGTCTTTTGCAAAAGGCCTTTTAGAGCCTCGGACTGGGTAAACTAATCGCATGTCTAAAAACAATACTTACCGGAGTTAGTAATGGACTAAGAAAGGCGTTTGTTTCCTCCATAGTTACTCTGAAACGGTCAAATTTTTAAAATATTCATAGATGTGACGAGAGGGGGGGGGGGGGTATTGAACGAAGAACAACTGAACAGGAGGGAGGGTGGATTGACGCACCAACACACTGAACGTCATGTTTGTTCTGCGGTTTGGCGGTCAGATGGTGGATGGGGGAGAGTGAATGGAAGGGCAATGGGCTCGCGCAACGTAGTAACACATTGGAAGAAGGGCGAGGGGAGAGAGTGACCTCGTACTCGTCGCAAAAAATTGACTGTTGGAAGAACAGATGGCGGGACGTGTTATAAATTTATTGAACTGAGCAAATATCTAAATGCAATACAGTGGCCATAATTCAGCAATGGCCGTAAGTCTGTTCGTCTATTGGTTTTCGAGCATAACGTTGATCAAACCTGAACGATCTCTCTAAAAATTCTATTAATACAGTATCTAAACCGAAAAAAGCGTTTGAATGATATTTATCTCAATTAACGGAACCAATTGTGAAAAATTTTTATGTCAATCTGAAATGAATCTGGAAAAAAAGGATGAACTATTTTTCATTATTTTTCAAACTACCGCATTAGAACAAAGCTGGCCTAAACTTCTTAGGCCACCAACCGGTAAGATTGGCTCCGCCTGAACTATTTGAATACATCTCGTCGCTGGACCATGAATACCGTTTTTGTTGCCAGTTTTTCATTTCTTAGCGTCCGCAACTGCTCTAGACCTCCATATTCGCTGGGTTTCCACCATAATACTGTAAATATGACGAAAAAAAAATCTTCGTTTTTATTTTATACTACGTACAAATTGCGATCATCACTAAATATTTCGAACATTTCTCAGCTAAATATTATAGTATTCGCCAAAGTTGGTTCGAATGAAAATGTATCTCTACTTAAATTTTTTGCAAGCTTTTGTAGTTTTTTCTCAGAGCAACCAATTCATTCCAAACATTCAAACCAAAGAAGGCGATTAACGAACCATCTTCATTCACAACCCGTTTTCAAAAACTGAATATTATAAAGACTTGGACAGTGACCAGAAAAACTGTATTTACTGACCCCTCCTATTTTACTGTACTGACCCCGTTTATTCCGGAAAGTTCTGATGCAAGGCAAGTTCTAATATTCTTGCAAGAAGAATTCTTGGTCAGTTTTATTCCATGGTAAAAATCAAAAGTCTGAAAAAATTAGCAGTTTGTTGATCACGACGATTCCAGTCTGCTGCCAACTGACCAGTGCCGTCATAAACAGGAAAATGAATGGTGAAAACTCGAATTAGATAATAATAATAATTATTATTATTATTATCGTTCGACAAAACGGTCTGATCGTCACTGAACCGGTCTCTTATCTTGCCATATATGGCGAGCGCCGATGCATTTGCATATTGAAAAGGATCATACAGATACGATTTCTTCTGTTTTTCCTTGGAGATGTTTCGTCCATTCCTAGTACTGACCATTTTCTTCTGCTCGGTTCTGGCCTATCACCGTAAGCCCGGCTTTATTGTATGATCTAGTTTGCCGATCTTAACAGAGTATCGCGAGCTTAAATGCTCAACCCCAACCAACACCATCAGAGGAGGACCGGACCGCGCTGAATGTCACCTGGTTCTGAAGGAGGAAGAACTCGAAAATGGTCGACCTGTGCCCACTGGTCTCGGATGCTGGCAGGTGAGGCGGCGGACGTCTATCGCATCCTTTATAACCTGAAATTCTAGGAAGAGCACGATGGGCAAGAACGCGAATACTGTGATATTGTCTGCCCGAAATCGCACACTGTTTTCATTTCCTTTATTGACCAAGGCCATAGAGCGTGCTTCAACTTCATTACATACCAGATTGAGAAGCGTAACGATGAGCACGTTCTCTGGCGTTCTGGTAAGTGCCTCAACTCTACAGTCAACTACCGCATTGGATGCAAGTTCGATGACCCATTCGACACCCAGTTCAAGTCTGATAATGAAATATTCGCTCATCTGAGAGCTCGGGCTCGTAGAGTTTAACTGAGTTTGACCTCTCTGACTCTTACATTATTTCATTTTAATTTATTGTCTTTATATCAAATCGTTAATTTGACAAACTGTTCGTAACATTTCCAATGGCAAATCGCTCTTCGGCTTTGATCAAGATGTTTACCACTTATGAACAACGCGAACTTGAATCGTTTATGTAGAAAAAAAAGAATCGACCGTTTTTACTGTATAAAGCGGCAGTTGCGAGTTTTTTTTTTGAAAACAGCGTCAATCGTAAGGGCTTTCGGTGGATTTTTCAAAAAGTTTCACCTTTTATTTTTTCACCACAACCCGCCCGTCATCTGAACAGCGCGCCAACTTATTTATAAATTTCGAAAAAATTCATTTTGGAAAATTACCAGATTTCGCACGGGATACTTAGAAGAAAAGGAAATCAGAACCATAGAAGTCAATAGTTCTGAATAAAGTTCAAAGAGAAAAAGAAATATTTAGAAGTGAACATTGAAATCATCGTTAATAATAGTAATTCTGACAAGAATTTAAAATAGGGGAACACTGGCGAAAAAGAAGCGATTGTTAAACCCGACGACTGGTAAAGTTTTCAATACGATTCTGTCTAGGCCTCGCTCACGCTGCTCATCTGAATCCGAAGCGGGCGTTCTTTGCGACGATTTGCGTTAGCAGACTGTAGTTACGAACATTTGGTGCTTAATTGACCATTTCATACCTGTCCGTTCTCTTTGATTTTTATTTGTTTGCGCTCGTCTTCAGTTAAGATTTTCGCCTCTTCTTCGGAGTCTTTATAATAGAGCACCCGGCATCCGACCTTCTCAATAAATTCACGAGGATTGTGATAATTCAATTGCAAGTCTCTGGTGAAGTTGACACTAGAAAGGAAGTACGCATCATCATTTCTTGCTAAAAAACTTACCGATTATCCAGCATTTCCAGGCGACTTTTCAAATATGGCCATTTTTGCCAGTTGAATTCTTTCGGCTGAAAAGGATAATTTATAGTATTTAGTTATCCTAGTTTGAAATCCGTGCGTTGTAGGGAAAAATTGTTCGCAAACACCGGCAAACTTTTCCTTGCTACGGTGTATACCGACCAATGTTCTCTAATACAACGGGTGGGGAAAAATTACTTCTGTGATTGCGAGTCGTTCTATTGGAATTCCTGAGTGAGCAGATATTGCTTCGACGAAGGACAGTACAGGATTTTCAGCAGCCGAGTCTACCAACACTTCGTGCGTCGGACTAACTTCGACGGTGCTTGGACGAAACCTTCTAACCATCAAAGGCTCGCCTGGTTTATTCATTACGTCCTCATCATTGATAATTTGCATATACACTTGAGCCGGCCACCCGTACGACCTCTTATCCATTGTGTCATTAGGGTTAAGGACTGATTTTCCGTTGGACATTCCAGACAGAGCCATTTCGCGCAGTCGAACCCTGAAAAAAATAACTAATTTACTGTTTTCCAATGTTCAACAACTGTTTTGGGGATAATTGCTCTCCATAAATCTCCTTGTAAAGGCGAATACATTGTAGAAGCACATCTCCGATCACAGTATTTTGGGACACCGGCAACTCAAAAAGAGTTTTCCAATTCTCTTTCTGATTTTCGAGCATATCGAAAAGGACAATTTGCATCATTTTTTCGTCTTGTTTCAACGGAGCTCGTAACTTGATCGATATAAAACATGACTGGAAGGCACTTTGGATGGAATCATCGTCGGAGCAGCCCGCTTCATAGCCATTATCGGACCCATCATCAGAATTGTGTTTAATAATAACAAACTGGTTTTTGTCCATCTTCAATTGTTCAGCAACCCATTTCTTGAATTCAATTACTCGCATCCGACTATCAACGTCAAGTTTATGAAAGTTTTCGTTGGAGAAAACTGTCACAATTTTGCCATCGACTGCATCATCTGAACCGCGCACCATGTGTGAAAGAGCTTGGTTTGAAGTAGAAGGAACCAGAGTGGATTGTCCACTACTAACAGCAGAATGAGATTCCGAGACATTGTCTTCTACGAGAGCTACTTTAAAACCTTTGTTTTGAGAATGACTCGCTGGGAAACTTTGGTAGTAAAATTCGGGACTTCTGTTTTGCATATAGTCGTCCATCAATTGTGCTTTTCCATCAAGAGCGGCGGCTTGCTTCGCGTCAAAGTCATCGCCTTCCGAAACACAAGGTGACATTTGAGGAGTGTTATTGCAGAAGCTTCCCGAAACTTCGATTCCTCCCGAATCAATGTCTTCCATGCTAATTGATCGCATTGAAGCCGTTGAAACTCTTCCTGATCCGGTTTGTTCATCCTCAGCGTCACCCTATAAAACGTTTGGGTGTGATATATGGTGTATTATTTTTTAAAACAAACAACTAGTGTGATGGTTTCATTATCCGACGAATCGTTCTTTGAACTTGTTGACATTATCTCGAAGGTAGATCGTGGTTCATTCCAATTTTTTTCCGTAGCTATAGTTTCTGCCCAACTCGGACCTTGATAGGCATTTTTTGTAGTAGCCGCTTTTTCAATGTCTTCTTGAGAAGGAAGGCGAACTTTCACGATTGTGGAAAAGCATTTACGGTCAAGAATTTCAAACATTATCGACTTCTCAAATGGTTTCTGACGATCGACAAGAGTTGCTTCTCTTGATTCTTCTGTTGTCATGGTTTTCAAGCCACCATCGTAGTAAAGCTGAAATTAGATAAAAGTTCTCGTTTGGCCGCCCGATTAGTTGAACTAACCGTTGCAGTAGCTTGTCCCATATGTTGTGAAATTATATTTCCGAACTCGGTACCATTCTGTCCTTTCTCTATAATCAGAAACTCGCATCTTGACGCGGCTGATTCGAGAACCATTCTAGCTTCACAAACAGAGTGGATATCATCGCGAAACTGCCCTCCGATCCACTGTCTAACTTGAATCATTTTTTCATCTGGCTTTATCAACATGACGATTTCGTTCGCTGTTGTTCTTTTGCCAATATCCACTCGTTGAACTTTAATTGTCACACCGGGAGCATCCATCGGGAAAAAGAGTGGCCCGAATCGCACGTCAAGTATAAAGTGGACCGAGTACATTGAACCTGGTTCTCCATGATGTTGGTTGAACACGCATCGTAACTTTTTTGTCATATCAGCTTTCGACACGAACACCATTTTCAAGTTTCCATGTTCAACATAAATGAGACGACAGTTACCTTTCGAAATCGAAAGATTGTAGGCACGAGCACGTTCATTAAAAAATTCGAACGCATGGTTGAACACACTTTGGATCTGCATCTCTCGAGATATTTCCGTTTTGTACTCGCAAAAATCTTCAGCTATTTGGTATTTCTGCGACGTGAGATCCAAAGTATTCCCATCAGCAGTTTGAACAAAAGAAGGGAACGGGTAGTTAATGTTCACAAATACTTGAATCAAGCTCATCTTACGAATTCTTTCTTCTTCTGCTTCCAGCTCTTGTAATTTCCACTTCTTCTGCGAATCCTTGATGTGCAGCGGAAGCTTATCAGTCAAAATAAAGTCAGCGTTGCGCTTCCGATCAATCTGAATTCGCATTATTAAAGATTCTATTCTCTTCAATAAATTACTTTGCGATACATAAGCATATAAGCATTCGTATTCGACTGATTCCAACCACTCGGATGACCACCAAAGCTCTTCTCTATTTCCGAAGCCGAGGCGAAATCAACACGCGTGTCGTTAAAGATATACCATCTGTCTTGACCAAGGTTTTTGATATAAGCGAAGTAGTGTCCACCGGCTGCATTTCCAGAATGAACCATCACAGAGAAGAGCTCGTAAACATTGTCGCCGTTCGTTTTTATGATATTTTCCACTGCGTTATGATCAATTTGCTCACCAATACAAACTGAAAACCTTTTTTTCATGGGACGTATGGCTTCGTAATACCGTTGCCATCTCCTTTATATGCGTATCTGTTCGAAGAGTCTTGATTACCAGGAGTATACCTCTTAGGATTTGGGGAGCCCAACTCCAAGTCGTCTTCATCGCATTCTTGTACAACGTTGATAGGCTGACAAGAAGCATCAGATTTTTCTTTTTTGATATACTCGTTCAGATCGAGTACATCAGGAAAAGACATTTTGTCATTGAGTTTGATTCGATGCATAGTGTTATAATCAAAATCAAATCGTTTCAGTTGAATCGTGAGAAGATACGGAAACTGAGTTATCCGAAGGCCTTTGTGAGCATCCTGCTTACTCTTACAGGTTTCACACATGTATTGGTTCGATCCATCAAGTAACTCAGGCTGTACAAAAGCGTTCAAAGCTTCCTCCACGCTTTTGTATGCATGAACAGCACCAAAAGGCTTAACTGCGAGCGGTAAATCGAGAAAATAGTCAGTCTTGACATTCTCTTTTCCACATTTGAGACAAGCCACAAAGTCTTCCATTGTTCCACGATACAAGTCCTGAATCAGCTTTTCGTGCTTTGTCCCTTTCCATTTATGTTCAAGAGCATCAAACATTAGTCGACACAATTCTTGAACGTCGTGCTGGTCATACGCTTCGTTTGACGTCCATCCGAAGCTTTGAGTGAGATCCTTAGTTTCCAATGAATCGCTTTCGGAGGTTTGGAGAAGTAGGAACAGTTTCTGTAGTTGGCAAGGAATGCTTTGCTCGGCTTTCTTTTTTTGCTCTTTCGGATGTCCAAAATTTTGGACATATTCCCACTCGTACATAGCGTTACGAAACTCAGGAGTCATGTAGAGCGATTGAATCAGACTGTTCAGATAACAAGTCATCGCCTGAAATAGGTTTCTTTACGAATAGCTTCAACTTAGTTCACCTGATTGACAAGTCCGACATAGCGATGATCGTTTTCATCAACCGGAACAAGAGACTGATTGGCTGATGAAGTGGCAACAGATGACGAAGATGGAAGGGCTAGCTGGGTATTCCGGGCGGGACTATTCTCGTCAGTAGGAGCCACAACCACTTCAGGAGAGCTCACCAGTTGTTGCTCACCGCCAGGAAGACCGTTACCAACTAGACGAACATAATCAGTTCTCTGTTCGTCACCACAGGGGCTTGATTCATTAGAATCCTCCACCCGCACCATAATTCTGAAATAGTCTTTAAAAATTTTTGCAAGGGGGGGGGGGGGGGGGGGAAGGGAGAGGGCGATGGAAGACTTCACAATATAGATACGTTATAAAGATGCACTAGACAGGCACGCTATGCCTAAAAGCAAGAACTAATAAAACTGCTTCGAGTGGGCTCATCTCTTTTGCCGCTATGCGCGTGTAAATTCACAAGAAAAAGAATTCCCGGAAATAGGCCATTATTGTGGCCATGTAGAAAGAGAGGGCGGTCGGACTGGAAAGTTGAAAGATGGGGCCCCGCCGACTTCAGTGATCACTGCGAGAGAAAACTAAGCCATGGATTATGTAGGCACCTTTCAAAACTCTTTCTTTTTCAAAAAGGAGCAGTTATGTACCGGGAAATTGAAAAAGTGTTACTACGCAAAAAATTCAGGATAGGAAAGATTGATTTTCAGATATTATCGAAGAGAATAGTAGCAAAAATGGGAGATGACCTAAATAATTTTTTGACTGGGAAATTGCGGGTCATGGCGCGGCGCGAAGGCGCGAAACTTGTGGCCTGGCCCCAATTCAAATGGTTGACGCGGCGGTTCAAATTTTCCAACTTGTTGTCATTAAATTGACAAACATTTCAGCAAAAGAAGCTTGTGCAAGAATTCGTAAGAATGAGCTGTAAAAGAATGCGATAGTTATTTATGATACAAACAACAGGAGACACACTTTATTTTAAACCCTTTGCTTCGTTTTTCGACATTTTCGTAGTGAAGAAAATCAGAAAATAAATTAGATGAACACAAGAAAATAACGCGTTTCCCAGCTGATAAATATGAGGGAACCGCGAAACTTTCGGTCCGTACAATTCTAGCAAACAAATTGAGAACCCAACACTGATTGAAGTGAACCGGATAATAGCTTTGAAATTAAACTCTTTCGACTGAAGGAAGCATGTTATTGAGTAAAAAAGAAATAGTAACAATGAAGTCGAAAAATCATCTTTGATGCAAAGACTGAATATGCTGCAATTTTGATGTTGTATTGTATTGTATAAAATTAGGCAGAGAAAACCACCTTATATTCGAAATTCCTAGAAACCAAGCAATATCTTCCGGGTAGAGAGGGAGGAGTAGAAGGCCTGGTACGGTGGCTAGCAAAATTGTTTTTTCATGAACTTGATAGGAAAAAAGAAAAAAGGACAATGATGTAGAAACTAGCGACAACCGGAAGTTTTTGTCCGTGGGTCTTGAAAAAAGGAGAATCAATGACGTAGACGATGCGAAAAGAACCGAAGTGATGCTTTAATAAATATTTAGTCATTAATTAAATATTTTTCCCTCGTTACCTTATTAACATCTGAGCTCCATCGATAGGCAATCTTTTCAAGATAAAAGAGAAAGCGCACCAAAAGCTAGCAACTTTGTCTTCGTACAGACCACGATTGAATGGAAAAACTCTCTCTAATACCGCCTTTCCGGTTCCCGTAGTCAAAAATGGCAGCCACAAGGTGAGAAAACTTATGACAACGACACCTCCAATTTTGACCACTTTTAAGAAGGCTTCAAGAATCGAAGTTTTCTGGATAGATCTGGAGAGGATGAACACAAATATTGGTAAGGCGTGATACAGTTCCATCTGTTTGTAGTTAAGCGCAGCAACGAAAAGAATAGATCCAAGGACAGTGTAGTTTTTTGTGAGGAATACGTAAGTTGCCAAGAAGAATCCGAGTGAAACACTGTTATACCTTGAATATTGCAGTTTTGAAAAAGTTAAGACGTTTTTGGCGTACTGAAAATGTCCATTGTCAATTACCAGTATTGCGGGATAAATCAGTGCAAGGGCAATATTGGTAGTCGCAGTTTTCTCAAACGATCCAAAGTAGTACAACAAAGGAGGAAAGTACAATATATAGAAAGGGATAATTGCTGAGATTCTCATAAAAACTTTATGACCAATCGATTCAAATCCATGAGAAGTTGAGAGCGAAACCCAATCTCCGTTAACTTTGCTTGCTCTGTAACACTAATAAACGAAATGTTCGGTTGCCGAATTGCAACCTCCCTGGCCTGGCGAACATTAAGGAACCTCCCCGGCCTGGCGAACATTCGGGTCATCGCCCCAGCAGCCAGAGAAATTGCAAACCTGGCACTTGAATAACTTCCATCTTACATGTGGCCGAGGATGAAGTGATGATAAGCGGTCAAGGGTGGATAGTCCAGTCCCCAATAAAGGAGATCATTTCCTGTTCCGTTAATATACCATAGTTCGAGAGGGAGATTTTTCGTAACCTCCATCCAATGCCTTTGAGCTTCATAATCTCCATACATAGGGGGCTTGGACTCCCCCGAATGATGGTTCACAGATACGGCAACTTGAAGGTTAAACAATAAACTTAGTAAAGAAAGTGTCCAAGAAATGCTGCTCCAAGAGTTTGAGAGATCGATTGGCTTAATTACTTCTGCTGGACCGGCCTGGATTATAGGTTATATTTATATTTTTTAAATCATCGTCAACCATTTTTTTGGTAACATTATTTTGCAATTGCACAAAGTTAATTTTTTTTCCCATCAACTTGTTTCGATTATCGTTCATGCCTGAAAGATCTAAACAAAATAAACATTCAAATGATCTTTCAATCTACCGCATTACCGTATTTCCTGTATTATATAAAACCGCAGCTAGAACTGAAAATCGTAAGGATCTCTGAGTTTTTCAAAGCTGATTTCAAAGCTTGGAAGAAGAGAACGGTGTGCCGTTTGAATTATTTATTTAAGTGAACACGGTATTGCTTTAGAATAAAACGTCACAGGTAAATAAAACATAAATTCGCGGCCGAGAAAAACGTATGATGTGGACGAGTATTAGCAAGTGCGCCCTACTGGACATGATGACCTTTCAAATTTCCGATTGTCTGGCTGTTAGAATTGTTCGAAACAAATTAGATTTTACATTTAAAGTCTAATAATTACGTTGTTTCTCCAATGAGAACAAATTTATGGAAAAGATATAATTCCATTAATGTACATACTCTTCTGTCAGAAAACATGTTAACTAATTTCTTGATAATATGAGTTCTTCTAAAAAGCGCATTGCCATTTCGTCAAGTTTATTTGAAGATTTTTTTCGCTTTCAAGATGAATTCTTAAATGTTTCTATTTCAGAGATGGGAGATGCTGGTAACTGGTGTCTCATTGAAAGTGATCCAGGAGTATTCACTGAAATGCTTCGTGGTTTCGGAGTCGAAGGCCTACAAGTTGATGAACTATACTCCCTCGATGACGACAAAAATCTTCTAAAGTAATATTCTAGTTTTCTCGAATCTGACAATTAACGTCATCGTTCTTATAGGCCTGTCTATGGACTTGTATTCCTGTTCAAATGGCGTCATGGAGAAGAAGCTTCTGGAGTCGCTACTGATGACCAAAGCATTTTTTTCGCTCAGCAAGTTATTCAAAACGCTTGTGCTACTCAGGCTCTTGTCAACCTACTCATGAATGTGGATGATCCGAACGTGAAACTTGGTCCGTCCCTGAGTCAATACAAAGAGTTTTCCTCGGACATGGATCCCGCTACCCGTGGACTAGTATTGTCGAACAGTGAGGAAATCCGTACTGTTCACAACAGTTTCTCGCGCCAAACTCTTTTCGAAGTGGATGTTAAGGGGGGTCAATCCGACGAGAACTATCACTTCGTTACCTATGTCCCGAAAGGAAATAAGGTATACGAATTGGATGGACTCCGGGAGTTTCCACTTCTTGTTGCTGAAATCACTGAAAAGGGTGACTGGCTTCAAGCCATTGCCCCCATCATTCAACAAAGAATGCAGAAGTTCAGTGAGGGTGAAATTCACTTCAATTTGATGGCATTAGTGCCAAATCGCAAGCAGAAATATCAAGAGATGCTTCAAAGCTTAGTTCAAGCTAATGAAGGCAATGAGCTTGCGGAGCAAATTGAGGATTTGAAGAAGGCTATCGCTGAGGAAGATTACAAAATGGAAATGTAATTTTTAAAATTTGCCTTTCAATTTAATTTTTTTTACAGATATAGCAAAGAAAACATTCGTCGTCGTCACAATTATACACCGTTAGTTGTCGAATTGATGAAAATTCTGGCGAAGAACGGGAAGCTAAACGATCTCGTTGCGAAGGCGGATCTTGCCTCCCAAAATCGCGCAAAGTTGGAAACTGAGAAGACAATGCTTGAGTTAAAAAGAAGACAAGGAGGATCTAAATAACAAGATAATCACGTTTTGTTTCCCCTCAAACTTTTCTGCTATCGCCGTTTTACTACATACTTTATTGTAAATCTTAAATATTATTTATGGTTTTAAACAAAAACTTTCGATCATCATTAATTTTTTTAGTTGTGGTAACGATGGTTCCTTATCCTTGTCAGCTATTTTCAAGTTTTTTCGTCGTTTTTTTCTAATGTTGTTATCAGGGTGCCTAATCTTTCAGATGGAAGTTGTAGAAGTGGAAATGGAATGTTCGGAACAGTTGATACAGTTGCCAGGAAGTGGAGAACGCGGTGACACGATCAATTCCTTTCAATAATTTTGCCGATCTTTTGCAGTTCTTGTGCCTCTGGTTTCTAATCGTGATACAACTCAGCGTTTAGTCACGAGTGAGCGTCAAACCGATAGAATCGACGCCGACGATTTGGTTGCTCTTGCTAGCCAATTGAGTAATGCGCGCCAGCTTGTGAAAGGAAGAGCATGCGATCGTCTTAAAACAATAGCCGAACAGATGGAACAGCTACACATGGCAGCTCGAGCTGTGCTTGAAGATGCTCAAAGAGACCAGGACCTTCACAACGTTGCATGCAATATGCAAAAGCAGCCCGGCCGTATCTACCATCTTTACCAAAAGCAAGGTAGCGCAGAGAAGTATTTTTCAATGCTGGCCCCTGACGAGTGGGGTGTGCAAGAGAAAAGAGAACAGTTTCTCGGTTCATACCGGCTCGAGTATGATAGAAGTTGGACGCCTGTCGAAGAGATTGTTAAAAAGGACGAGGAAGTTGCTCGTCTTCAACGACTTTTGCAAAGAGGAGGAACTGCACGGCTCACCTGGGGGTCGAATTAATTATTGTCAGTTTTAGGGTGTATAATATCGTGTAGGCTTCCGAAATCTTTATAAATAATGTAAAAAACCAACTGAATTGGATTAATTAAGTCTTCGGTCTTGATTTACCTACCTATCTGCCATTCCGATTTTAGATAATAATTTAAACAGATAATAAGTATTCAGTCATTGATAATGGGTAATGAGACAATCATACTTGACAATGGAGGATATAATTTGAAGATTGGGAAAATCGATGACGATGTTCCACGGTGAGGAGTGAATTCTGATGTCTATATAAATTGAAACTAATATTCAGACTGATCCCGAACAGTATTGTAAAATCGAAACACGAGAAGAAACGGGTGTTTGTGGCACATGAAGAACGAGAGTGTACGGATAAATGGTCTTTGTTTTACGTCCGGCCAATCGAAAGAGGATACGTAGTTAATTGGGACACTCAACAGCAAATCTGGGAGCGCGTTTTCAATTTTCTTGAATTAGAAACTTCTGCATCTCGAATTGCTTATACGGATAATAATTACCTCATTCCTGCGTTAACAGACGTCTCCAATGAGATATTTTTCGAACATTTCGATTTCAATGAGGTTTACAAGGCTTCGGCTTCAACCTGGATTGGTCAACATTCAAAACAAATCCTTCATGAAAACTGTGTGTGTGTTGTCGATACAGGTTTTTCGTGGACTACAGTTGCTTCGTTTGTTGATGGGTTGCTCATTCAAGATAGTGTTGTGAGGTAAATAATAATCCATGATTTTTAATGATAGGAAAAAAACAGAATTGACGTCGGAGGGAAAGCTTTAACCAATAAACTGAAAGATTGGATTTCATACCGTCAAATCAACGTTACGGAAGAAACTTACGTTGTCAATGAATGCAAAGAAGAACTATGTTATGTTGCGCTCGACTTTGAAGGAAGTCTCAAAGAAGCAAAGTGAGTTCTGTGAAATTTCAATAATTCGCGATAGCTCTCAGGAAGAGATTTGAAGAAAACAAGATCACGAAGAGGTACGTTCTGCCAGACTTCGAAAACACATTCAAAGGCAAAATTCAAAATATAAACGACGCTCAAGATCCATCGAAACCGTGTGTTCATTTAGGAGTGGAAAGATTTTCTATTCCAGAAATCTTGTTCAGGTTTTGTTATCTTTCGAACTTTGAAGAATATATTTTTGCAGTCCCTCGGACATAGATATAGATCAGTGTGGGGTAGCCGAAGCAGTGTTTGAAAGCTTGTGCCGAAGTCCTGAGGAGTTACGTCCAGCTCTCGCAGAAAATGTAATCATCACTGGAGGGTCGTCACAGTTTCCTGGTTTCAAAGACCGCCTTTATAAAGACGTGCGCTCCATGCTTCCTGTTGAATATGATCTCAAAATTTCCGATAATGTAAAACATCCAGAGACGCATGCTTGGGAGTGCGCGCAACAATTATTAGCTTCTCGAAATACCAACATTCCATGGATCAATCGTAAAGAATGGGACGAAAGAGGCGACTCGCTGGAGTACTCAAAGTTTTTCAAAACGCTCGTTACATCTGATGAGCTCAAAGAGTTTCGTCATTTCGAAGAGCGGAAGGAGAAAACCCCAGAGGGAGACGAGGAACTATAATTCAGCTGATACTTATACTTCAATAAATGTTTTCTCTGCTTCCTAAAATTAAAAATATTAAATGTTCTACTCCATTCTAACCGATACTTCTAAACTTTATCCATTCAATATTCAAATAAACCCAGGTACTTTTGAAGCATTTCTTGAATGTCGGCTGGACCAATAGTGGAGAGGAATCAAGATGCGACCATCTATGTTGGTGGATTGGACGAGAAAGTATCTGAAGCGATTCTTTGGGAGTTGATGGTTCAAGCAGGGCCTGTAGTCAGTGTCAACATGCCGAAGGACCGCGTTACTGCCAACCATCAAGGCTTCGGGTTTGTGGAGTTTATGGGCGAGGAAGATGCCGACTATGCCATCAAGATTCTCAACATGATCAAGCTTTACGGAAAGCCTATAAAAGTATGCAGCTCTTTGTTAGACGGGATAGTAGATTTCGCAAATTGTTATAGGTCAACAAAGCGTCTGCTCATGAGAAGAACATGGATGTTGGTGCAAATATTTTTGTTGGAAACCTTGACCCCGAAGTTGATGAAAAGCTTCTCTACGATACATTCAGCGCTTTCGGTGTGATTTTACAAGTGCCAAAGATCATGCGTGATGTTGATTCGGGAACATCGAAAGGATTTGCTTTTATCAATTTCGCTTCATTTGAGGCTTCTGATACCGCTCTTGAAGCGATGAATGGGCAATTTTTATGTAATCGAGCAATTACTGTGTCCTATGCTTTCAAACGAGATTCTAAAGGAGAGCGGCATGGAACTGCTGCTGAAAGAATGTTAGCCGCTCAGAATCCTCTTTTCCCGAAGGATCGTCCACATCAAGTGTTTTCCGACGTTCCTCTTGGAATCCCTGCGAATACTCCGTTAGCTATTCCTGGTGTCCATGCAGCTATCGCTGCTCACGCCACCGGACGTCCTGGATATCAACCACCGCCACTAATGGGCATGGCTACAAATGGATATCAATATCCCCCGGTGCCTCCTCCGCCGCCAAGTGTCACTCCGATGCCACCTCCAATGCCTCCGATGCCACCAACACCTGGAATGACGCCGCGTCCTCCACCGCCTCCATCTTCGTCGGGTATGTGGCCACCACCACCACCGCCACCTGGGAGAACACCTGGGCCACCAGGCATGCCCCCTCCACCACCTCCATCACGGTTTGGTCCTCCTGGTATGGGAGGCATGCCGCCACCGCCGCCACCAGGAATGCGGTAAGAATAAGTTTTTATTCATCACGTATAAGTTTTTTTTTCAGATATCCGGGAGGAATGCCTCCTCCACCTCCTCCACGTTATCCGTCGACTGGTCCTGGTATGTATCCCCCTCCGCCGCCAAGTCGTCCGCCGGCTCCACCATCTGGTCATGGAATGATTCCACCACCACCGCCTCCTTCCTAAACCGTGCAAATAACATCACTCTTTCTCTTTGCAGCTCCACCGATTCTCATTCGAATTTCTCTGTTTTGTTTCACGCTTTCATCTTCCACCCGTTTATAAATTTCAATCGATTCTCTGTCAAACGAACTTCAATCAAATCTCTTTTTCTCTTGTGCTTATCTACTCGTTACAATCACACCTTTCTCTTCCAATCATGGGTTTGGTTCACTTTCCCCAAATGACTTCGTTACAAACTTCAAAAATCTATTTATTCATTAAACATTGTCTATTAAAATTCTTTGCCCCTAGAGGTCAAAACAGAAGTCGAAAGACCATGCGCCAAATTGGCCCCGCCCATTTAGAAAATTCACTTTTTCACGCATTTCCAGGCGGCGGGGCCTCATTGGCCCGTCGCCTGTCGATTTGTTTGATATCCGGGGAATGACCATTCGACAATATCGTAATTTTCACTGTTTTTTTCTTGAGATCATCTTTCCTTTAGTTGTATCAATAGCCGATGCTAAAAATGATGAGGCTTTTCAGTTGAATTAGTCCGAATTCCTGACAGTTCTTCCCTTTGTTCACTTCACGTATTCGACCGAACATGTAATGGAACACACAAACGGACGAGGGAGAGCGAGAGAGAGCGAGGAGAGGTGAGAGGTTAAGAGGAATAGAGAGAGAGAGAGAGAGAGATGAAAAAGGGCAAGGGAAGGTGGACAATCAGTTCCCCTAATGAAAATGCCGCGACACTTTTCCCCCCATCTGGCAAATTTCTGAACCTTCGTTTACTTACTACCGCCAGTTATAAAAGGGTCACAATTTTCGTTCTAACAATGATTTCCTTCCAACACTTGACGGTTTTGTGTGCGACGGAGACAGAAAGGGAATAAACCCTTATCAGGCACCTTGTTACAGAGCAAAAAGCGTCCCCTATTGACACTTATTCGCCTAATCTGTTCTTTCTTTTGCCTTTTCATAACTTTTCCTCCCAAAACTTTCACTTTTGCTCTCAGGCTACGTATGCGGAGTTACAGGAATCTGTAACCAGGAGAATAAAATATGTACAAATATATGCTATGCCTAGCATTAGCGAACGGTAAAACTTTGAGAAAAGTAGTATTTGACGCTGAAATCATGAGTTTCAGTCATCATTCTTTCGGATACGAAATCCAGTTATAAATATGAAGGATCATTGTTTTCGAGCAAAGAGCTGGATTATGATGACACGGATATGAAAGCGATGGGTTCCGTATTCGCACGATATATGTCTGATTCCGACGCACAGCTCATTCTTGATCTCGATTTTTTCCGACATTTTTTCAACTACGCAGAAGCTTACAAGAATGGTGTCGAAGAAGGGAATCTCGAATTGATGAAATATGCGGTAGAAATGGTGCAAAAACTGAAGTCCTTTGACATCTCAATGGGTCAGTTTGAGATCTTGAAATTTGATTCTTACTCTGTGTTTCTTATTCAGCTTGCGTAGGAGATATGATGCACTTGGCATGGACTGGCGTTGAGTACGCCACACATGTCGAAGAACACAAGAACTGTTCGGACTGCAAGTGCACACCTCTTTTCCAGCAGAAAAAGAGCGAACGCCATTGGATTTTCAATGTTCTAGATGCGATGGGCAAAGTCCCAGCAGGCATAATGAGCGGAAATAACCTGTGGGTGGGATCGTGGACGACATGTCGAAAGATTGACGTGGTAAAAAATGCACAAGGGTAAGAAAGACCGCCATCGGTTTAAGTTGAAATAGAACAAGTTTTTCAGCCAAAAATGGAAAGGGCAGTACTGCTTAGCAACTATTGACGCATATGAAAGAAATAACCCGTTGCTTTATTTCGGAGACACCAGCGCCCCCGACCGTCACTGCTAGTAAGAATCGATTTCAAGTTTTCTGATCCGGAAAAAGAAAATTCAGCGAAAAAACAGTTAAAAATGATACAGATGACAATTCGTGCTTTGCACTCTTCCCTGTGTTGAAGTTCGGAGTATGCATGCCGAATACGTGCACTGATCATGATGTAAAGAGGATGCTCACATTTGGTATTTCACATATTTCTTTGTAACGGCATAAAACAAAATTGAAAATAATTAAGCAATCCGAACTACGGAAGCCGCGATAGGGACGGAATCAGTTTGCAATGTTGATGTTGAATGTCGGGCTGAATCTCTGTCAGATGCAATGAGTGAGAACAGTTTAGCGATGTTCGCCTTGTAAGAAACTTCCGAATATTCGAAATTAATAAATCATTGTGACAGATATTTCCTCATTGCTACAGTAGTGCTTGTACTGTTCGGAACTCTTTATGACCTTTTCATCGTTGCAAACAACCCACCGGAATCACAACACCAGTCTGCCATCAACCGTAAGCTTTCTAAAAGTAAAATTTAAAAACCTCCCAGATTTCTAGATCCTTTCATCAAATTCATTTTGGCCTTTTCTATGTATTCCAATGGGACAGAGATCCTCCAGTCGAAAAAAAACAGCCGTGAAATCAATTCTCTGCATGGAGTTCGTTTCTTGAGCATGTGCTGGATTATATTAGGACATACGTACTACTACATTGGAACCAGTTTAACTACCGACAACCTGATCCCGACTTTGATAAACTTCCCGAAAGAGTTTCACACTCAAGTTATTGTCCAAGCTCCTTTAGCTGTTGACTCTTTCTTTTTCTTGAGGTACTTTGAATTTTAAAGCGGTTCTTAAAAGAAACAGCATCCAATTTTACAGTGGTATGCTGGCAGCATTTTCGTTTTTCAAGAGAACAATGAAAGCCGACCCTACGCACCCTCCTAAACTGAGTGCTTTCAATATTCAAACGTGGCCGATGTATTACTACAAAAGATATGTAAGAATCACTCCTACTTATATGGTTGTTATGCTATTCGATGTCACTTTGTTCACCTACATTTCGAACGGCCCTTTCTGGCGTCCTATCGAGAAGCAGGGGTGCAAGCATGCTTGGTGGACAAATTTTATATATTTGAACAACTTCTTGCTTCAAGACGTTGAATGCGTGGGTTTTAACTGTATCCTTTTTTTCCAAGTGTTTCAATTTGCAGTGCATGGGGTGGACATGGTATCTAGCAAATGACATGCAGTTTCACATAGTTCTCATGCCTCTTCTTGTTATTACTTTTTTGAAATGGGGAATGAAAGTCGGTCTCGGACTTTCCGGTGGTCTGATAGGGCTTTCATCTGCGATTAGACTTGCAATTACGCAGATCAAGGGATACCCACCAGCGCCACTTCTGACTGCGAAACTTCAAATGTAAGTTGTTGCGAGTCACAACTTGTGACAACTTCATTAGAGCGGATTTCCCGTGGAAAATTTTGGCTGTAGCTATTATCTTTGTTTTGAGCGTTCATCAACTCAACGACTACTGGAATGATGTGTACGTTCGGCCCTACATCAGGTGTACTCCATTCATCGTTGGGATCGTAGTAGCCTATTTGTTGAATGCTTGGACGTCCAGAGATCAGAAAGATTTGAAGATAAAGCTTGAAAAGAGAACCGTAATTATCGGTTGGTGCACTTCATTAGCTTTGGGTTTTTACGCCATTTTCGGCCTATTCTGGTTTGCAAAGACAGGAGATATATCGAAGCCTTGGGAGGTAAAACTTGGGAAAATAAAATAATTTATGTTCAAAAATTCAGGTTCTCTACACCATCTTCGGGACACCGGCTTATGCTGTAGCTCTTGGATGGGTTGTGTTCGCGTGCACCACTGGGAACGGAGGAGCAATTGATACAATCCTTGCATGGAGGTTCTTTGTACCACTTTCGAAAATCACATTCTGCGCGTATTTGCTTCATCCTATTATGCTTCAAATCTACAATCTTAGTCGACCACAGCCGTTCCATTTTACGACTTTGGTTCAAATGGTAAAACTAAAACTTCAACACCTAGTATTGATGAGTTCAGATCCGTTATACCGTCGAGGCTATCGTCGCTTCATACACTGTGGCTTTCTTCTTCTCACTGGCGTTCGAAAAACCGTTCAACAAAATTGACGAAATGCTTTTTGATAGTAAGAAAGCAATGGATGGAGACGACAAACGAGTCCCCAATGGTAACGGAGCGGAGTTGGTATCACTGAATCGAGTTCGACAAACGGAATAATTTCTTTTGTATTTAATAACACGTTAATTGTATTCTTCCACTGATTGGTGCTTTATGATTAAATATTCTCTTTAAAACGGCGCTGAGCGCATAATGAACCTGCGTTCACGGTCCGTGCTGCAAGTGTACACTCTACCGAAGCATAAATTATTTGGAGCCCAATGAGGTGGATGCTCCCGGCTGTTGGAAGGATACCTTCGGGATGTACCAGGCACGTCATTTCAACAGGTCAGGTCGTTCCTCGCATAGCGAGCTCCGATCGGAAACTCGAGTTTTGATCTTATAAATAAGTGACTGGGGAATGTTCCATGATCCTGTATTGACGGAAACGTTCGAAAAATGTGAGAAATCACGAGAAGCAGACTTGCCGAAAATCGGCCCGGCCCGGATCGGGAAAATATAGGGGAAAAAATGAAAAAAATTCAGAAATTTTCGCGAAATTGTGTTTTTTCTCATACAATCTATCCTTTAATGTTAGAGTCAAGTAGGCTGGTGACTTGGCGCCTGAAAAAAATTTGAAAACAGGCGGCCTGCGCCTGTTTTTTTTCAGGCGCAGGCCGCCTGAACCTGTTTTTTTTTCAGGCGCAGGCGCCTGAAAACGCTTGTTTTTCCCACCCTAGAGTCAAGTATATTATCAAGAAAAAGTGCTATTCGAGCGCCGAAACGTCAGCTCTCATCTGCCCGGTTCGGCCCGTTACATGTCTGACGAGAAGCACTTTTAACAATTTTCGTTGCGGAACTTTCAGAAGAAATTGGCTCTGCGCCTTTAAAGGTACCGTAAACGGCATCTTTTCCCCTGGACCCCAAAGGAAATACTGAATAATTTATTTTTTATGTATTAGCACCTAGATTGTTATCTTCCACTGATTGATGCTAAATATAATTAAGCATTCTCGTTAAAATGGCGTTGAGCGCGCAATGAATTTGCGTTCACGGTCCATGCTGCAAACGTGCTCTACCGAAGCAAAGATTATTTGAATTTTTCTCAAATTTGTGACGTCACGTGATATTTTTCTTCCACTTTCTTCGAGCTACTGTGCTGAAAATTGGAATCCGGCCGAATTTCTTATGGAATTTCCAAGTTAAAACTTGCTTGCGAACTTCCATTACTCTAGATATAATAGAAAATCAGACAGTTTACGAAGACTGGAATTCAATTCTCACTTGCATTATATCATTATTAAAATGTCAATATTTTAATTGAATGATTTATTTCTGTTCCGAAAAATTCGCTCAAGTTCGGCCCCATAGCTTGTATTCCGTGCAGGCAGCAGACATGCAGCGTTCATCTGGGAAGAGGGTAGTAAGGGGGTAGGCACACGCACACACACTCACACATACACACACTCACTGCCCCACATGTAGTGACCACTGAGAAGCGGCGGCCTGCTGGCCGCGGCCGTCGATCAATCGCACACACATCACTCACAGACACTCACAGCTGCACTCACTGCCTAGGCAGACCGCGACGCATATACGCTTCGCTACGCTGTTCGCTTTCGTTTTTTTTTGTTCTGAATTGAATGCTGCACCGCAGAGATTCTAAGTTGGCAGCTGAGGGGTTATACGCAAAGATGGTAGCTGCACGAATCTGTCGTGTATCAGCCGCGGGGAGGACTGCCGTTTGTCGCAGATATCGCGTACGTTCAATACCTCTCGCTTCTCTCTTGCCCTGCCGTTATTGCCCCGCCTCCCACTTCTTCTTTCTCTATCTCTTTTCACTTTTTCGAAAAAAACATAAGGGAACAATGGAAACGTCACAATGAAAGAAACATAGTGAAGTGGGTCAAGAAAAATTTCAACAAAAATTCGAATTCCCGCGCTGCAAGACTACCAGTGCATGTCTGCGTCTCTCGCCGGCAATCCACTCCGCCAATTCAAAAATGATACCTATCGTATTTCCTATATTGTAGCGGCTCCTCTAATAGAACGAGCCATTTATTAGAGGGGACACCTGCATAAGGCTTTGAAAATTAGAGCGGCCGGCCACTCCAATACAGCAAACGCAATATTTATGTGCACCGATCAAGCGTCGCTTACGCTCCCTCTTACCGTACGAGAAAAAATTACGGCTCTGATTTTACTTGATACTTCTTTCGTCTCCCGTCGCCACTTTTTTATGACCAAAAAGTAGCAACTGAATGTTTCAGAACTCCAACCGGAAAAATGGAGAGCCGAAAAAGGAAGTCTGATCTGGAAAATTATATCGACACGCTAACAGATCCACCAGAGAAGCAGCGCAAAATGGCTGAGTTTTACAACAGTCTACGTATGTTTTACAAGCGCAGATGGAATGCCACTCTCAAGTTACCTCATGTACAAGGAGTTGAAGTGAATCTATATCGACTCTACGACACAGTGATGGCATTAGGAGGCTGGCAGAAAGTTGCCGCTTGTGATAAGTGGTCTGATATCGCTGAGATGTTCGGATGCAAGGATGACATTGTCTGTGGAGATCACGCCATAAAGCTCATTTACATGAGATACTTGTCCAAGTTCGAGCAAGTGGAAACCATAGGTGATGTCGATGACTACGTTGATAATGAAATGTCAAGGAGTAGAGGGAGAAATGCGACTTCTTTCTTCGCCACAAACGATTGCCCAATAAGTTACAATCGGATGCAGCCGGAGCAACCACCCCGAGACGAACGTGGTCAAATCATCAATGATCCTGATTACGCGAGGCTCACAAAGTCGCTGATATCTGGACTACCTAATGAAATCGATTTCGCCATGAACGTCTGCATGTTGTTATCTCATGCCGGTCCCAAACAGCTAAGGATATGTCATGCACCTACCTTGCTAACATTACTTGTCGCACATACGGGTGTCTATGACGGTTTGTGCCCTTTTTCATGAAAAATTCAAACAAAATCGATGGTCTTTCAGAAGAAGACAAATCAATGACACATCTCGGCAATGACTGGCGAAGAACAACCAGCCATAATTTCAGGAAGTTCTGGGGAGCTTCCGGCGTGCCTCTTGATTTATTGGCTGCCTTTGTGGATCGAGATATTGAAAGTGAATACATCGAAAATGATGATGATCAGTTCTTCACTGGTGTTTCCGATTCTTACAACGTAAAGGACTCAAGATGCTGGCGCATTAATCAGGTTACCACTATCATACGCAATCTATCTTTCGAGCCGGGAAATCGAGTGACCATAGTGAAAACATGGCCTGTCATGAAGTTTCTCATAATGTGTGCGTCATGTAAATGGTCACCATTGTATGTCGCTGCACTCGATGCTCTCAGCAATTTGGCGACAGATGTACGTTTCTCATCATCTACGAAAACCTGATAAACTTCATTTAGATTGATCTCACCGACAAAACTCTAGTTCACATTTCCCAACACGCTATTCTCCGCATAATCAACGACGGTATCTTCAGTCTCGACAAGTTCAAATTGATCCGGTCGCTAGAAATGCTGACGGGACTGTGTGGCTTCGAAGGAAACGAAGCGATTATTTGTGACTGGCTCAAGCCGAGCACAATCACCCACGTTTTCGAAGTAGTTGGGGTAAAGGATATTATGATGTGTGTGTACACTTTGGAAGCTCTTTATCAAATTTCCGAAATGGGTGATACTGCCTGTGACCTGATTTCGGAGTCACCAAGAGCCATTCAGCAACTCGTATCCATGGCAACACTGGAAGCTGTATCGTTTGGACCAGCGGGCCTAGCTGGAATGAAAGTGGTCGAGTATCAACCACAATATGGACAAGGATCATCCCAAGCACATTCGATTCAGCAAGTTCCTCATCCCACTCATATGGTCAACCCACAATATCATCGAATGACTACCCAAGGACCTCAAGTCACACACCCGCATCACATGAACGCTACGCCTGTAACGCCTGTTTCTGTAGCGCCACCAATGACGGTTAGACAACTTGTTCAAAACAATCTGGCGCTACAACAAGTGCAAAGAGAGCAGTTGCAAAAAGAGCAAAAAGAAGTTCAGCAGACTGTGCAACCTCAAGTTCCATCTTCTCCATCAGTAACATCGTCTACAATCCTTCAACAAAACGGAATGAAATTCGATCGGCGCACTGGAACGTTACCAGTTCGTCCGATCAACCCATCATCAAACTCAGGGGACTCTGAAATGGAACATTTGACCGAGAAATGGATCAAACAAAACTGTGTATTTGAACCGAACATGTCAACCCCACGGGGAGATCTTTATGCGGCTTATGTGGATGACTTACGGAGTCATTATCAAGCATTGAGCGGAAGTTTGGCATTCTTCAGCGGAGTCATGAAAAGTTTATACCCTGACTTAAACTTCCGGATGGCACAAAACGGCATTATGATAGTCGCCCAGGGAATAAGACTTGTTCGACCCCACCGTTTAGCGCCAGCTGCTTCCCAGTCTTCTTCTGATGCACATCCGTTAATGAAGAAAATGCTAACAGCAGATCGAGAGGTCGAAGACAAAGGTGTGAATGGAAATGCTACGTAAGTGAGAATCTCATTTTTCCCACAATCACACACATACATAGAAACTCACAGGAAAATACTTTTAAAAACCACTACTTTTAGCGAGAGCGATTCCATTGAGAAGCCTAAGGAACCACTTGCCGGTGAAAAAAATAATCAAGTCCTGTCAGCAGCTCAACTTATTTCAACCCCCGAAAAGGTGAATCTAAAACTTTACTTCATTCAATGCATGTGCTTTTCCAACTCATTTTTAAAAAATGTTCTTCTTTATCTCTCTAGAAAATAATGCTTGCAAATGGGAAAGTAGAAGTATGCCAGGAACCTATTCGAGCATCCGATATTTTCGACGAAAACAACAGCTGCAGAATGGCCAGTAGTGAAGTATCGATAGAGATTCGGGAGCAGCATGTGGTGTGTAGTGCTTCTCCTAATAGTCAGAACTGCATTTTGAAGTTTAAATTTACAATTTTCAGAGCGATTTGGACGGTGTCAAAGTCGAAACTGAGAAAGTAAACGGAGCACAGATCAACGGACATGTAAAACCGAAAAAGGAATCGATGGCAAGTCGTGCTGCCCACATTGTTGCCGCCGCTGCAGCTTTCAACGGAAATCTCGGGAAGCTTAATGGTTTGCCTGCAATCAACGGAGAATCTGAAAACTCAACACCGGCGGATCAATTGAATGAAGAAGACACCAAAGAAAAGGAGTTTGGGAACGCAGAAAAGTCTGTTGACACATCCGATGAAAAAGAAGAACAACTGGAACGGAAATCAGTTCCTACATCATCAAAAGTAACAGATTTCATGTGTGATTGGGATTGTTGTTCACTTTATTACTGCTCGCCGTCTCATGTTTTGAAGCACTTAGCAGAAGATCACGTCGCTGAAGAATTGAGACTGCTGTGTCGCTGGAATGGATGTACGGATCCAACGCCTCGTAATCGCTGGTCGCTCATCACACACATCCAAGACTCTCACTGTAACGAGGTTCAATTGAAAACATCGGCGCTGAAGCGCAAGGAAGGAGGAGCTCCTGTTAGCCGTGGAATCCCAAGAGCTGAAGTTATGCCCCGAGACTTGACAACTCATCCAGGTTACGCGAAAAACGCGGCGTTTGATGCAATAAGGCGACACGCTTTCAATTTTTTGGCGCGTGAGCTGACAGATGAAGCTGAAGGACCTGTTACCAAAAGCATCCGACTCACTAGTTGCTTGATTTTGAGAAACCTAGCAAGATACTCGGCTGATGGAAGACAGTAAGTTCAAGCGTATTCATGAATAAAAAAAGACGAGCATTTCAGAAAGCTCCGTCGACACGAATCACATATCTGCTGGCTTGCTCTCTCTCGGCTGGAAAGCTCTCAGGCACTATCACAGCTTCTATCCGAGCTCCACCAAACTACTGGATCTGAAGAGGAACAACTAAAGCCGCTGTCAAGTTCTCCTTCATCAGCGTCGCTTTCATCTATGGGAGGGTCCTCTAGTTTGCCCGCCATTCCCGAGTCTGCACTCGCATCATCTACAAAGCCACATGTGAAGAAAAACGATGTCTTAGACAAGCCACCGACGCAGGTCAACAGAATGTTGAACTTTTCAAGTCTCATGAGCTCAAGTACATCAGACGAAACAGTTCGTTCTACAGTTTGTATCCGTTATAAATACAAACACTTTTTACAGCCATCCACATCAACAGCAGTGCAATTCTCCGCTGGTTCACATCGCCACCAACCAATACAACAGCATATTCCAGCTCAGCCATCGCCTCTCGTGCAGACACCGCCAGTTCGTGCAGGAGCCGGACACTGAAAGCGTTTTATCATAATATTTCCCATGTTTAGACTGCTACCCCACTTTTTCAAAATTCCTTTCGCTTATTCGTGAGTCCATACATCGCTAAGGTCGCAGCGGGCAGTGCCACCGGTCTATTATTTATCCTCTATCAGTATTTTTGTGTTTTGAATGTCGGATTTAAAAGGCGTATTGGCAAACGGAGCGAATTTTCCATTGAAGACAGCATGTGTTTGAGCAGGATGTGAACGGGTTGTTCAACTTCCTCTCCGCTTCTCGCGTTCGAGTTTCGTACTTTTTATCATTTTCTGACTTCTTTTTCTGTATTAATTAATTCGAAACGCGGTTATCTTTTCCGTACATCAGCAGATCTTGGTTCAAACTTTTATTAACAAGCTTTGTTTTGATCTTTAGCCCAGAATCATCTCTCGTCAATCTCGAACCTACAGAAATGTTAATTTTCATCAACCAGCATACATATTAAAGAACACTCTTATCTTGATATAGAAATAAAAACTCTTCTGATTTTTAACCCTTTAATTCCAGTGGTTACAGACTCAATACTCAATATTTCATATCGTAAGGCACAGATTTTGTGCCATTAGCGATTTCTTTAAAATAAAAAAGTTTAGGAGTATGTCACTGGAGAAAGAAAAAGAAATCAAGCCCGTCAGTCTTTTCGATGCGAACGATGAATACATTGAACCAGATGGACAGGATGTAAAAAAACGAAACGTTGCCTACTACTACCACAAGGATGTTGGTCACTTTCACTATGGTAAGTTAACGAAAATTTCAGAGATCCAAGGTTTTTGAAAATGTCTTTGAGGAAAAAACCATTTTCCCAAATGTATGAAGTTGCGCTGGGTTGAAAGAGTGTCCGTGCAGACATCAGAAGTTTCAAAACTTTCAGGGCAGCACCATCCAATGAAACCACAGAGACTCATGGTGTGCAATGATTTGGTAGTTTCTTACGAAATGCCGAAATACATGACTGTTGTGGAATCTCCGAAATTGGACGCAAGCGATGTTGCCGCTTTCCATTCAAAAGATTACGTCAATTTTCTAAAAAATGTTACTCCGAAGCTGGCGATGAGCTATCCCGATGAAATTCTCAGAAGTTTCAACATTGGTGAAGATTGTCCCATTTTCCCAGGACTCTGGGACTATTGCACGTTGTACTCGGGAGGCTCAGTGGAAGGCGCCAGGCGATTGAATCATCAAATCAATGACATTGTGATAAACTGGCCGGGAGGGCTCCACCACGCAAAAAAATCCGAAGCATCTGGATTTTGCTACGTGAATGATATCGTTCTGGGAATTCTGGAATTGCTGAAATACCACAAGAGAGTTTTATACATTGACATCGACATTCATCACGGTGACGGCGTCCAAGAAGCGTTTAACAATTCGGATCGAGTAATGACAGTCTCGTTTCATCGTTTCGGTAATTTTTTCCCCGGCACCGGAAGTATTATGGACAAGGGATTTGGTGCTGGGAAGTATTTTGCTATCAACGTACCACTACTAGCTGCTATCCGAGACGAACCATATCTTAAACTTTTTGAAAGTATCATAAGCAGTGTAAACGAAAATTTCCAACCGGAAGCAATAGTTCTCCAATGCGGATCGGACTCTCTGTGCGAAGATAGGCTTGGACAGTTTGCGCTGTCGTAAGTTTTCTTGCATTATAAAGTAACTTTAGCATTTTTTACAGTTTTAACGGACATGCACGCGCAGTTAAGTACGTGAAAAGCCTGGGTAAGCCGTTGATGGTTCTTGGAGGAGGAGGCTACACACTTCGAAATGTCGCTCGATGCTGGGCTCTTGAGACTGGTGTGATTCTAGGGCTGCGAATGAGTGACGAAATTCCGGGAACTTCTCTCTATTCGCACTACTTTACACCGCGCCTGCTTCGACCAAATCTATCGACGAGATTGCCAGACTCAAATTCGCTTTCGTATCTGGCAGCAGTGGAACGGGAGACTTTAGAGTGTCTCAGGATGATACGCGGCGCTCCTTCTGTGCAAATGCAAGAAATCGTAGGCATTCGACTTGATGAGATAGAACTAATTGAAGAAAATGAGCGAGCACAGTATTCGAAAAGGTCGTCAATCGAAAGAGAAGTTGAACGAACAGCTGAGAAGATGTTAGAAGAATGCAATGTGGAGGAGAGGTCGAGAAGTTCAGAAGCTTCGTTTCCTCTTGCGCAGGATCCGCGCAGAATAGCGCCGTATTGGGGTTATGACGGAACCAATTTGGCCCCACCCAGAAGCAGATCGGACATTGTGGAAGAACAAAAGCTGGAAGATACCGAGCGAAGAAACATTCTGGGCATACCAGGGTTGCCATGAAAACTGCACACTTTTCATCCACTCGTTTTTTCGTGACTTTTCATGATCTCAACCCACTGTAAAATGATATCGTATCGCATTATTCCTGTATTAAATCATTCAACTTTCCGTATAAATAGAATAGAAAATATATATCATACTTGCCGAGCCAAGCCGAGAACAGGAAACAAGAACAGACACAAAAAATTTCCATGTACAGTAAACTTTTTTTTTAAAGGTGCACACCGAAAGTCTGCCTTTCGGAGCGAGACCTTGTAAACTCGTTCTCTTCAATTCGAGTCCAGGCTTCTGTTTGTGCCGTTGTTAATTCTTCTTTTTACCACGAGTACTCTCCGAAATTTCAGGTCTTCCAAGTTGTGGCAAACTTATTGCTACAAAAATGTCTGAAGGTAAATGAAAACAAATTCAAGCATCCAGAACAACTTCAAACCGCACGTTCAGAGCTTAATCCTATTGAAAGCAGAGAACAATTAGCTTTTCTGCGTGAGCTGCTCGTAAATCCGAAAGAAGCTGTGAAGTTGACAGATGAAGAATTAGCCAAAGTCCAACGTTTTGTATGTTTCACAAAAATAAGTATGGAGTTTAAAGAACGGATAATTCAGATTGATGGAGGCTACCTTTCTAATAAGGTTCGCAGTATTATAAATATGAGAGCGGCACGAGAAGCTCAGAGGAAATCGGAATTGTTGGCACCACAGATCATGAGCGGGCAAAGAGGACACAATCCAGGAGTGAAGGAGGAGGATGCTTCGATTGTCGACACCACTGTCAGTGAGGGATTTCGTAGATATAGTTTTTGCTTTTTTCAGAAGAGTTCATTTTTTTCTGACATCGAAGATGAAAGTGATAATGCGTCCGAGTGTAGCGGTGAGGACAATACTTTCGAAGCGAGTTCAAACGTTCCCCGTGTTGATTTCCTTTCTTTTATCAACTGCGATGATGCCTGTATTGGTCCTTTCCGGATCGAAAACTTTACGTTAATGTGTTTCAGACCTATTTCTTAAGGAGCAATCGCTGCCTATCGGAGAAACTTTGGGAAGCGAGAGACTCGATTATCCATTAGGAGTTGCTTATGATGAAATCCTGAAAGACTGGCTTATTTGTGATCGTGATAACAACAAAATCCTTCGCATGAACATGGAGCAAAAGCAAGTGTCGGTATTGGAGACACCACAGTTGAAAAATCCATCAGCTATCATAATTTTTAAAGAAGGAAAATCAGCGGCCGTGCTCTGCTCCGAAGATCGTCGAAAGCAGTTCACAATCTATATCTATGATTTAAAGCGGCCCTTTATCCGCGTATTTGCTTCCTACAAGAAAGACATTTACGATATCAAATATCAGCTAAGAGGTCTCGCCAAGTCGGTCGGTTCCAATCTCCTTTCCTTGGATCTCATTTATAACGGTCCAAAAAGACTTCGCGTTTTCAAGAAAGATGTCGGTGCGAAAGCATTCGAGATGAGGGGTGCGGCAAACCCAAGTTTCTTGGCCACTTTTCGGGGAACCGTGGCTGTTTCGGATCTTGGCGTCAACAAAGTTTTCATTTTTCATTTGGACGATTCGAATTGGGAGAATGTTTCGTTCAGTGTCACACGAGTTATCGAAACTGTGGACTATCCACCCGAAAAGTTGGCAAACGAAAGTGGATTTAAGTTTGTGGCAGGAATGCAGTTCGATGCAAATGGATTCCTTCTAATTGGAGATGCGAAAGGACACACGATCAAGGTAAGCTCCAAGAGTTTTTGATATCCTGTGCAATATCATTTTGCAGCTGTACGATACCGAGTACACTTTCCTGCATCGTGTTTCCAGTAACTTTAGGATGCCTTTTATGTCCTCATTCCAAATCGCGAGCACTGGCGAAACTCTGATTTTGGACGTTCATGCCGCACGCAAGCTGCATTGGGTCAAGTTGCAGTCTATCGGCGCGATCTTGCCGTGGCTTCCGGGTCATGACAGTGGTGCAAGGCGCACCACGAATCCGGCTAACAGAAGCTATAGAGGATGATACCGTTTTGGTATTCGTGGATCTTTTTTCATATAAGATTTACTCTTATATCTGCCTCCTTCGTTTTTGTTTAATTTGTGACCACAAGTGCTTTTTAGAGAATGTGACCAAACCTAGAAAATTTTTTACGTCTGTTCCAGTTTTTAAAAATTTCCTCTAGTTTCTTCCGATATGTTTTCTGAGCTGGAAATAAACAATGAGCACAAGGCTGGATGCATTTATTCGCATTAGATGTGATGTACATAACATTGAGTGAAGAGCGGATCCCTCAAAAGTTACCCGCAAGATATAAAGGAATGAAGTGTGAGTACAAAATGTACACAGGAACAAAGGGGTAAACCGATGTAATATCCACAGAACGAATCACATTCACAGTTAGTTATGTTACAGAAAAGGCTAAGAAAATCTAGGGAAAAAAGGAGTAAGTAATAGTGGTTGGGAAATATCCGTTTAAATTAGGTTGAACCATCTCATCAAAAATGGAACAGGACAATCCAAAATAAACGAATAATTTTAGTTTCTTGAAGTCTATACAAGCTTGGACCCGCACGAGACTCGGTTGTTGATCTGAATAAGGAAACCAGTAAAAGGGAGTTTAGAAAATGGATGCGGAGAGGGAACAAAACAAGCTAAACGATCTAACGAGGGTTAATGGGGGCGAAGTCAAGGTTTTGTCGTTTCGGTTGATATAATATCGACAATTTTTCGGGCGAGGTGGACAACACGAATGTCTAGATTGTGACGGCCGCAGTGTCCGCGAGACATCTCTTCCACGATTGGCGACAATCCGGAATCTAAGAACATCTCGATGTATCTGAAATCAATTAATGATGAACATCCAATTACGGCAGACGAGTGAGTCTCATACCCTCTTTCGTAGGTGGGTGCGTTGTTCCTCTCACGGTGCTTCAGAACATGATGCACACCCCACAGACACCACATGATGGCGCCGTTCGATTTGGATGCCTGCACAATTCTGCAGAAAGGGATAAACGATTTGTAGGAGACCATCGCGGACGGCAGTTCTGGATACTCTTCAATCAGCTCCAGCAACTTTTCACACGCTTCTTCCTTCTGTGCCTCGCATTCCCATTCGACAGAATTGGTTAGCAGGTTAGCCAATATTCCAGCAGCGAAATAAGAACGCTCTACTTCACGGTATCTTCCTTTCGAATCGACTTCATTGAAATGGCCATCTAGGCATGAGCTTAAAAAAAATACGAATAGGACCAGTGAAGGTAAAATTCGACTTACAGTAGGACAGCGATGTGTTCTCTTTTGCAGAGTAGTTGAAGCTGCAATTCGTCCACTTCCGCCAGATTATTCAGGATGCCAAGAACTTTCGTCTGCACGTTGCCGTGAAGATCGAAGGCTCTCAGGACACGGAAAGCAATCTGCACACCTCCATTGTCGAGGAAAGCCTTGCAAGTTGATGGACACTCATCCGTCAGATTCCAAAGGGCACTGAGAGTGAATTTAAGTGTGTAGAGCGCGTTGTCATTGTCTCGATCTTGACCGTTACGATATTCGCGATGGTACGCTTCCAAATATTCGTTCATGATTCTCACGAGATGCTTCACGTATTTCGAATCCATCGTTAAAGTCTTAGCCTCCGCAGGCCGCATTTTTGGCGTAACAATCGACACGATAGCAATTGTCATTCTTTCGACGCTAGCGTCACGATTCAAGAGCATGGTATCCAAAGCCACTTTACACGTACGGTAAAAGTCGATGCCATCGAGGTGAAGAAGATAGTCATTACAAATCGTCAGCCAGACATTCTTTTGAAGTTGCGTCATGCTTTTGTACTGTTCCGCAGCATCGAGAGACCGTTCGATGCAATTGCTCACTTCTTTCACTGACAACTTCTTGATCCTCTTCATTCTGAATGAGAGGAGTCATATTACTGAACAGTAAATCTAACATACTTGCACAAGTGATAGAGGCATGCACTCCCAGCGATCTGCACTGCAAGTGTGCTCAAGCCATTCTGCATAGAAATGCAAACGAGGCGAAGACACTCCCTCAGCTCCTCTTGCGAAAACTTGTCATAGCCGGATTGAAGCTGATAGTAGACCGAATGCAAGGCGTGCGTAATGAAGGCGGGTCTGTCAAGATTCGCATAGTGCGACAAAGCGAAAAGAACCGATTTACGAGACACGGTATTGATAACTTGCAGGTTGCGACCAGGTATTTCAATAAGCGATGAGTCAAGCGGTGTTGCTAAAAACCGGGAAAACAGTTTGAGAGTACCTTTGAAAACTACTTACCTAGCAGGCTAATCTGTTCAAGCTTCGGATGCGCCTCGATAATCTTTTCGACAAAAGCAAGTGCTCTGTCAGTTCCAAACTGTACGATGCTCAATCCAGACATGTCAATAGCTCTTAACTCCGCCCACGGAGTCTCTGTTCCACTCTCGATAGCCTCCACAGAACGATTAAAAATTCCAAGAGCCAAGTCCAGATGGGCGTCCTGTGATGTCTCTTGCAAATAGTCAGTATTCACTTTCCTTGAAATGTCCAGGACTCGAAGTTTGGTAAGGTTGGATAGCGTCTCTGTGACATCTCCCTTTAGGATGTTCAGATTGTACATAATAAGCACTTCCAAGTTTGTCAGGCTCGAAATGCACGAGATATCAGTAACACAAGTACTTGAGATATCTAGAAAACGTAAATTGTGAAGACTTGATCCGATTTGTACAAGCGTGTCGTTCGCGGTGCTTCGATTGGCAAACGCCAGACTCTCGAGCGATGGAAGATACTTGGAAACATAGTTCGGCCACGTTGAAGTGATCCTGTGGCGTCCACTGAGGTCGAGGTGCCTGAGTTGTAGTCGGGAGGACTCATTGAGTGCTGCATTCAGAACTTCGGCTACCTGGATCTTGTTTGTCTCTGAGAGTTTTCAGGCTACATTCTCTTTCAAAGCAGTTCACGTACCTTTGAAGTATTCAATATCTCCGAGGCGAAAAGACACCAAGTTCTGAGTGGAACACAATTCTAGATCTGCTAGTTCCACTTTGCTCCATCCCATTAAATCAATTTTATTGATTTGAAATAGAGAGCTACAGCACATCGTTTGCAGTGTGCGATGGTTCAATCGTTTCTTTCGGCGCAATACTTCGAAAATATCATTACTGCATGAGGTGATGAGCTTGTTGTTGTACGCCGGCAATTCTTCTAGAAATTAGAACATAAATTGTTTCCCATTGCAGAAATACGAACCGTTTTCAACAAGCTCTGCTATGCGTTCTGTTGCCAACCGCGATAGTCTCGGAATAGCAGAGGTGCTGCATGTCGTTATGTCAACATTCTGATCCATATCAGACAGAATCTGGAAGCAAGATGAGAGGAAAATGGTAAAGAATAAGTCGACAACCGTGCAAGCGTTGATTAGAACTAAATAAATACGAAGAGAAACGTTACGAGTTAGTGTGTAGGTTGCAATTTATAGAAAGAAGAACAAATAGTGAAAGAGGGCGCCCTCTGATGAAAATAGAGTGAAGGAGAGAGCAGACTGGTTCCACGGTGTATGCAGTCGGGGGAAAAGTTTGAAAACAATATTCCCGGCACCAAACGCACGGACGGCGTGAAAAAGTGTACACCAGAATGGAAAAACTCGGCCAGACACGCCCAGTAGGCGCCACCAGACAATAAGGAGGTTATACGGTTTCTCGGTACATTTTGGAAAAATTTCAAGGAGTTTAGATACAGTGTCTATCGTTTAAAAAAAAACCATTTTGAAACGCATATTGAGCGTAATTCGGCTGTTTGGAGGGGAACCGAACGGAGTCTAACCATTCGCATAGAATTACAGTGAATATATTTCAGGTCCTTCGTTTACTATCCTGAATTGGGTCATGAAGAAAATTTGAGAGAGAGAGTCGTCAGAGTGTGAAAAATGTTAACGCACTTCTAATTTTATGGTAGGCGGAGCGACATCATTGATTGGTTGCCGACGTGGGCCTCGGCCAAAACCCAATTTTTTGGAAATCAGGGAAATCAATTTTCTGGCATGCAGAGCGCGTTTGACGTATTTTTCTTTGAATGATGAGAAAGAAATATCGAGTTTCATCCTGAATTCCAAGAAGAATGATTAATTTGTCAATTTTGTCCCACAAAAAAGGAAAAACCAGTAATCTCGGAACCCATGAGCGGACGTCGTACAATGGCGCTCAGTCTCGTTATCAAAAGAGCGCGTTTGCTCATGGTGTAGTGCTCAAGGACGTAGATGGGAGCATGGGAACAGTCAGAATGAACAGACGTGACTTCAGTGTAGAACTTATAGCGAAAATCAGCGAGCGTCCTCGTAATCAATAATCGAGAGAAAGCGACGCACCTTCAGCAATCGAAAGAACACTATTATCGGATTTTTTTGAATGCAATACGCAGACAAATTTTGTTTCCAAACAGTTTCACTTCCCGCTGTTGGTCTCGCCACGAAGGAAGCGAGAGAGTGAGAGACGACAGACGACGAGACAAAAACATTTTTTCGCGCGTTTTTTGTAAATTTTCGAAAAAACGACACGTTTCAGTACTTTTTCGATAAATTGTGAATTGCAATTAATATTTCTTTAATTTTTATTTTGAAAACGGGTCGTTTTTTCGAAAATTTACGAAAAACGCGCGAAAAAATGTTTTTGTCTCGTCGTCTGTCGTCTCTCACTCTCTCGCTTCCTTCGTGGCGAGACCAACAGCGGGAAGTGAAACTGTTTGAAAACAAAATTTGTCTGCGTATTGCATTCAAAAAAATCCGATAATACGTCATATAAATTGTGAGAGATGATAAAAAAATCATAGTTGTCACATGGTGGAAACCCCCCTGCCACGGAATGCATGTGATTGGACTGAACAGTTTACAGAATGGATAAATGGATAAAAATCTCGTAATTATTATCAACTGCGTAGAATGTGATTGCCCGCCAAAAAAATCTTTCTGCACATGAAAAAGGAAGCAGACGCGAAATCAACATGAGTGTAACGGAGCGGATTTGTATTGAACCTTTTTGACAGCAGAAACACGACCATCTTAAGGGTTAAATTGATAACGAGCTGGGGCTGGAAAGTATAGGAAAATAGGAACAGAGAGACTATGCTCACTGGCTAGTCAACGAAGCGGCGTGACAAATGATAAAACTCAGTACGGGGAACCCCAGGGAGGGAGAGTGGAGTGTCATGTGATCATGATAATAACAGAATGGTGAGAATCAGAAGAAGAGGGTTTCCCCCCGAGTAGCGTCCGCCACTCTCCCTCTCACTCTCTACCTTTCTCGTCGATTGTAAAACGAAGCAGACATTTCTGTTCTCCTCCTCTCTTCTATCCAAACAGTAGAAGAATGATGAACAAAAAAATAGAATAAAGCAAAGAAAGGCCAGCTTCTCGTCTGGCGTCCCTCTACGACTGTTTGAAAATAAAAAGGACTGCTTAAACGAGAGACGATATTTTTCGAATGAGGCAGCAAATTGCTAAACGCACTTTATCAGAAGCGAACAGTTGAATAGCGAAGTACTACGATGTATGTCTTCGTGTTTCACTGATGACTGAAACCTCCTCTCATCTTTTCTTGCTCCGTTCTCAAACAACTTAATCATACGTTTTCTTTAAATACCACTCGTGTGCAGTAAATAAACAGTTAGATGAAGTAACCGAAAAACAGAGGAGGGAAGCGCGATTAGTCGAACAGCAGCGTATTCTCAGAGATGCGCGGAATTTCAAGGGAAAAAAGACCGAATCGAAGAGTGCGGAAGATAATACAAGTGCGAATGGCACAGCGACAGAGAGAATCGAAAACTTTTGAGAAATTGGTTACAAGATGGTAATCTCCCTTTCTTTTCAGAGAGACAGGGAGAAGAAATGAATTATGGAGTTTCGCAAAAGGCGCGCGCGAGACTGGGGACAAAGGACACAAGGTACCGTACACTCGCACTTAAAGGCGCGTTACTCAAATTAATAGACATTTCGAAATGAATTACTGTAATAAATAGATTATGAATGCTTTTGAAAACATTTAGAACGGCCTGCCGATATTTAGAGTAAAACGGTAATGCAGTTTTATTGAATCAAATTTACAATTTTGTACATGGGTGTTGATAATTGGGTAAGGATGAAATTGCCCCGAACTAATATAAGTGTTAAATGTTTAATGCAAGTTGACACACTGTTTGCAATCACACATCAGAGCTGTCCGCGTTTCGAACTCAAGCAACTATAGGATGCAGATCTCCATTTTCGACAATTTCGAAATGAGCCCCTGGCAATTTGGCTGGAACACTACACCATCCATCAGCTCTGAAAAGCACTTAAAATAGGTAGTGCGATATTGCTTCTGGACTAACTTGAAGCAAGCAAAATCAGGATTGGAAAAACAGCCCAATGTGCACCGGGACACTCTTGACTGAAACGTGGCGGGAATAACGACTTTCACTTCTCGAAGCTCTGCAACTATCATTTAGAATCATCGAAAACTTCAAACGCTTCATTTCTCACCATGGGCAGTTTTGAGATATTCTAAGAGGTCTGCTTTATAAAGAACATGTGACTCATCAACCTGAAGTAACATTCAACTTGTCGTTGAGACAGTAAACGTTTCGGGAAATCACCTCAAAGTGTATCAGTTCATCGAACCGATCATTCTCGTGACTGAAAGTCGGCGCAATTAAACCGATGTCGTAGCAAATAACCAGTTGACGGCATTTCTAGAAAAGACAGGGCGGATGACTTTTTAACCGTATTAGATGGTACCTTAAACTCTGGAAACATGTAAATGGTCCTCGTTTTGTGGGCCATTACAAGCATGTACGGCGACGCTTTTCGCTTGTCAACTAGTTCCAGTTGATTTATAGAAATTGACAAGTCGTGTATAGCCCGTATATAACAAATGAACATTTTGTTGCGGTATCTGCTGAGGTTGGCAGGACCGTACCATCCTTGGCCAGAAGTGGTGTCGTCATTGAGACGGACGTTCCAGTGCGTTGAATTGAATGATACCTCTTTCAGGAAACGAAGAAGCTCTCGGAAGCCCGCACAGGTAACGTCTTCATTGTCGGAGAGAAGAATGTCGAGATTGATTTCCGATAGAGTTTTGCAAAGTGAAGACGATGTTTTCAAGTTTTCGAAGTTGTGAGATAGAGTTAATCCGCCACACTGCGCGCCCACTTGGATAGTGAGCTTGTTCAAGCAAGTGAAAGCCACTCCCGGCTGAGGTAGACGGAAACTACAAGCAGTCCCACTCGTGGCAGCCAAATGAGGGTACTGTTGCAGTAGGTGTTGAACTGCAAAAACATGATTATCACTGGTGAGCAACTCAAAACATACTGTGAGAAAACAAGGAAACAGGAAGAACCAGGTCCTCGACCTGGCACAAATACTTCTTTATCAAAAGTACAAGGAGGTTGTCGAACTTTGGAAGATCTGGAAATGCTTCTCGCTTGAAATTTGTAGCACTCCCAAACAGCCAAACAACCAACCGTATCGAAGAGTTGTGGATTGATACAACTCCCAGAGAGGGTCGTGAAGAGCACAGAAGTAGGTGCGAGTACAGAGATGATGATGCATCATTGAGGCAAACGAGCGACTGACTCGATCCCATCCGCAAGCAATCATCTGAACCGAAAAAGTAAGTCAAAAGTTCCGGATTCAGATGCTTGTCTCTTTTTCTGTTCTCTACCCACCTCGGTGGGAAGAACTTCCCCGATAATCATATTGATGATCTCATCTGGAAGCTGTGGTAGGTCACAGGTCTCATTCTCGAGGTCCCTTTGAAGTGGAAGACGTGGACAACGGCACCGGGTAATACGTGACATTGCGAAGATAACGATCTGGAGAAGAATGAGACAATGAGAGGAGCCGGCGTGATAGTTGTAACGCAGAGAGACACAGACGATCAGACAGAGAGAGTGCCACAGTTGAAAACATTTGTTTCTAACGAAAACAATATAAAAGTGTGGAATAAGGTGGTGAAGGTGAATGTACACCTTCGTCGGGCACTGTTCTCTAAAACTATTTACGTATATCGTTAAAACAAAAACACGAAATTTCTCCCCTCCTTCTCTCTTCCTCCAACAAAGTTCACTTTGTGAACCCAGGTCTCACTTTGGCTTCTCGTTGGAACTTGTTCGAAAAAGTGGACGACGTAATTTCTTTTTGTTAGCGTTTCCAAACTCCTTTACAGCAAAAAATGTGCTTGGCAAGCAAGCATTGCTTGCCCGTGTCATACCAGTTCGTCCAGAAAAGTGGGAAAATAAGTTCACAAAACGCAAGAGATAGGAGAGAATCAAAGAACGAACGACACTTGGCGGACAAACAAATGGTGGCAAAGTGGAGGAGAAGAGGTGAAAATCATGTGAATAGAAGAGAGCAATGACCTGGCAGTTTCCAATCAATCGATAAAAGGATTGGCGGGCTAATTCTATGCATAATCAACCTTTCCCAGAAGAAAACAACAGCAGAGTCTGTGTTGGCTAGGGTTGTGTGTCTGCGATACAAAAAAATCCTGTTTTCCCTTCGACCCAACTTAACTGTATTTTTTCACTTTACAGTTTCCACAGGACGCACATCACATTTACAGTAAACATTACAGAAAAGGGGAGTAGGAATACTGTAACAGGGGTCGCTGATAAATATTTGGATGTTGTCAAGGAGCGGGAAAAGGGGGGACGTTGTAGAAATTTGAAAAGATTTATTGACCCCCACCAAAAAATGCGAAACTCCCGGTCTATTCAATACTGAAAGTCGGCTTCTCCGGGAAACCGTCATCGTCCACTTCATCGTCGCTGTCCAACGAGGATACTGACTCGCGTCGTTGATGTTCAGGCTGAAATTGGATGATCGATGATCGTCGATACAACGATCAACCTCACTCTCTTCATAGCTTTTTCGAGAAACTTGGAGACGTGATCATGGTTGAAATGTTTCGCCTCGTCGAGTGGAGTCTTTCCCCATCGATCTTTCTTATCCACTTCGACTTTAGCCACATTGACGAGAAACTTGACCATCGTCTCGTATCCTTCGGTAGCGGCGATGTGCAGAACTGTGCGGTCATCGTGATCTGATGCATTCAAGTCCTCCCCTTGCATGAAAAGCCTTCGCATTGTCGGAAGATCGCCAGCTCGTGCCACGTGGAATACCGGAACCAGCCTGTCACGCTCTCGAATATCTCGCCTGAAAGTGAACATTTAGACGGTATACCTCTACGAGTTCGAACCGTCTCGGGTCAGTCTTGCTGTTTGAGTTGTGCACGAGACAGTCGTAATTGTGAAAGTTGAACGTTGAAATCAACTTCTGGAACATTAAGAACTTGAACTTATTTAGGAGTAGGCAAAGGTTCACCTTGCAGAATGTTACACCTCGGCAACTATTTCCTAGGGTATCAAGTGGTGGTGAGAACAGGCAAATACCCATGACGTTCGGTACAACGACAATCATGGCACCAGACACTCCCGATTTTGCAGGAAGGCCAACCTGAACGCTAATGGATTACGAAAAAATGAAGAGAAGGCGAAGGTACGTTGAAAGAAAACTGTCCAGATGCGTCATACATTCCACATGAATACATCAAGGAAAGAACGTCTCGACAAGGGTTCGGTGCGACACAGGTTTCGTTGGTAATCGGACAGACGCCGCCGTTGGCAAGAGTCGAGGCCATCACTGCCAACGACTCACAGTTCACTTCCACCGAGCACAGTTGGAAGTAGAAGTCCAGTGCATCGGTCAGAGATTCGGTCTTGAAATTGAAAAATTGATGAGAAAATTGATCGTCATGGGCACTGTACTTCTCTCGGAAAGCATTTATTCTCTTTCATGAAGTAGGACAGCGCGTAGTTTCTATCCGCGGTGGCTCTTTCCGAGAGAAATGTGGCGTTGTTGAACCCGATGTACTCATTTCCAGCAATCTTGCGATACTGATTGAGAACATAATCGAACCGATCAGCCATGTTATCTTTGTTTTTAATAAGAGAAGTGATAACGATGGCACCTGAATTGACCATTGGATTGTGCGGCTTGTCTGGAAACAGAATGTTGGCAGGATCAGTTCTCGCGAGTTTTCTAGACTTTTCGAGTCGAGACAGATTTCGTTGAATAGTCGTCCGCTGGGCTCCTGTCCGACATAGGAGTGCACCACGTCTGCACCGAGATCCGACGCGACGATAGCATAATTGAAAGCTTTCGACACCGACTGTACACAAAAGTGATGTTTCACATCTCCAAACGAGGCCTGAAGAACAATTTGATCTCTCCTTTTCCTGATCAGTTTGTGTCCACTAGAGAAGAGGGCAAGTAACGCATCTGTATATGTTTTCTCCTCAAACAGATAGCCTCGTGCCACGTCATTAAATTTTCAAACCGGTACTGCGATACACAAAGATGTGATCAATGTTTCCGATGTTAAATCGAATCAGTCACCACTGATCAGCTTACAGAAACTCACTCTTTGCCCATCGACGGTGCACAACGATACTGCCCACAGATCTGGAGACTGACGTGCCAATTGTGGAATGTACGTGGCAACTTGGCCATCCTTGATTTCCTTGCATTCGTTGAACAAATTGCGAATCTTCTCGACAAAGTTCACCCAGTTCGGAATGACCATATCGGTTTGAAGTGCTCTGGAGACTATGTCGATGCTCGGACTGATGCATCTGAGTTTGAACTTTAGCGTTTCGCCATCTTTCTTCGAATTACTCTTTGAACTGCACTTTGCTCAACTTCCAGTGTTTTTGCTCGGTAGCTTCACAACACTTTTCTTCAGCAATTTTTTCGAACTCGCGAATTTTTTCCATCATCGGAACTAAGCGAGGATCGTCATCCCGAAGGCCTAGTTGTCGGAGAACCTGTACAAAAATTAATCGATTGAGTAGCATTCCATCCGGGGTTGTCACAGGTTGTGCGGGACCAAAAATGAAATCATAGAAATTACTTCATAATCAAGCTAGAGAAGTTCCGTCGGCCTGACCCGGAATAAGGAAACTCTGAAACTGACTGTCAACAGTTTTCCTATCGATGCTTCGTTCTTGTTCGGAATTTTGAAGAGTTCAAAAATCATGTCTTCGCTTCCTTCGCTCTCGTCTCTTTCGTATGGATTCGAGATTCCACGGAGAGTGTTTTTCAGCGACATCTTCGACATTCTGGATCCAATCATTTCGTGAAGAGTCTCGACTGAAATTCCAAATAAAGCCGCATGAAGTCTGAATAACCGACTTACGAGTACGTTCCGATGGAATACGATACATGACACTCTTCTGAGTGTTCGTCTGCGATGCCATTTCAGCGGATGGCGGGGAACAAACTAAAATTGAGAGAGGTGATTGATGGGATTTTCGATATGGCTGTTGATAGCGAGGCGAAACAAGACTGATATGATAGGTGGGAGAAATCTCAAAAGAAATAGAAAACGAATGACTCGACTGTCTCGATGCTTTCTGTTTTGCCTCTTATATGAGGGTCGTACAAAATGCATAAAGTCTGGGGTTATCTCTCTGGCAGTGTTTGGTCGGAGTTTATGGTTCGTCGGAGGTGTGTAAAACAAGTGGGAAAACGTGATTGTAACTGGCAATGGTATCCCATGTTTTGTTATTTTTTTTTCTTCTTTTTTCTCTCTAAAGAAGTACATGTTTTCTGGACACCAAACTAAATGACTGGAGGAAAGGAATGGGTTTTCATTGGGTTCTCTTGCTTGTGAAGTGGATCTTCGATGTTGGAGGAGGGAAGCAAAGTTCTTTTTAGTGAGTGATACGACTGACGACAGTGGTTCGCAAGACGTGGATCAATATCTTCGAAACGTCCTTTCTTATCTGCGGCAGGATGAAAGAAAAAATGATCGCTTTTGGTCACTGAAAGTTATGGGTAATAATATAATATTTTGATCATCTTCGGCAATACGAATAGCTGTGAGTGCTTGCAATTCGTAAGTAACTGCCTCCTAAACTCTTCGGTTTCTATTTTCATTTTCAGTCCCTGGGTATACTTCCACTTGTGATATTCTTCAGTTAACACAGAATGCTGAGTACCACGTGCAACTGTCTGCTTCGAATTCGGCTGCCCAGAAACAGAAAGGCTTTGCCAATTTCCACTGATAAGAGCGACTGTCCACTGGGTTCAGAATGTTGCGAATCGAATTATCACCACACAAATTCCTCGCTAGCACAGAATCGGAAGATCATAGAAAAATGTTAACGTCAACTGCGATTGACATTTGGGAGGGATCATTGGTGCCGATACTGTAGTCTCCATGTGAATCCCTGACTTTCACCGAGGGGAG
The DNA here is from genome assembly GCA_963570955.1 of Caenorhabditis afra. Lineage (NCBI taxonomy): Eukaryota > Metazoa > Nematoda > Chromadorea > Rhabditida > Rhabditidae > Caenorhabditis > Caenorhabditis afra. The sequence continues at coordinate 142,628 of OY751533.1, forward strand.
CGTCATTAGTTTTGAAGGTGTGCGTCATATTTTAATACTGCTTACAATTCGATGTTTGTCTTTCTTGAACTATGTTTTGTACTACTACCATCACTGAAAAAAACAGTTTTTTGATCTTTTGATTTCAGCATGTCTGTGTGGTATGACTGGTTACCTTCTCCCCCTCTTCCCATAATAGTTTCTACGATTGCACCACCTATTACCACGGAAGTTGTTGTCTTATCAAGGTGGGTCAGTTTTTATCTTTACAAATCGTTTTTGGTGATAGGGAAGCCTACATTCAGAAGATTACGATAGGCGGCGTGATATCGCTGGCGTTGGAGTTTTAGATCAAATTGTTTTGTGGTACGGCAGATGCCACGTAACCTTTCGGAATTGCGAGGATTGTAGTAACACGGAACAAGAACGTTCATTCTTTGAAAGGGCACCACTTTCCCATCTGAACAGTTCGTCGTGTCCTTCACAAGTCACAGGACAATAACATTTCGAATATGACGTAACTCGTCACTGACCTGTACGAAAGTTATATTTGTTATTTCAGATGTAGAGGGGTATAAAAATATCACAAAATGACATGATTACTGTAGTTATCTGTGTCCCTAATGCTTTCTCCTGGGAATCAGCCCCGACCTTAAGATCGTTCAAACTTTTGCACTTCCTTCTAATGACAAAGTGTGCAAAAGTTTGTTTCACGTGCCTCCCATTAATGTTGCCACCATCCACGATAAGGCTGTCGCCGAAAAAACTAACGAATTCATCGAAGTTCGCTTTTGATCTAAGTCGCAAAAAAACATGACAATCAAATTTAATAAAAGTATGCCACGTGCTCATGAGCAAGCTGTCAGAAAATACGGCAAAGACTCAAAATACGCCAAAATGCCACTGTTTCAGACTCGTCCGATCAATGGTATTCGGAATTCAGAGTGGTATTAAAAGAGACAGTGCGACACATTGCAGAACTACATTCTCTCCGGTCACTTTTTTCCAGTCCCCCACTCCCTAAACATCGTGATCATGTTTCAGAAGGCCCGTGCTCAACTTGGGAGAAAAGGAATATCAAAGTGAAGATGTAAGTGAGCCAGTCACGGTTCTCCCTTCTCAGTTCGCTTCTCCTCGGGTTGAGTCTTTCGTTTCGTGACGTAAATTTCTCAAAAATCAGAGAAACTTAGATCAAAAGCGCAGGTTGCAGGGGGCCCTCTCTTATCTGGCGAGCCATTCGAGACACTTTAGGAATTTGAGACAGTGTGCTACGAACTTTGGCATGAGAGTCGTGGTCATTCACGTGAATTACTAGAAACTATAATCGGATCGTCTTAGTGACGTTCTGATGAGTCGCGTGAATCTAGAAACTGGAACAAGAAACCGCTTAGGGCAGAGGGTTTCGTGACAAGCGGGAGTCCAACTCGTCTAGACTTGTTCCGCGGAACTGGAAACAGGGAAACAATCACACCTACTACGCACAAGTGGTGCTCACAGCACGGTACTGTTTCTGTGAGGGTCACCTATTGTGAACAGGAAAACAAGAACGGACTCTGTCATCTTTTGATCTTTTCCCAGGTTTCCACCTGATGTTAGCAACCTCTGATGACGTCGTTTGACCAGAAAACAACCAAATTACTGTACCTGTGTCATTAAACCTCCTTTTCTGTGACTGATGTTTGGAGAAAGTGAATGGAGGGAGTCCGGATAGGGGGGGGGGGGGGGGGGGGAAGGCTGAAAATAGGGGAGACGCTGAAAAATCGGAAATTGTCATCAAACATCGACCTCGTTTCGATCATTTGATCACACTTCACTTGTTCAGAACACATTCGGGTCAGCTCGCCGCCGGCGAAACTCTGTGATTCGTTTTTGAGAGGTGATAAGACGAACGAGTTACCGAGACCACGCGCGTGTCTGGCATTCTTCCAAGGGTGACTCCGCCCTTAGACCACACCCCTTGAGAATGTTCTTCATCTAAAAGGCGATGAGTACGGTATAAAGTTCCACATGCAAGTTCTCCATTTTCGAATGGCTCCCAACCCGGTCCGAACTTCCTCCAACAGCCTCACCGTTCAGTTTCCTTCTGCTCTGCAATAGTCAGCAATACCATGAGAACACGTGGTCATCTTGCTCTTTCCATTCTTCTCAAGTTCAATAGATCCAGTATCGTGTTTGCTTTTAACCAATTAGACGTGCCACAAACTCTAAAACGGGTTCAGAGACCAAGATTGCAAATATTTAAGAACGATTTGTTGATAGCAAAAGATGCGACCGGTACCATTTGTGTACCGAGATCATAGTATCAAGTGTGACTCGACCGTTTTGTTCCGCTGGTCGGGTTAATGCCGCCGGAAAGGGCAATGTTCAAAACCAACACTGAGCTCTCACATTTCACCCTTCCTTCAACACTTTGGTCTATCATTGCTATAACCCCTCGTGAATCGTTTCTGGTACCGTTCTCTACAAGGTCAACCCATTCCAGACCGTCCAAAATTGCGATTCCATTGTGCTTTGTACATTCCGAGCTTCTCGCCTCTCGTGAAATCTGACGGACCATGAAATGGATGGAAAGCTTATGTGGCTCTTGGTCGGCGTACGGAGATGAAAGAAATGTAGCGAAAGTGACTCCGAAGATGCGCCGATCATTGATGCTCATGGCAAAGTTCGCAAAGTCATCAGATATCATATTCATAATAACAGCGTTGGTCTGCGCATTACTCGGCGGCACCGTTCAACCGGCGGTTCTGCTCATCGGAGGATGGATCACCGACTTATACTTAACTAATGGATCTGTAAAGAAAACCGCTAGGACCGGCTTCCGACCATAACCAATTTTCAGACAGTAGGCGACGACGAGTTCCTACGATCAGTTCTTTCTCTAATTTATGCGGGTCTCGGATTCGGTGTCATTGTGTTGGTGCTCGCTTTGATCCAAGGGATCTGTATTCAACGAGGAACCAGAAGGATACTGGACAGACTTCGACAAGAGTTCCTCGGCGCCGTTCTTCGTCAAGACGCAAGCTGGCTGGACAGCAACTCGTCAGGAAGTATCACGTGTCAGCTGAACGAGTGAGTGTTCGGCTCGAACTATCCACGAGCAGTTCGAACTTCAGGAACATCGAGATCATATCGGATGGTCTCGGAAACAAGTGTTGCATGTTGGTTCGCGGGTTCGCAATGTTCACTTCTTCCATCATCGCCTGCGCATTCATCAACTGGCAGCTCACTTTCATAACTTTCACGATGGGGCCTGTATCAGCCTTTGTTCTTCACCTCCTCACAAGGGTATCAGTTAATGCGAATGCAAACCTTCTTATGAGTTACAGGTGAACGAAACGACGAACGAGGAGCTGATGGCACTATCCGCACAGTCCCATTCTATCATCGAGGAGTCCGTGCTCAATGTGAGAACAGTTCAAGCTTGTAATGGGCAAGACTTCATGATCGCAGTGAGTCAAGTGTGTTTGATAAACGATCGAACTCGTGGATTAAAGAAATTCAAACGGGTAAACGAAGCCATCAAGACATTCTACAACAGAAGCACCTTCTGGGCCGGTTTCTTCGATGGCCTCGCTCTCTTCGTTATTTATTTCATCACCGGAATTTCTCTTTTGTAAATTGATCGATTTAGATGGAACATTTTTGATTCAAAGTTTCAGCTTTGGATGCCGTCTCTACTTTGAAGGCGAAATCCACAAGGCTGGAGATGTGATCCTCGTCGTGAACACCATCTGCGTGACTGGCTACTTTTTGGGCTTGTTAGGCCCACACATGACGTCATTGCAACGAGCTGCCACGTCATTTCAACTGCTCTATGACATAATCGACTCTGCGCCGAAGTCGGAAGGCAAAGAAGGCGAATCGAAAGTTGCTTCAACATCTGGCCACATCGAATTCCGAAATGTCAGATTCAAGTACTCTTCTCGCGATAAGGAAGTTCTGCAAGTGAGCATCGCAAAACTGCGTTTCCAATTTCGTTGAATTGCAGGGATTATCTTTTGAAGCCCTTCCCGGTCAAACAGTTGCCTTGGTTGGTACTAGCGGGTGTGGTAAAAGCACCTCCATCGGTCTCTTGACTAAACTCTACCGACCTAGCGAGGGCGAAATTCTGATCGATGGGCAGAACATTGACATGTTGGATGCGAGAAGTTTGCGTCAACAAATTGGGATTGTCCAACAAGAACCGAAACTATTTGATGGAAGCATAATGGAAAACATCATCCTAGGCAGAGAAGTGGACACGGAGAAGGTTCGATGGGCCACCGACACTGCGAATGCGTCCGATTTCATCGAGAACCTCGAGAGGGGCTTCGACACAAGACTGGGACCTGGAGGAGTACAACTGTCCGGAGGCCAGAAGCAGAGGATTTGCATCAGCCGAGCGCTCGTCACCTCCCCGTCCATTCTTCTACTGGATGAAGCCACCAGTGCTCTCGATTCTCACAACGAGCACATTGTGAACGTGAGGAAAGCATCTCGCGCCCCCGATATCGGTTAGATTCAGAAAGCGTTGAACAAGGCGTCAGTCGGACGTACGACAATCATCATTGCTCACCGCCTGAGCAGTCTGAAGTCGGTAGACCGTATTTATGTGCTCGATCAAGGTAAGACGAAAGAGATCGGCACCCATGACGAACTCATCGCTCTCGGCGGACTCTATGCTAAATTGGCGAAGAGCCAAGAGATCGAGCAGAGCTCCAAAAAAGATTGGGAACGAGAGGAGCTCCGAAGAGCCGAGAAGATGAAGAAGAAGAACAGATTGGTGGAGAACATCGAGCTCAACTCTACTATCCACCAGGAACACGAGCACAACTTCGTCGGATCTGTGATCGCCGAGACACACGAAGAGCAAAATATATCGTTCTCAGGAATCGGGAAACTATTGCACTACCTTCCGAAGCACCCAAAAATGCTCTCGCTCATCATCGTCCTGTCCGTTCCGCGAGCGATTGAACTGTGCTCTTACGGCCTCGGAATGTCCTTTGCATTCAATACTCTTCAGGTGACAATTTCGACGTTGAGTTAACCGAATCACTTATTTTCTACAGAAGACGAAGGAAGACTACATGACGTGGAACTGGATCACCTTGGGAGAGCAATCCTTGGCCGGTTTGCTGTTCTGGGTGCTCCAAGCCTTGCTGGTAATATCGACTTCTTCCGGAATTATGGCTCAACTGAATTTTTCAGATGTACCTTTGTGGTTGGATAGCTAATGAAATCATGAACGAGGTCAAAGAGGAAATGCTGAAGGAAGTGCTGCACAAGCCGATCCCTTACTTCGACAACCCGGAAACTTCTCCAACTGCATGCGTCTCCAGAATCGTTTCACATGCCCACAACTGCTATGCCGTGAGCATGTAGTCATTCGGGTAGTTCTGATGCGTCATCTTCCAGTGCTTAGACCATCGGGCAATCCGTTTCGTTTGGTTCATCGCCGGAACAATATTCTCCCTACTTCTGGCGTTTCCGTTCGTATGGGAGCTCGGATTGATGGGACTCGGAATCACCATTCTGCTCACACTCTTCTCCTTCCATTTTGTGAGCGCGGCTCTCAGAGCACACAATGAGAAGTCGGCGAAGGACAAGAGCGGCGAGTTCGCTGTGGAAATTGTAGAACAGATCAGAGCGATCAAGCTATTGGCTGTGGAGTCCTACTTCGAGAAGAAGTTCGAAGAGTATTTGCGGACGGCTGAGTACTACGAGAACAAAATCGGACTGATCTCTTCGATGAACTTCGCAGTGACGCAATCGTACGTCTTTGCATGCGACATGCTCCTTTTCTTCGTCGGAACCTTGCTCATTTACCACGGCCGATACACTCCGGACAAGATTTTCCTTGCTTTCAATGGTGCACAGATGTCAGCATGGGGAGTGATGTACTTCTCTCCGTGGTTCCCGGAAATAATCAGAGGATCGGCCTCCACTAACCAAATCTTCTCATTTTTTGAGAACAAAGTCCAAACAGAGGGAACCTCGAAGCCAGTGATATCGGGCAATGTTCACGTGAAAGATGTGAAGTTCGCCTACCCTTCCACGCCACATCAGAATGTTTGCGAGAGCCTCTCTATAGATGCTCCAAAAGGAAATTCGATCGCATTGGTTGGCGCTTCGGGATGTGGAAAAAGTACGATTATAGCTCTACTAGAAAGGTTCTATGCAGCAAAATCTGGAACAATTGTGAGAACGAAAACGGCAAGTGTGTACAGAGTTGGCAAATTTTGAGTTTCAGCAGTTGGATGGCAGCGATATTGATCAAATCGAGCGGAAACACCTGCGTCAAAACATTTCTGTCGTTGGTCAAGAGCCGGTTCTTTTCAACGCCACCATCTACGAAAACATTACGATCGGTCTTGAAAACGTCAGTCTTGGAGACGTCCAGCAAGCGTGCAAAATTTCCAACGCGGCCGGATTCATCGAAAACTTCCCGTTGGGTTACGAAACAATGGTCGGAGAAGGGGGCGGGTCTCTGTCGGGAGGGCAGAAGCAACGTATCGCAATCGCCAGAGCCATCATCAGAAAACCGAAAATTCTCTTGTTAGACGAAGCCACAAGTGCTCTGGACACCCAGTCCGAAGAAATTGTGCAGAGAGCACTCAAGTCAGCCACTGCAGGAAGAACGAGCATAATCGTTGCCCATCGTTTGAGCACAATTCAGCACTGTGACATGTAAGTAGAGCGTGCTACTTCGCAATGATTGGGTATTCCTATCAGGATCTACTACATCTCCAAGGGAAACGTTGCCGAATGCGGAACTCATGCCGAGCTGGTGGCTTTCAACAACAAATATGCGAGACTAGTAGCCGCTCAGAGTTTGAGCTAGCGATGATTTTTTAAAACTTTAACTGTAATACTTGAAAATGTACCTTATTCAAAAGTATGTAAATTTGTGACGACGATGAATTTTCAATTAATATATTTGCTAATCAGATAAAATTGGAATCTCTGACCTCACCGGAATACTGTGAAGAGTGCGAGTCATCAGATGCGTCTTCTGTGAAGGAATGGTTTTTCAGGCACACAGAACGCGACGATGACCAAAATAAGGAACAAAAGGATCGTGAACGTCATCAGCGATGGAAATGAGCTTTGTTGAGGGCTGTAGAACGAAAACTGAAATTCAAGATGTAATAGCTAAAGAGTCGAAAAAAAGGGTTACCGCTGGAGGAATGACACAAAACCTCAGACTGGAGATTTTATGTGCGCAAACCATCCTACTGTCAGCACAGTCGCTGAAAGTCAAACCATTTTCTTGCACAAAACTCGTCCGAACCTGTTTATCTCACACCGCTTCCTGTCCCATTCAAGTGGCTCTCCGACCCAGTCCCTACTGCCCATAATAGTGATTTTCAGCGTTGTATCATTGCAGTACGCAAACCGATAGTTGAGATCGACTGGCTTCAGCGGATTGCAAAAGATCTCCGTTTGATATTCGTTGTCATCAGAAGTGACTATTTCGGTGTCATTCGTGTTATCTAAACTTCTTTGAACGCGAAATTGACTTCGCAAAGCTCACTCACGTCTCGGACAGCAGTGACCTTTGAAGCACATTGAGTTCTCTTTCGGACACTCTCCAGAATAGTCTGAATGGGACTGCGCATTGTCACATTTGACTTCCGACCGGTAGGGAATGTAACTATTCGGACACATAGCATCCGTCGGCTCTTCTGAAATTCAACTTTCCTGGGCCCTGGAGCGCGTTCAGTCAGACCTTTACAACACCTCCAGTCACCATAACTACCGCTACAGTAGGAGGTCCATTCGTATAATGGGAGATCTGGATTGCAATCCTCATCCGTCCTGCAATGTTCCTCCTCGTTCACCCACTTCTGCAGTTTTCCAGTCGGGCAGAACTCGTTTCTTTCTGAAATTACCGTTTCACATTTTTCGGTTTCTGAAAACGCAAGTGTCATACGGTAACAACACATTCCGAAGGTTTGCAGGCTTTCTCTCATCGTATAATTGAGATATATTTTCTTCAAGTCAGCTATCTTTTTATTGACCGCCGTGTCTCGAACGCAAGATCCTCTAAAATTTGAAATAATTATACGTCTCATAAATAACCAGCACAACTTACATTAGTTCCGGGAATTGATTACAGTCCTGATCCACGAGGCATCCGTTCTGTTCACTTCCATCTACACTTTCGATGGGAAACGCGTAAGGAAACTCGGGAGACGGGCAGGCGGTGAGTCCTGTAGATCAAATATGAGCGGGTCAATAATTTCGCGGCCCCCGGATGTTCTTTGCTGGTTACTGTATTTTCAAAAGTAAATATTTATGTCTGGGCTTACTTGCACAACAATAACCATTGAAGCATTGCGGGCTGAAAAAGAGACACATTTTCGAGTTTCGAACGCTTTTTCTCCTACTGGTATGTGATGTTCGGCGTGATAGAAGGAACGAAGGTTGTGAAGGTCTCCATTTGAATACAGTCCGCGTCAGTGTTGCAAGCTCTCAAGGTTTGCTTGTCGTCAGTATTCAATGAGTCTATCGGACATTTTCGAGTTTTCCGTTTGCAAAACTTCTCACTGTGGTACGCTACAGAACTACAATAAGGGCTGAAAATGATAAATTACACGAATTGGCTCGACTGTCCCCGATCAACATTTCGTTTTTCTCGATCCAGCTGGAGTCGCCGCCAACATTATTGCATTCCGAGTCCTCATCGCACCCATAAAACTTGCCGTCGATGAGGCACTTGTGGCATGCCAATCCAGCTGTATTCAAATGATGCGTCTTCGTAAAGCTAAATACAATCTTACGATGCCCGCAGATTCCGTTGAATTCGCGGTACTTCTTCAAGAAGTAAAAGTAGCCTCCAGAAATATCGACGTCTTCCTTGAACTCTCCCTCCGGAACGTCGGCGCATATGAAGCTTGCACGAAATGCTGCGAACACGGTTGGAGGCTTTCCTGAATTTGGCAGTATAGATAATTTGTTTTGACTGCACATTTAACAAATTTACCGGTAAAAGGAGGTCCTTGAAACCGGAATGAACAGTTCTGCAACACCCTGCTCGTGTAGTACAGATTCGAACTGTTCATTTCCATGCTCCACTCCTTTCTCGCGCCATCTAACAACCTCAAGTCCACCGACTTTATAGTTGTGTTCCATTTTCCAAAAAGCAAAGGGTGGTAGATTTCAACTTCGTCCGCTTTCCACCATCGTTCCATTTCTAAGTCTACTATCCTTTTGAAGCCCTCCGTAACACAGTTGCTATTGGAACAATCGGCATCCGAGTTGCAAAATTGAACGCGGTCCGTCCAGTGCTCTGATTCTGGAAATTGACGAATTTCTATCTGGCTCCCCTGCTTATCGATACTTCCATAGCAGTGCCACACGAGTGTTGATTCGTTTAATCTCGTCTTCAAAGCTGAAATTCTTACTTTCCTTTATTAAATATGGAACGTCACACCGATCCTCGGAAAGCTGAAATCAGTAGACGCCGAGCAAAACTCCATCAATCCACAATCAGAATCTGTGTTACACGCTGCTGAAAATCTGAAAGTGCACGCATTTGAGAGAAACAAGTTCAACCCGAAGATGTTGGCTCGAGCATGCTAGCCGGAATGACGCCGTCTGGGTCATTGATCAGATGCTGGAACATTGAGTTGAAGTATCCTTTTGCTGAAAACAATTGTTCTCTTTTTCGTCTTCTTTTCAATCTCTCACGTTTTCGAGAGCACCGCTTCTGAAGACTGTCATCCATTAGGCACAGCTCGTTGAAACAGTCCGAGTTACTGGTACATGATCTTCCACTCATCACATCCGAGTTTGTGGAGAAAACACATCCCAGGAAGACAGCGACAGGAAAGAAGAAGCCGTTGGCAGGAACCATTGCAGTAACAGACACTTACAACATGATTCCCCAGTCCACATCTGTCCACGTCAAACTTTGACCTTCGAAGCGTGAAATCTATTTCTTTTTCGAAACTCTGATCTAGAACGGTACCGCCATCGAATCTATGGCTTCTCAAATTCGATAGACACCTCCGAATCATCGCTATTTTTCCGTCGTATCATGAGCGCCATTGCGTTCTTCGCTTCCTGCTATCTGTTCAATCACCAGTTCTTCATCATCATTAGGCGTCTTCCTTACGAAACCAGCCGCAGACCCATACTAAAAAACCATGGCGCGTACCAAGTTTTCCGCTCACAAAAAGTGGTCCGCCGATGGATATAAAAGATGAAATGCGGCGTTGGAAAGACCTGCCGTCTCGCTTCGCAAATCAAGCAGCATGGAGGTGGACTCCAACACGAAGGTAATCACACATCCACAAGCTAATCCATCCATCATTCATGCTTATCAAGGCCTACCGTATTATCGGCTACGTCACCGTGACCGTGTCGACACTCGCTATCATCGCGCTATGTGTAACCCTTCCGATTGTCCACGGATATATCAAGGACATGCAGCACTCGATGAAAGTGGAGATGAACCACTGCCAGGTTCGTGACTTGATAGTAATCTTTATTTGTAGCTTCATTCTTTTTAGAACAACGCTAAAGTTCTGTGGACTGATGTCTACATGCTCAGAGCTTCTGTCTCCCGCGGATTCAACCGTACCGCCCGTCAAGCCGGCTACGAGTACTCTGCCGATGAGACGACTCCATTCGCGCCGCCCAAGTTCGGATACCCAGTGGTGGGTGAGACGAAGGAGGAAGCAAACGTAAGGACGATTATAGGTTTGCTCTCGGTGATCAAACTGAGTTACGTTACTTACAGCCCTACGATGCTCCTGCACCGCCACCGTCGCCAACGAATCCGCCTACCGAAGCTCCAACGACCACGACGACAACGAAAACAACCACGACGACTACTACAACCACGACCACCGCGGCTCCAACTACGACTACTGAGGCCCCTACAACTACTACTGAAGCCCGGACTACCGCCACTAGACGCACCCCCACTACTTCTGAAAAACATCAAGGCTACGATGATGTCGCCGTTGTCACTTCTGCTCCATCCACGAAACCAGCTCCAGTTCCTACTGAAGGACCATCCTATCCAGAACCAGAGAGACCGTCGTCCACCCTTGAGTATCTCAAGTCGACTGTTCCTCCAGAGGAGCCGTACGTCTCTTCGTCCACCGCTCCGTCCGTTCCAGTTCACGAGCATGAGGACGAAGTCGCGTCCACGGCCCAGTGCGAGAGATGCTGTCTTCCAGGGCCACCGGGCGCTCCAGGAGCTCCGGGACGACCAGGACCACCAGGAAGAGCTGGGGCTAACGGACTGCCAGGAAACCCAGGTCGCCCGACGAAGCGTCCGTGCCATCCTGTCACTAAGCCGCCATGTGCTCCGTGCCCACAAGGGCCATTGGGACCGGCGGGACCTCCTGGACCACCAGGAAACCTCGGAAGGCCAGGAGTGTTCGGAGACAAGGGACCACAGGGACCACCAGGACAGCCAGGCCAGAAAGGAAGACGAGGAGAGAAAGGAAAGGACGGCTTGCCAGGAGCTCCTGGAGCGCCCGGAGAAGACGTCAAGGAAGTCCCAGCTGTTCCCGGACCACGTGGACCATCTGGACCCCGAGGACGGCAAGGACCTCGTGGACCACCCGGAATTCCAGGAAAGGATGGTCTCAACGGAGATCAGGGAGTTCCAGGCGAGCCAGGACTCGATGGAGAGCCAGGAATGGACGGAGTGCCTGGAAATCCAGGAAGAGACGGCGTCAACGGACACGGAGGCGAGAAGGGAGTGTGTCCGAAGTACTGCTCTGCGGACGGAGGTGTCTTCTACGAGGATGGAACTCGTCGATAAAATGCTTTCTGCGAATAAATTATTTATTATTAAGCAGCTGTGTAACAATTCTTTTCCATGGTCCACGACTAATGTTCCACCATACTATGGAAACTCGAACATAGGATGCAAAATTAAAAATTACAATTTGGCTGATACTCCTCAATTACTAACCGGGCGATAGACACGCAGAAGCGGAATGGTCAATTTCTTTCTCCCGTGACGCTAAGACCGGGAGAACTCACTGTCGTGATTATACGCTCAATAAAAGCTTGATCATCTTGATCTTTTGACTGATACCTTAGAATCGTAATCAGCTTTCGAAGCTAGAGCGTTTACTTAATATTGGAAGAAGAACGAAGGGTTCGGATTTAGATTCAAAACAATAACTGATAAACAACAGATTTGCCACTTCCAACAAAGTAAGTACGAGAAAAAAAAACCTCCGAAACAAGAAGAAACCGACGTTTTCAGAGTGGAGCCTCACTGAGAAGTGGTAGGGATATCCTGATAGGACTTTGTCTTGATAAGAACTCGTCCGCATCCAGTGAGAGCTTCTGGAAGATGGACTTGACGGCATCGTACAGCATCAGCATACAGAAAGCGTCCATTGCAGCGTATCTTAACTGAAAACCATTCAACATGAGAATAATTCGTATTTGATTAGTCTCACCTGTAGAGGACGCAGTGGTCTTCGATCCCAAACAGAGCACTGTTCGGTTTTATCTAGTGGTCTTCCAAGAAACTTTTCGCAAAGGAAAGAGAGACCTTTGTTGAGGAACTGTTGTCTCATGGTATCTTCTTTGGCCGGCTTCGGCTCTGTCGACAGTCCTTCCATTGAATCGTTCGAAATCGACTTGTCCGCCTGTCCTTCGTCAATGCTCGTGTCCGCACTTTCTTTCACATTCGTCAAATCATCACCCAAGAATGGAAGATGAGTTCTTTTGAATTCCTCACTATTTTCGAGCTTTTGGATCTCGTCGATCAGATCTATTATCAGTTTACCGACACAGACGACGTTATTCGGTTGATACAAGCTTGAGCAATTTCGGAAACCGGCACGAAGCTGATGGAGGTCCTCACCGAATTGGAATCCGATTTTGACGATCTCCTCCGTGTTGAAGAGATAGGAGAGGAAACTATGGTAACTAACGGGACTTATGTACATTGATTCCAGATCGATTATGTAGATACAATCGGAGAGGGCCATCTGGAGGATGGTTGCCTTGCTTGGGCTGACATAGGCACTCCACTCTGCGTCGACTCCAACGTAAATACGCTCCTCTCGCGAAACTTTGTATCCGAGAAGCATTTGCAGATGCTCTATGTGTTGATCCGTTGAAACCACGTGGATATTTTTAATATAAGCCGGAAAGTTCAGAAAATCTTCAGTAAGCTTCAGCGGATCTTCGTTGATAACGTTCTGGTTGTTTATCAAAGTTCTGTTCATCTGGTACGGCTGCATTCGTCGCCAGAATCTGGCTGCGTCATAGTCTTTGAAGGTTTTCTCGAGAACTTCGACGACAAATTTTTTCAAATGTGGTCGCTGAGCCAGAACAGTCCAGATGAGGTCATAGTAGTTCTCATCTCTCCAAGTCTTTTCGACATATCGCTTGTGCCCGAACTTCTTGATAGCGGCGCAAGCCCAACCAGCATGTAAACCGACGTTCGCTGAAGGCTGTCCGTTCATGTCTCTGATGAGATTATTGACGTTATCAACAAAGACACGGTACTTGACGATTTCCGGGTTTGTAGGAGAAAGATGCGCGGGTATGTTTTGTCGGAAAGTCATCGGATATTCTGTGGCAGACACCGCGATTTTCAGGACATCTCGACATTGTTGACGGAAGGCGTCCGACCGATTGGCTGCGAATAACTCCACAGTCTGTGAACACAGAGGTCCGATGTAAAGAGCATGCAATATAGTGATAGGATCTTCTAGATATCTGTTTAGAACTGCGTCATGCATAAAGAAATGCAGTGCGTTGAAGCTGAAAAACACAATATATCGAAAAACAGTAGATTCCAGATATCACCTGATCACTCCAGCGCGCGTGGTTTGCGCGATGATATCTCCGAAAATTTTCAGCTGTTGTGGACAATTCGAAGGGCACAGAATGTATTTGGCCTGTTTCCAAATCTTTATCTAAAAATCGAAACTTCCCGTCAGTTTTTGTTCGTAATATGTCACCTCCGGAGCCAGTGGAATTTTAATCATTCCTTGAAGTAGTTTAGCTGCGAGTTCATTCGTGAGAACCACTCTTGGCTTGATCGTAACGTTTTTTCCTTTCTTGGCCGCACCGGCTCTACGTTTCTTTTTCGATCCTCCCTCTCCCGCATCTTCGTGAGGCGCACCATCATCTTTCTTATCAAAAGGGACAAACTTTTGCTGAGGAAGCTGATAGGCGAGAATCATGTTCAGCAAGAGCTCTGGGACGGATAGAAACGAATGTTGGTAATTATTCACTCCGATTCGAGTCTTCTGGTGCATCAGCATGTACGAGCTGCTCTCCTCTAGCATATCAACGTACAACTGTGCCAACTCAGCAGTTTCTATTGGATCGAAAATCTTCTTCGCGAAAACCTTGAAATCAAATCGACCGGTGAATTTTGAATTCGCATGATCTATTTGGGTGTAGAAGGAGAGCGCATCTCTCTGCAAAGAAAAAAATACTCATTACTACGATTAAAAAACTACAGAAAAACCTCGTAAGACTTCACGGTGTTGTGAAGAATCTGAAGTGTCCTGTTTTCGGTCAGAAAGTCCGACATTTTATCTCATCCCCACTGGATACGATTGTTTCCTGAAAGAACGAACAAAAATCAGAAATTTGACAAGGAATTGCACACAAAATCGGAAGTTTTTGTGTTGCGTGGACCACGAGCATGGGGTCAGCAACTGCGCTCTAGCGCACTTCTCGCCCGAACAATTGGCGGCAGTTCAAAACATAGTTTTCAAACTTTTTTCGTTCTAAAATACCATATCACATTGTAAAAATGTTGCCGTGCCAAAACAAACAAAAGGCTAAAGTATCGAATACATCACCTCCTCATTCCACAGACGCTAACAACAGTAGAAACGCCTGATTAGTATCTTATCAGTGAAAAGGAAACCATACGCATATAAATGGGGGAATGTCCACACAGACGCAATACGTATACAACCAAAAGTAATAGAATAATAATACCACTGTCCGACTTTCTACTGACTCAATCAATTGATAGAGCATAAATGCTTGTCCATCAAGGGTTAGTTTCGTTTTTTTTGTCTCGGAATCCTCTGGTAGGGTCGGAAGTTGGGGCTATTAGGAAAAGTGTAGTTTGTGCCTTCATTTCTATGAGCCTGTCAATCAGAACCCGAAAATCGATCCATATGTGGATGGACACATGTGACACGGTATGCATGTAAAGTTTGTATTGTCGTTTGAGACTTCGTAGTTTGTACCTTCGCCCACCAGTTCCATATGCTTATCACGTCGAAATGAAACAGACACCATTGTTTGAGAAGGGGTATAATATCATATGGGTAATGGTCAAGTACAGCACTTTTGTTAGAAGACTCCCTCTCGAATGGAAGCGTCGAAGTGAGTTCTGTCGTCGGTCTCTAACCAAAATCGATTCAGCACCTTCGACTCCAACTCCAGCCGCATCAACATTTTCGACGTCTTCGGACCGAGTTCGCCAGAATCCACCGACTCCGAACCGGAAGTAATTGGTTCAGCTGAAGATCAGCCTAATTCTAAAAAACGCGCAGAACTCTACCAATGGCTGAACACGTCGTACTACGGTAGCATCATCAGAAAAGTTAGCGGACAGGTAACAATTGGCTGTTGAAAAAACAATGACCAGTGTGTGGGGGAGTCTAGTTATGTTTTCCTTGTTTTCAGAATCAGAACCCGCCTACCTCCTACAGTAACGCTCGCGTCGAGGAGAACTCGGCGCTTCCCGTGTTGGAAAGTGCGTCACTGATCACAACAGCAACCACAAAAAGGTCACTATTTCAGACGAAGAGGACGACTGCATAGAAGAGTCAAACTCTTTGCTAGGTCATAAAGTTGCAGTGGCAGTGCCGAGCAGCACAGAGGACGGCAAAACGGAGAGCTACGAGCTGTGCAAAAGTTGTGTAGGCGACTGTTCTCTGAACTCGCCGCGCTCCGATCCACACCTTTTCGTTTCAGACATCACGGTACACACGTCATCGCACGACTCGGCACGCTCGCATCATATGGCTCATCCTGACCACCGTGGCGCTCTCTATCTCGTTCTTCCCGTACGGCCTCTTCTCAATCGTTCTCCTCCTGTTCATTCCTCCCCAGATACGGCGTCCGATTTGCAAAAAGTGTCGCAACTCGTTCTGGGGCTTCTAGGACACCGATATTCCGATCTCTCGGCGTAGATCTTAGTGTCTCAGATTGTTCATAAAGTGATTCGTAATAGATCAAAGCTTCTGATCAGTAAGCGTCAGAACGTCCTCAATAGTCCAGGCGACGCCGTCTGCTATCCGCGTTCCATCCGGATTGATGCTCTCCGTGTCCACTTCTTTCCGGAGCACGGTATCGCAGTCCACTTGGGAAAAGAACGCGACACTCTGGAAAATGGAGAATCAGAGATCACCATTCGTACACGGAAACGCTCACGTTTGGCAGCTGACAGATGCCTACTCGTTGGGAGATGTAGGCTCGGACCAGCAGATTCGAGAGCTGAAGAGCTAGCGCCAGTCGCGGAGCATCCGCTTCTCGACACATGTATCGAACTTCGTCGTGGATCGAAATGACGAAGCGAGCTTTAATTTCGTACTTTTCACACAACCACTGCATTGAAACGAGCAGGAGATGAAGAAAGTCGACGGCAGAGGATTGCACAATCTGGAAGAGTGTGTCCATCGAGAAAATGGCCGTCATCCTCGACTCCTACCCAGTTCATAACCGATCTCTTGTATTTTCTCTCGTAGTTTGTGGCGTCCGGCGTTCCACTGGGAAGCTTTCCCAACGAATCGGCGATCTGGCATCCCAGGATCGGAGTTCTGAGTTCGGGAGCAGCGGCGGACATTTCAAGAAAATTGAACGTCGATGACTCGTATCCGCCGACGAACAGCTTCATCCACTTCTTCGGATTCTCATAGATTGAGTAGACGAGGTTGTTCGGATCGGAATCTTTGAGCAGTGAAGAGTAGTTGGACAGGATCCATTTCTCAAAGTCTGTCGTTTCCTTTCTGAAAATACAGACTCCTCGGGATCCATGCATCAGATCACCTACGAGAATTGACTGAAATAACACGGGAAATAGTAGGTTCCATCGATTGTGAGAATCTTGGATCCGTCCTGATCTCCACTTTGATCCTCGATGTACTTGTCCACCAGAAAGTTTATCTGTGGATCCACCTTCATGTACGATGCCACTTCACCCTTCGTCAGCTTGAACAGCTGAGAGGCGATGGCCGCCGCCTCGGCACTCTTCATTCCGCCAATTCGCATCAGATGGTTCCCGGCGTGCGTCTCTCCGGATCCGTAGAGCCTTGCGTAGTTCAGGGTCTTCGCGTGATTTCTGCTTATCTTCAACTGATGCGCCACTACCGAATGGAGGTCGGTGTTGTCTGACTTCTGTCCGGCAAGCATCATATTCGAGAAGGCCGTCTTACCGGCGACCCGCTTATCCACGGCTGAAAAGTTCATACTAGAATGAATATATCAGTTTCAGCGCACGAAGTCTCTTCTCTGCACTGGCGTCTCCATAGAGTGCGGCGAGCCATTGCTCCTGGGAATCCACGTCAGCACCCACGAGCCGGAAGCCCGGCGGCGCTTGAACCATAGCCTTGATTCCAGTTCCGATGACATGGCCAGTCGACTGATTGGTCAGAGTGACCCACAACTTGTGCACACTTCTCCGCGACACTGTCCCAGCCGGGATCACAGCTGCCGCGATCGCTCCTTCCACCAGCTCGCTCTTCTCGCTCATCCATGTCTTCTCGGGATTCCAAATCGCTACTTCCGCGCGGTACCGTTCACTGTAGCTCGTCCAGAACTGCGTGGTTTGAATCGAATCGAGAACAACGTCGAAATTCTCCTCGAACCTAGAAAAGGAACAAATCGAGATGGTTCGAGATTCGAATCCTACCGTGTCGGCCGCAACACTTGCTCTTTCAAATCCTTCGCAAAGTGCTTCGTCAACGGATCGCCGACGTTTCCCTCGCCCGATGGATGATCGATCTGATAGAAACGGACGAGTCCCTCGTCGTCCAGCTCGAATCCCTTTCGATCCGGTGAGATCGGCAGCTCGCCGAACATGTAAATGTTGTCTTTGACAGTAGTGTAGAAGTTGCGAAGAGGGAAGCTTTTCGTCGCCGCGTCGCTCTTTGTGTCGACTCTCACCTGGACAAAGTCCTTCTTCCCGCTTTTTAGCGCTTCTTCCACCGCCTTCCAGTTCGGCACCAAGAATCCCCAGCCTTTGGTGCGTGTCTTCAAAAGAGGAAACGGACCGTACAATAATCCGAAGATCGAAGGAATCAGTTGACTTTTCATAGCAATATGATGGCTGTCCACCTCGTCCGTCTCCAGATCCATGTATCCCTTTGCTTTGTACAGTTTGGCCAACCACTGCACAACTCCTCGTTTCTTGTCCAGCGACCAATCTTGGTTCCACATCCAGACGTCGTTCTCTCGCGACACGCTCGGGTCCGCCTCGGTGTCGCCAGCCAGAGTCCTAGCTGCTTCCACGATTTTCCTCGTCGACGCCGTCTTCTTCTCCTCACACAGCAGCGCGTTCTGATCGTAGAACAACTTCCAATAGCTGTTGATCGGCAAGTACACGTTGCCCATATTCAGCATTCCTGCCAACGTCGCCGGATGCGGGAACCGAGTCTTGAACTCGGGCCACAACTTGAAATAGATCTCGGCGCACAGGATGTTATCGCGAGCACAGTACGACATTAACGGTTGAAAGTCTTCGCGGATCTGCTCGATCGGATCCTTCACGAAGCTTGCTCGCAGAGTTTTCTTCGAAAAGGTACTTGCATTGACTGAAAGTTGGTGCATTCAATTTTCAGAAAGACTCATCTCCCCGAGTACTTTCTTTGTCCGGATAGAGATGGTCGTGTACCGCAACTAGAGAATTCTTCGAAACTCTGCCCTTCCAGGCGTTCAGCCACGCCGTCTGAAGAAAAGTTCCACGTTGAATAAGAGTTCTCCTTCTAAACTACTCTACTCACATTTCGCTCCTCTTCTTCCACATCGTACATCTCGTACAGCGACTGTTGATGGTCTGCCATTCCGTACATCGGAATCGACATCGACATAGTGTCCATGAATCGGATCTTCGACGCCTCCATCTGATAGGCTTCTAGACAACGGGCCCTGTCAAACCCAACATTGTGCCCGATCACAACCTTCTCCTGTCCCGTGTCCCCGATCGGAATCAGATGCTCGCGAGTGGGCACTTCGGGAACGTCGGTCTCATTGATCAGCCGCTCACTGCACCATCCATACCACGCGTCGGGACCGAGTGCGATTGCGAGTGTGGGCAGAGTTCCATCGCGAACCACGAGTTCGATGTCGAAAAAGAGCACCGAATCCATCGGAGCGTCCACTTTCTCAATGTTCTTCAGGTCGAACGGATACCTCACCCAGCCAGTTTCGTACTTCCACATGTCGTTTTCCTGAAGACTGAGAACAGTTTGTCAATTTTCCCCTTCAGCCTTCCCCACGTCGATGTGATTCAGGACTTTCTGTGCAGTCTCCAAATCAAATTGGCACGCTTTCTCCAGAAGTTGCTTGTACTTGTTGGTCTGTTGATCGGCCAGAATCCGAAAGTGATCGACGATATTATCGGCTACGAGCGGCGGAAGCACTCCGGTGTACTCTTGAGTAGATGACGTCGACGGGACGGCGACGCCCGGGAACAGATACTGATGGATCCGCGGGCACACCGTCTCGATTCTCTTCCGATCGAAACTCACCCGTTTCGAGGTCGAGAACCGTCGCACAAGAATCGATAATGAAGCACGAGCTGTCATTCCTGTAAGCCAGAAACTAGGCAAGCTGCAAACTGCTCAGTAAATAACTTTTTGAAAATCGGAGAAATTCAATCTGCTTTAAAGTAGAAGTTTTGTCGACGGATGGAAAGTACATTCATTAGGACCCGAATGAAATTTTGCGTAAATAAGTATGTACAACTTTCGGTATTAAAATTAACGACTCGAGTCGAGAAGAGCGTTCTCTCGGGCTATCACTGCCTCGTCGAACTGTATTACATAGGAGGTTCCGTTGTGCCAGTGCGCTATTACTTTGCACTTGAACGACGCGCTCTGGAAACATCATTTGGAATAGGAAGGAGTACACAAAGGCTACCTCAAGAATAGCTTCGATGATTCCAGCAGAAAACGCGCCACAGTTGAGAACTCCCTTGTCTCGTGGGACCGAGATGTAGGTGTTCACTAGTGGATCCTTCTCGATTAGAAGATCTGAAATAGTTAATTCTCGAACCTTTTCCACTCTCCGTATTTCTTACAAGTGCACTGATCGTCGTTCGACCTCTCCAACTTGTCGGCTTCTTTTCCGAACAAGTTCTTCCACACAGTCGACTTGATGAACATCAGCATTCCGAGAAGCTTCGTCTCCCGCTTGTAGCCCTTGTCCCTGAGCGTGATGATGTCGAACATCCGCAGACCGACTTGTTTTCCGTACGAGGCAATTTTGTCGTGAATATCGGTGACGGTATCCGAACGATTCTGAGCGTAGAGAACCATTTCCGAGAAGAGCACAGCGAAAGTCGAAAGATTGATTTCCGACTTGCCCCGACTCAACGATTTATCCAGAATCCCTGTAGTTTTCGCCATCACCTCTGGAAATACATCCAATTAATACGATTCATACTCAAAATGCTCTATACGGACTCAATACATCTGCGAGAAGTCCAACGCGGGGCTCTATGGAGTGTGCATTTACGCACGCAAAGGGGGGACCAACCAGAAGCACCAGGAAGCTCCATGGCAACCATCCTCGCCTTTTATTCATGTATTGGCAACGACACAATCCATAAATAACATTCTGTTGACAAGTAGCTTAGGACGGAAAAAATATCTCGATAGCTCCAAATATTCTGATGACACACGATGGATAACGGCGATAAAAAGCAAGAGCGCTTTTTTAATCTTTTGATTCGACCGAATATTGGAGAGTTCATTGGCAGCGTTTTGTTTTCTTTCACAGGTGAGTGAACCGGGCAGGTGCTTATGGAAATTGTTTTGTGCAACTTGATTGCAGCTTGTTTTGCGGGGCAGTACCAGCGTTCGAATGACATCGTCTACCCAGTTCTATGTGGCGTTTCCCTTTTTATATCGAGAAGCCTAGTGGGGCACATGACACCGGCGCATCTGAATCCCGGTAAGTACGAAAGCCCAAAGAGCTTAACGCAGACCGACTCATTCTAGCGGTCACTTGGCTCCAATTCGGCCGAAAAGAGATACCGCTGGTGCTAGCAATCAGCTTCTCTTTCGTGCAACTCATCGGCTTTCTTTTCGGCGTCTCTCTATTCAGATCTCTAGTGACACAAACTGAATTCAACGAATACATCGTTATGTACGAAATCGCGTCAGTGGAGGGCATTCGGAAAATCAACAGGCTCCAGGTGAATAAAGACTGGAAGCAGGGCTCAATCGTCGGTTTTTAAGGCATTCTTATTGGAAATCATGCTCTCAATAATTTTCTTCATGGCATTTAATCTAGAAGAAAGGCAGGACTTGACGGTGGCAGCTTCATGGGTTGGTTTCGAGCTTAATTCAGAACAAAACATATTTTTGTAGGGGTTCATCCAATTTGTTTCCTACCCACTGTACGGCTTCACTTCTAACGTGCCCCTTCTTTTGGTGACTTCTGCTGTTTCCTACATCTTCTCTCCACTAACTACGCCCTCATTTCTACTTTTGTATCTGAATGCGTTCGCTTCTTTGATCGCAGTCCTAGTAGTATTGCTTTTGGATATGTAGGTTACTCTCAGTTTCTTTCTCGTTACTAAAACTTTCAGAACGACTCGGCCAAGCATGTGCGGCGAGGAACAAATGGAAGAAGTAACAGATAAATGAATTAGTGAGATCGACACATTGTAGTTTTTTTGCGATAATAAAGACATCATTCGACCGCAGATAGGTTTATTTATTAAAAACATTCGGAAAACTAGATGATGATATAAGCACAACAGGAATTTGGCTAGTACGCACACGCACTCACACAGCAAATCATCAAGCCGCGGTGGGCGAACACACAGATTAGTGGAACACACATACGGAAGCGGAAGGGTGAGACATAAGAGCGTGACGACAAGGCGGATTGGCGTCTGTAGGGAAGGAAGATGAAATGACTGCACAGGTGCAATTCACATCACCCTGAACTTCAAACAAATCAAGAAAATAGAAAATAGTGGTCGAGGGGTGTTCAGCGGGGGGTGGGGGGATAGTCGTCGCACATGACATCGTAGGTGAAAAGTCGTAGCATTTTAACAGAAAAAAAGAAGGCCTTTCGCTCAGATATTTTTATATTGTTGGTAAGGACTGGAAATTGGTTAGTGAGTCAGCTGTTAGCTGAATAACTGAAAAGTGCACTGACTGGTTCTGAGAAGCGGCAGCGCCAGCTTGCACATTTTAAGTTTTAGAGAACAGTTGACACACAGTAATGAGGGAGGATTGCAGAGGTGACACATTATCACATTCCGTTGTCGAAGAACGAATGAGATTGGAACATGTTGTGGTGGCCACCATTCGACTGTTGTGGAGTTGGACCACGGAGTTGGCTGCCAATTGGTGGTGGTGGGTTGTGCCACGGGGAGTAACCTGGAAAATATTTCCGGTTGAATTCAAGTCTGCCATGGTTTCGTTACCTTGTCCGTTGCCCAAATCGCCAGCACCATTGTGAGACATCATGCGTCCGTTTCCGTACTCTTGGTTTCCAGAGTTCTGCTGCATGCTTGGACCGCTCCACATGTCACCGTAACCACGCTGCTGCTGTTGTTGTTGTTGTTGTTGTTGTTGTTGCTGCATACGTTGGCTGTTCTGCTGCATTTGGCTCTGCTGGGAAGCGTAGCTCGCTGGGTTCATGCCAACAGGCGGCTGTTGAGATGGAGCCTGCTGATTCGAGGGAACACCAGATTGCGAGTTATGACGGAGGAATGGAGAAGTGGGAGGGCCTGAAGCAGGACCCATTCCGTTCATCGGAGCAGATGGTCCCTGAAAAAGCTTTAAACTCATAGAATCGTTTAGTTAACCCAGATAAACGAACCCTCAAGAAGTCAGCGCCAAGACTGCCGTTTCCATGGTTGGCGGCCCAAATATCTCGCTGCAAAGAGCCCATAGACGAATTGGAGAACGATTCGTTGCGGCTCGATGGGCGAAGATCTCCGAGGTTTCCGATAGTGTTCCAAGACCACAAGGACGACGGAGCATCGTCCGATCTTGTCGCCGCTTTGACAGCCTGCACTGGAGAAGGAACACGTTCAACGCGGGTACGAGAAGGTGTTGAACAAGCGGAAGCAGTTTCCGTCGCCGATGGAATTTGACGGCCAACCGGAGTACGCTGTTGTCCAATGACACCTGCCGGAGCGGGAGGAACAACTGGCGGCGGAATGACTGAGGCAGACGGAGCCACTACTTGAACGGGGGGCGGCTTGACGAGCTTCGGGAGCGGGTCCGCGGTCGGGAGTTTGATATCGAGAATCTGAGCCAGATTCTTCACACCGCTCTTGATTTGATCGATGGCATGGTCGTATTCCGCCTTGAGAGCCTTCGTCTGAGTATCACACTTGTCGAGAGCAGATTTCCATTCCGCAAGAGACTTTCGCACAATATCACGATCGGCAACTTGGCGAACACGACTAGCAAGTCCTTCTGTTTCGGTATAGCCGTTCTGGGCAGCTTCTTTTCGCTTCTTCATTTCTTCCGATGCGGTCATCCATCTTGATTCCATCACAACAACTTCAGCAGAACGAGCCCTCTCGAGCACCGTAGCTAGTTGAGCAGCGAGAGCTTTTTTCTCTTTCTCAACTCTATCCTTGGTTCGGTTCGACTCTTCGACTTCTTTCTTGGCTTTGTCTCGCTCGTTCTCACGCTCGCTAATTTCGATAGATTGCTGGCGGATAGTCTGAGAATCCCTCTCTTTTTCTTTCTTGGCCTTAGCACGCTCCTCAGCAGACTTCTTCTTCAGCACCTCCAATTCTTTGCGGGCATTCTTCGCTTTCTCATCGATTTCGTTGATTTGCACTTGAAGGGCAGTTGCACGGTTTTCTTCTTTGGTTCCCTTGCTTTCCGCTCTCTTCAGGACGTTCTTCAGATCCTTCACTTCTTTCTGAGCTCTGTTAACCTTCTCAGTTTCCGCGCTGAGCTGCTTCTCCTTTTCATGAGCGAGCTTCTCGAACTTGTTTCGTTCTTCGGTGACAGCAGCAAGAGTATCTTTGGTAGTTTTAATTTCTATCTGGTAGGTGTTAATCTTGGCGCAGTTGGTAGAGATGATTTCCTTAATGTGCTTCGTGATGACGCCGTTTTCAGCAACCATATCCGAAAAGAACTTTTGAACCTTTCTGTTGTTGTTACACATATTGTTTATCATTGGTTGCACCGCGATGTTCAGCTTCTGGAAAGCGGCGTGAACAACTGCCATGTCCCTTGTTAGATCTTCTTGTGGACAGGCCGCTTTGGTGAAATCAATCGAACGAAGAAGGTCATTAACACGTCCTCGCGTAGAATCATCCATGTTGTCGTCCTGCACTGGCTGCTTCATCGACCGTTTTGCTATCACGGTTGGTCGCCCATTAATGGGGGTGCTAGCTCCGGAAGTAGCTGCAGCGCTGGTGACAGTTTTCTTTACTGGGACAGTGTCTACTTGACGCTTGACCGGCTCTTTTTGAATGAATCCGTTGGCAATTTTCTCTTCGAAGTTCTTCTTGAGATCCTCACACTCAGCAGCAACCTTCTGAGACTCGTCAAAAGCATTGCGCGTATTGACAAGGAAAGTGCGAGCGAAGTGCACAGTCTCGCGGAATTCCATGTCGAAAGAGTTCATAATTGGATGAATTTTGAATGCGACCTCTGCGATAAGATCTTTCCGATCTTTCTCACTGAGCCTCGAAAAAACTCCGTCCGGATCAGCTGTCTCAAAGAGAATCTTTTCGATATCCACCCACGAATCCAATGACTTTTCCGCCTTCTCTAAAGCACACACCGGATCTCCGTTCTTCACGATTTGGAGAGGTCTTGGCAGGCTGTTGAGGACTTCCGATGGAACCGACTCCTCATTTTCGCACCCTTCTACACCGAAGACTTGTTCGATGCTGTGGTGAGGCGAAGAAACGAATCCCATTTTGTTGTAGAACATGTCCGAGTTGACTCTGGACTTTTCCTCATCCACACCTGCAAAAACCGTGTTTACAGAGACAGGCTGGAACAACGCACCGGTGAACTTTGTCGAAAACGAGGCGGTTCTATAGCAGGTATCGTCATATGAGGGTTGATTCTCAGAGAATTTCTCCGAGTCTTCCGTTTGAACCATTTGATCAAAAAACTTGGTCGTCTCTTCGCGATTCCCGACAAAAATCTGAAAATTACCATCTCAGTTTCAGGGATGATTATCCTCGTCTCATACCGTGCTGTTTGGATGGGAACCACTCTCGGGGAACAAGCTTGCAGCCTTAACTTCATCAATTTGCCGATATATCGCCTCATTTTCTTTTGTGATGGTTCCATCCGCATCCCAGGGTTCCTCTTCGTCACCTTCTATCTGTTCCTCTTCAGATTGTTCTTGATATTGATCTTCATATTGTTCGTGTTCGTGTTCGTATTCTTGTTCTCGCTCTTGCTCTTGTTCTTCCTCATAAACATCAAGCGACATTTCTGACTGCGGCGCCAGTCCCAAGACCGTTCCAGTTCCTTGTCCCATTTCCATTTCTTCCAACGTACTACAATCATCGGCTTGGTTAGAATAATCACCTTCGGCATACTCTTCATCATCGAAATCAACATCCTCTTCGTCCTCTTCACTTCCAATCTTCTCATCTTCCGGACCTTCCTCGGACTCTGTGAAGTCTTCAGTTCTCTCAGCATCCAGATCTTCTCCTTCCTTGTTTTTGAGTGTGTCCTTCTTGGCTTCCTCTGATTTGCTGTTCTTTCTCTTCTCTGAAATATTATAAAACTTAAGTAAGTAATAAAATGATGACAACCTTGTTCGCCTTTGCCAGTTTGTGCGGAGTTAGACTTCTGCTGAGCGGAGTTGTTCCTGAAAAGTCAACAAGGGCATGTGGAAGAAGCAAGTTAGCAGAAGTCCTTACTGCTCATATCTCTCCGTCTTCTTTTTCTTCATGTGCTGCACAGTCACAACGGCTCGAGTTTTCTTGCCGCCCTTAGCGGTCATCTTTCCGTTCAACGATTTTTGGGCACCAGTCAACGCTTGTCGAAGTGAAGTCGGTTTTCCGTGTGTAGTGTCTGTACAGACGACTGGACCTTTCTCGATGCGCTCGATGCTCTCAAAAAGCTTCTTGTTGACAAAACTTTCACGTTGAATTTCAAGACGTCCATAGCACTCCTCATCTTTCCCTTTGCAGAACTTCATGGCACTTTGATTGGCTTCCAGAGCCAAATCGATGTTTCCTTTTTTCATCTGCATTTCAGCTAGAACAATCCACTTTTCAATTTTCTCGAGGAAGTCTTCGTGTGTCATCATGTTCTTTGGTGCTTCAGCTTTCACAGCGATCTCCAATACGACAGTATCGTCTCGTATGTACCCTTGTGCTTCGTCGATGATATCCTACAGTGAGAAAATGAAATTACGTAGAAAGGTTGTGCATTACCGCCCAAGTCATGAAGCACGAGTATCCCCAATCGTTTTCTTTAGAAGTATAGGTATGCGTCGTTCGGCGGGCGAAGTGAGGTACATTTGGTTTGTAGGATATCATCCGCATGTCAGCGATGGCGTGAACACTCCATTGACTGAAAAAGGCTATTAGGAGAGAATATTTCCAAACTTTCTTACTCAGAATAGGCTCTTTCCGGAGCACATTGTAAGAAGAAACCCATACATTTCTGTTGTTTCTTCTGCACCATATGCTGCTTTGGCATTACCATAATCTTCCACGAAACCCCTTCTATCGACTTCGGCGGTGAACACATGGTCTCCTCGAGATGAGAAAATCTATTGATCACCAAGCGAAGCTTGCAGTTTTCGTCAGACCACGACGGACCGTCCGCTTTCGATCCCGATGTTCCGTTAGTC
Source organism: Caenorhabditis afra (assembly GCA_963570955.1). Lineage (NCBI taxonomy): Eukaryota > Metazoa > Nematoda > Chromadorea > Rhabditida > Rhabditidae > Caenorhabditis > Caenorhabditis afra. The sequence goes on from OY751533.1 coordinate 169,592, forward strand.
GCGGTAGACGAAGATGCAGAATTCGCAACAGCTGTGCCACCAGTTTGAGTGGGCGCTTGATTAGTGGTGGTGTTGGTTGCGGCGGTCGGAGCTCCATTGCTTCGAACCTGTTTCTTCGCATCGCTTGCAGCACTGGTGGTTGAGGCAGCTCGGGTCTTGGCTTGAGTCGTTTGACCAGGTGGAGCAACGAGAGTGGGTGTAGGGGCGGTTGTGGTAGTCGATGGGGGTTTCTTCTCTCCGAAATAGGCTTCGATTTCATTTGGCTTAACACCCGCGGGTCCCGGAATTTTCTTTTCGCTCACATTCGCCGTTTGATTGGAAGCATTGACAGAAGAAGGGTTTGCTGCTGCTACCACCGGAACGATCGCAGGGGTGGAATCTCCAGATGCAGATGCTGATTGAACCGGTGAGGACCCGCCGCCTTCCTTCTGGTAAGTGTCCCATCTGAATTAATTTCGTTTTCTAAGATATTGTGAACTATAATACGTTGCGCTTCCTGCAGCAGTTGTCGTTGTCGAAGATGTCCCGGAGGCGGAAGACGACTGTGCTACGTTTGGTTGGGAAGACCTACTGCTTGTGGCTGATGTAGATTGATCTGTTTGGCAGGCTACATCAATGGCATTCTTTGTTCTGCAATGTTTCTTTTCAAGTTTGGAAGCGAAACCCACGATATGAGGCTAGACGCGCCTTACGAACCCATTTGTGAAACTAAGACCGGTCCTCTAGCAGTTACCGTTGTTCTTATCTATCAACATCTCTACGATCGTTCATCATTTTCGACCTGATTATAGGCCTTCTCCTTCCACTCATTTATGACTCACCTGGCCTTCTTCTTTGAAATTCCTTCACTTTGACCTTCCATTTTTGTGTTTGTAGTGTGCGGTTAGATAGTCCGGCTGATTTGGCGGGAGGTTTCAACAACACAACTCGTTCGTGACAATCGATCGTTTGAACAAACGGTGTGTTACTGAAAGAACGGGGAAAGGTGAACAAATATAAGCGAAAAACAATCGATACGATGAAACGAGGAAGGAGAAACGAAGAACCGAAGAATGAGGTGTACGACCCAAAAACTATTGTTAGAGAAACGAGAGAACGAACGACGCTACGGCCGAGCGGAGCGGGAGAAGAAGGGGGAGACTGGCGGTGGCGGCGGCGGCGAGTAAGAGGGACAACAGAGAGAAGACACGTCGGAAATCGATCAAGTAACGGCCGCTACGGGGCGGTGACTGACACGAATCGGGCACCAGCATCAACGGTTAAAAGGAGAGAGAAAAAAATGTCCCCGGTCGTTTCATCGTCGAGAAAAGATTGCATGCAGGAGATAGGGTTGGTTCCCGAATGGTTGTTGAAGATACCGTTTCACACGGCCTGTGTGACAGGAGATAAGAACAAAAGTTGTCAAAGCAGAGATTTGTGAAGGATAACAGTTATGCGATGATTCGTCTCAACACACGAAGCCTAATAAGAAGAAAATCAAAACTCGTTTTTGACACGACGCCCAAAAGTTCTTATGATATATTTCATCAAAAACTTCGACAACGCTTGTAAGATGATTTTGTAATTGCAGCAGTAGTCGAAAAGACTCAAGATAAAGGTAGAATGAGTTTGTCAGATGATTTAGAAGGAACATGATGAAAAAATGGAAAAGGGTGACAAAAAGTGGATGAAAGCGAATTTTCTCGCAATGCTGGTAATAATCTGAGCCATAAACTTGAGAAAAAGAGAAGGGAAAAACAAGCAGTTTGACAGAAAACCACTTCGCATTCAGGGAACTTCAGAACATCTGCCTCGCAGGCCTATAGAGGAAAAACTTGTTTTCTGTGGTTATCGACTTTTTCAGATTGGACAGATACTTTTCAATACATATTACACAGCTGTAATCGATTTTCGCAAGAAAAGCGGCGACAATTAAACAAATGAGGGCTGAGAGAATGCCACTTGTCAATCAATAAGGACGGGCGCGACAATGATCTCTGGTTTCTACGCATACCTGCCGAGGGGAGATTTCACAGTTTGTCGATTGTGCAATCAATTAGTCAGTGAAACATTTCCGCAGCATTCTGATCGATAATCCGTGGGAAAATGTTGAAAAAACAGGCGCCAACGGCTCTTTGCTCGCAGGCCTAGCCCCTCAAACACTGCTAATTTGTCTTTTCGCGGCGAGACCCGCGCACTGGCAGACATGCGTGCGCCTTTAAAACCAGTGTTTCGAAAAATTAAAATAACGTTTTCTGCGATTTTTTCTTCCAATTTTACAATTTTTAACTCCAGAGTCAGCTAAATTAAACAAAATTATAGTCTACACAGGTATCGACAATGATTTTTCCAAATTTCTATATATAACCTCTTATTCTCTAGTTTTAAACGGCTTGTGTTATAACAGACTAACGGTGATCCGATTTTCAGACTTCTCAAGATGTATAACGGGATCGGGTTGCAAACCGCCCGTGGAACCGGAACCAATGGCTACGTTCAGTCAAATTTGTCACATCTCATGCAAGCTAGGGTGAGACGAAACGAATTAAGGAGATTGTCTGGAATCGTAATGTTTCCAGAGGCGGATTGAGTACAACGGAGAAGAAGATTTGCGTCGCATGGAAGCTGAACTCAATAAGAAACCGAACGAGGAGATCATGGATCACAATAGAAAGCGCCAAATCGAGGTGAAGTGCATCGAGTTCATGGATCAGCTGGAGGGAAAGTTCGATGAAGACGAAATCGAGAAAAAAGTTGCGGAACTAAGAAAAAATCTTCTTTCGCAACTGGAGTCCGGCTCACTCAACGTCGACAAAGAGCTCAACACTAAGGAAACTCACGCTGGACGTCGTGCTACTGCTCTCGGCAATGACAAGATGCGAAACGCTCTGGGGTTGGACGAGGGCTACGTCCCAGGAAGTTCGATGGCTAAGATGAACAAATCTGATATTGTGGCTGCCACACTCTCAGCTGAAGCCAATTCAGCTGCAAGTGAAAATAAGAAAAAAGAACTTCTGGAGACACTCAGACAGCATCGAAAAGACGAGAAGAAAAGCAAGAAATCGAAAAAGTCGAGAAAGGATTCCAGCAGTAGCAGCAGTAGCAGTTCATCTGACAGTGATTCAGATTCGTCTTCGTCATCCAGTGAAGACGAGAGGAAGAAGAAGAAAGAAAAACAGAAGAGAAGAAAGGAGGTGCAGAAGAAGAGAGAAGAGACGTTGAAGCAGAGAGAAAAGGATCTGCTCAAAGCTTCCGAAATCAAGAGAGAAGTCTATTCAAGCGACGAAGAAGACGAGAAGAAGAAAGAAAAGGGGGATCGTCAGAGAACGCCTGAGAGAAGAGGACGTCGCGATGAAACGGACAGAAGACGTGATGAATCGGACAGAAAACACGACAAAACGGACAGACGACGTGACGAAACGGATCGACGACGTGGCGACGAGGACAAACGATCAGATGCCCGGGACAGAAAGAAAGATGACAATGACAAGAAGCGTGAAGATCAAGTCAGACGGCGGGACCATAGCAAGGAAGATCGTAGCCGTCGAAATGACAGATCAGGCGAGCGTGAGCGTCGTCGTAGTCCAGAACGTCGTCGTCAGCGATCGAGAAGTGCAGAAGGAAGACGCGAAAAGAGACACAGAAGCCGCAGTGCCGAGAGAAAACGTCTTCGCTCGCCGAGTGCGGAGGAGAGACGTGCGCAGAGACAGCGAAGCCGCAGCCGCAGTGGAGAGAGAAGACGGCGTCACGACTCCGATAACGACGGAAGAGCCCCTTCAAAGAAGTCAAAGGTAGGTTGTAAAACTTGAAAGAGAATTCATATTTTTAAAATTATACACTAATCATTCCAGGACGAAAATGAAGTAAAACTGGAGCCGCACAGCGATTATGGAGACAACGACGCCAAGAAGACACGCTCGCCAGGCAGCGTTGATGCTCAAAAAAAGAAGAGTGACAGAAGACAATCTTCAAGCAGCTCCAGCTATTCGTCGTCGGAATCCTCCGGATCAGCCTCCTCGTCCTCGTCTGAATCCGAAGTCGATTAATTATTGTTCAACCCCCTAATTTATTTGTTTTGTGTTTTCTCCCGCTGGGAAGTTGAAACCCGCGGTCTCCTTTTTCTAATATTCCTATTGGTTCATGAAGAATCTCCGAAGATGAACATTTTTCTGAATTCTTTAGTTTCTGTTCAAACAGTGAATATCACGATCGATGGTCCCTGTAAAAAACGTCTGAACGTGAATACAGATGGGACACATTGAGAACGAGGAGCTTCTTAATGTGATCCGGCACGAGATGCGGCTGGAAGACGAGGACTGGCCCGGGCATTGCTCACGTCTTCTTCTCAGCCCCGCACGGAGGATCCGATCCGGCGGGCTACCACTGAACTTCCGGCAAAGTTCAGACCTTCAGAACGTCGGAGCAGACCGTCTTGATGATTTGTACGAAGTGAGGATGGCAGAAATGAAAAGTGGACTACGAATGTCAGTTCAGATTCCGCTCTACGAAGAACCTCTTCACACCCGCCAACTGATCAATGATCTTCTGGCGGTTCGAACAGAGGAGAAGATCAAAGAGGAGAAGCGGAGCAACATCTACACCGGCCCTCTAGAAGAACTATTCGTGAAGCAAGAAGTCGTGTGGCCTCCGAAGGCGCCGACCGGAAAGTCAGCCATCGAGCGGTATCTGGAGGAGAACGCCGGGTGTCTGAACAATCCGCTCGGGCAGTATCTGAAGTTCGGAGCCACCAGCACCGATCCATCGAGAGACATCGAGATCATCATCCCGAATCCACCGTTTTGCGATGAAAAGTTTCGATCCTTGAAGATCTCGGTGTTGTGTACTGCGAGAATGCGAGAAGTGGTCGGTTACTGCCTCCTTCAATACTCTGAAAAATTCGAGACGAGCCTTCCGTCAGTTTTTTCGACTTCCGACTCTTCCAATCGTTCTACTTTCAGCGGTGACGTGGACGACTACCAGTTCTACCTGGCCGAAGAAGACGGCGAAATCGAGTACGAGCTGCCGGCGCTCGACAGCTCCAAACTAGTCGGTCAGCTCGGTTTCACGTGTCTCGGGCTTGTCTCGCGAATCAAGAAGAACGGAGGAAAGCGTCTCAAGAAGGCGGTCGCGGTGTGGTTCATCGACAAGGATCAGTACGTGATCGAAGTGGAGAACATGGAGAAACCGCTGAAATGGCTGCGGGACGAAGCTTTGAAGCTGAGACTGGAGAACGTACGCAAGGATCCGATACCCGGTCTCGTCGAAATCAACGAGTACCATTTAGAAGCCGTCGATTCGTTCGACGTCAAACTGGACCTCGAGGACAGTATCGCGAGTGCGAGAAGCCTCGAGTTCGTTATGATCCGTAAGAACAGCGCGCGCGCAGGCTTCCATCCACGTGGAGGCCGTTACGGCCGCCAGATCAGCGCGATGCTCACGTTGAAGATGCCGAACAGCCCGATTGCGGCGGCCCCAATGACTCCACTGCCGACGGTTCAAGAACAAGATAATGAAAGCAGCGCCATGTGTGAGTGCTTCACAGGTTCTCAACTTACCATTACTCGTGTGATTCCAGTCTCGGTCTCCTCGCCGGCCGTCACCTGGAACGACGACGGAGGTCAACTTTCGACGTTCGCTGTGATGCGAGTCCACAGATTCAAGCCGAAGTGGAAGGCGAGACTGATCATTCGGTGGACGTGCTTCGAAATCGACAAGCTCACCGTGGACAAGTCGGCCTTCTTGCCGCAAGGCTATCAGAAGCAGACGAAGGTGCCGTGGGAGTACGTCGGCGGAGTTCGTGTTCAGCAGAAGGATCCCAAACGTAAGATCTTTTCGCCTTTTGCCCCGATGCTTTCCTGATCCTTTCCGTTCCAGCTGGCCGCGTGGACACGTGGCAAATCACCTTCTTCTGGCTGCCCGTCCTCAGCGAGGAAACGATTCAGAACACTGTAGGCGACGATGAGTGGAGCCTCCGACACATCGCCACTGTAGGCAAACACCCTCTACTCCCTTTCTCTCACAATCCAACTGTTTCAGTTGTACGCCAGCGAAGAAAAATGGCGAAGTGTGACAGTGGAGACAGTCTACAAGCCCGACGTGCACGAGATCAACAGTCAGATGAACTCGATCCTCCAAGCGCGCGACTCCTCCATCTACAAATCCTTCTCGCACTCGTCGTTCGGATCTTTGAGCCCTGCCGCCAGCGCCGAGATGGCGTTGATGGATAGCGCCGAAGGTGGAGCGATCCTCTCGCCAACCGACACTCCGATGACGTCGTCCTCCTCATCGGGAAAGCCCGGTAAAATGAGGAAGATGTCGAAGATCTTCATGACGGGTGTGCTGGGAAAGAAGTCATCCGACTGAGTAAGACATCTCCGATTCCACTAATCAATACTAACCGTTTTATGTGATAACTTTTACATATCTAACGTCACTAGGTCACCTTTTATTATGCAAATCATCCGTGCCTTTGCCACCATTTTTCCACACATTCCTAATGAAATTCGATTGTCTCTGCTTCCCCCTCACTCACTCACTAATCAGATATATTCGCATTGCAAAAACACCTACAGTACACTCCGGCTAGTCGACGTGTACATTGCCTTCTGCATCTCCTTCGCCTTCGCCTTCTTCTTCCTCCTTCTACGGAAAGATAATGACATTCGGAGAGGGGTGAGATACGAAGAACCTGTTCTCCTCTCGGCCTTCCAACTCATCGGCCGGCGCGCCGAAAGAAAGATTCCGCCGCTTTCCGCCCCGACTATTCTTCTTCATTCGCCGAGACTTTCGTTGTCTTTCCGACGTCTCCCGCGTCGTCGTCATCCTGAATGTGTGCGTGTATCGATCGATGTTGGATGGTCCTTGAGACTGATCCACTAGATCCTTATCAGTTACGCGCGGCCTTCATGCAGTCCGGATCTCGTACTATTCCCTCATTACTTTTGATTCTCTCTAATATATTTCCGTCCAACGAATCTCGCAAGTTTTGCTCTTTTCCAGATGAGATCACTTCTCCTCTTGGCACTTGTCAGCGCTTCGGCCTACGCCAGTTTCGACAAGATCAAGGACTCGATCCAGAATCCGTTGGCTCGCGGATTCGGAGACGACATCGCCTGGGTCAAGTGGGAGGACGCCATCGAGACGGCTCTCGACACCAACAAGCCGATCTTCCTGCTCATCCACAAGTCGTGGTGCCACGCGTGCAAAGGTAGACTACACTTTCTCCATCCCCCCTCTCCCCTCTATTCACGCGTTCTTCCCTTTCGCGCATTAATAAAAGAAAGTGTGTCAAGGATGAATTCTTCCGACACACAGTGCACCGTGGTCTTTGATATCCTCCACCTCATCCTCTTCAATTTACAGCCCTCAAGAAGACGTTCCAACAGTCGAACGCGAAGAAGGCGTTCAAGAAGCTCTCCGAGCACTTTGTGATGGTCAACACAGAGGACGACGACGAGCCGTACGAAGAGGAGTACCGTCCCGACGGCAAGTACATCCCACGTCTTCTGTTCCTCGACATGAACGGAGACCTCCTTCCGGAGTTCAAGAACAAGAAGGCCGAGTACAAGAACTACGCCTACTACTACTCCTCGCCGGCCGATATCCTCAACTCGATGAAGGACGTGCTCAAGCACTTCGGCGTCGAGGTGCCCGAGATGAAGAAGGGAGACAAGCTGAAGCCGAAGAAGCCGGAGGGAAAGAAGAAGGAGTTGTAGACGCCGCTAGTTTCTAATTTCCACACTTCCACAATTAACTTATTTCTTTTCATTTCACTATCTCAATTTGAGCCTTTTACGAATCGATCCTGAGCGAATAAACTGGTTTTCCTAATAAGAAACTGTATTTGAACTGCGGCGACGAGACGAAAGTAAAGTAAACACTGTGTTCTGAAGGCGTCACGTCTTCTTCTCCGTTCTTCCCTTTTCATGGAAGAGGATCGGTCATTTAGTTCACATTTCAGGATATGCATCTCAGAAGTAGTGCACTAGCTCTACTATTTCCTTTTGTATTTCTAGTAGAGCTCGCTGCCTCCGAAGCGCTCGCCTCGCCGATCTATGAGTATCTCAAAGATCTCTGCCCCATCGGACAGCTTCCGCTGAGCAGCTTCAAAGCTGTGAAGACGTGTGCGACATTGTGTCCTCTCGGAGCACTGTGCTACAAAGGCATCTGTTGTGTGCCGCCTCCGCAGTGTCGTCATCCATCCTACAGGTGAGAAACTTCACTTCCACTAAACTCGGTCCTAAGTTACGTTGAGATTCAGAACATCCACCGGGTTTCCGTGCCTTCCGAGCGTCAAGAACAACTGTCCAGACGGGTCTCAGTGTGTGTCTAGCAGTCAGGACGGCATGTACATCTGCTGCTCCTCGAAGAGCGTCGGAAAGTGAGCTAGACAGAACTGAAGGGATGGAAAGGAAATGTTGATTGCAGAAGTTTCCCTCTTTCCCGAGTGAAGCCTTCGAAGGAATCTGCCCTCCAGTCGTTCGCGAAGAAAGAGAAGCCCAGGACGTCTTCTGCTCTCCCAGACTCCTCCCGAATTTGTCCGGCCACCCATCCGATAATCGCCCATGACGGAAAGTCATTAGTTCTTTGCAAAGACTGCATTCAAGGGTAACCGAGAGAAATTATGATCTTTCCAAAAATAAGACCTTCTGTTCAGAGTGTGCGCCAAGTTCCGTTCCAGCAATGTGGAAGTGTGCTGTCAGAACTCGGACGACATCTGCGGGCCTGGAAGTCAGGTGCTGATGGACAGCATGGTTCCCAGAGACTGCAGCAAGAAACCGTGTGGGAAAGGGTGAGAATGTGCCTAGTAAATCGTTTATAGAACAGTTCTATTCTAGATATGAGTGCTCGTTGACACCTTCCGGGCTCCGCGTGTGTTGCTCGCTGGCTCAGTGTCCGAACGGCGTCTTCGCGAGATCCGTGTGCGCCGCCGGCTGTCTTCGCAACGAGCGATGCGTCCGAATTCAAAGCGAGATGTGGTGTTGCCCGACTGAAGCGAAGAAGGAGCGCAACGAGCTGCAGTGTCGGGAGGGGGGAAGAGCGACCGGGGAGGAGTGCAATCCGAGCCTTCCGATCTGCTCTCCGGGCGCCACTTGCGAGCTGAACAAAGAGGAAACTGCACATGTTTGTTGCAAAAGGTTCAATTCAAAACGTGAGTTCCAATTCAACTCGAATCGCCGCCTCAAAGATCAGATTCCAGTGACTGATCGTCGAACTCTGATCCCTCCGTTCTTCTACACCTCCACCACCACCACCACATCGTCGCCGATTCCTTCAACAACAGAAGATCCGTTTCCAGTGGATGTCTTGTAAGCGAACCTGAGTTTTCCGATACTATCCGAACGTCTTCACAGGCCGAACTGTCAGGATCCAAACGCCCGGCTACTGACAGCAAACGGGTTTCCCAGCATCTGCTCGAAGCTCGGAGATCCGTGTCCGCGGGCCGGCTACACGTGTCAAGAGTCCGACATTGAGGACGTTTTCGTGTGCTGCCCCTTGCAGATCGCCAACTTACCGCCCCCGCAAATCCCGAGCATTCCGATTCTGGGGAGTGTGACGACAACAATGACGACGACGACGCCGCCAAACACGGATGTCGGTCCGACGTGTCCGTTCTCCTACATGCCGTCCAAAAATGACAATCACGAGATTCAACGGTGTCTGAATCTGTTCACACTGGAGTAAGTCCTACTTAGGACTGTGATCTCAGTTGTCCGCCTGCTGTTTTTCAGTTGCCCGTTCGGCTACACGTGTCTTCCGTCTTCCACGACCGACAGCTATCTCTGTTGCATCCGAAAGCCTGCCATTTGACTTTGAGAACCAATCAATAAAATTGTTGAAGCCGATTGAAATAAATACGTGGCAGTCTGCATTCATTATCAGTTGACCCCTTGAAGATCGGGACAAGCGATAAGAAGCGCCTTTAAAAGGCGGCAGAATTCGGGAGTAAGCATCAGTTCGAATCAACTCGACTAACCAACAACCTTCAACTAACAATGTCCCTCAACTACTACATCGCTTTCGGCTACTGGCTCGCCATGGTGGAGAACGGTGCCGAGGAGGAGATCAGGGAGCGCCAGCTCGCGGAGGAGCAGGAGCAACCGGAGGAGCCCGCCGACGTCGGCTCGTCGTGCTCGCCGTGGACGCTGCCCAAGCTGCCGAGCTGTCCGTCGACGATGCGCTCGTCGAAGAGCACCGACACGCTCTCGCTGGTTCGCCGAATCGAGGCGTGCGAGTGGGAACGCTTGCGCGAGCAGGTCGGAACCAGCGTGCCGTCGCTGTTCGAGAAACTCAACGGACTGTTCACGGACCGTTCGGAGAGCTGCGAGCAGGTAACCCGTGCTCCTCCCAACTCCACCGCCACGTCGCCAACTTCGCCGAGTGTGTCGGAGATTTCGACCCGCCGTGAGCTGCACTCGCCCCAGCAATGCGTCTGCTTCAACTGCTGGAGGACCAGCTCGACGTGGAAGTCGTTCAGGGCGAAGTCGCCCGTCGACTCGGCCACTCTCGACCCGCTCGGTAGGGGGACTTGTGAGGCCATGTCTTCGGAACGTTTGCTTTGCAGATGCTCAAACATTCGTTCCGAACACGTCCTCCACTGGCACCATGACCTCTATCCGCTCTCCTTTGATCACTTCGCCGACGCTGACGGAGGATCTTCGCGCCGAAAACGACTTGCTGATGCGCAAAATTCGACTTCAGCAAGAGATCATTGCGAAGCTTTTGGAACTGAACGGTATGCACTTGATGGCCGACCGGCAGCTACAATAAAGTAATTTTTGAACACTGATGTCTGAGTCACACGTTTATTCGAAGAGAAACAAGTAATCGAAAGGCAGTTGGGGGTTAAAACAGGCTAATAAATATGTGAAACAGATTAATTCTTAAAATAAGGCATAGTTCAAAAGCTGAATACTTTTTGGAATGAATCATGGATATGTTTGAGAAGAATTCCCGTTTAGTCGGCTCGGCGGTTGAGCTCCTCGAGTCTTTCGCGATTTTTTCGGTCTCGCTCGAGCGGCTTCCGGAACATTTCAGCTAGGCGCTCGTCGAACTCTTCTTGGGTCTCGGAGGAATTGAGCAGACGAACCAACGCGTCCTGGTACAACTCGTTGTCGTAGTATATCGGGTACAAGTCGAGAAGGATCCGCGGAAACTCGCGAACAAGCGGAATCCGACGTGGTGGGGGTGTAGGACGAACGACAGGAGGCCGAGTCGGTGGAGGTGCCGGAATGATCACAGCTGGACCGCGTCTTCGTGGCCGCTCAACTGGGACGGGGACGGGGACAGGTTCTGGTCTCGCCATTCCGAACGGTTCGCCGGCAATCGCGAATTGCTCTTCCAAGTCTATCTGCTCGCCATCTGGACCAACAGCGCCACCCTGTAATCCATGAATAAAAATGAATATTTCGAAACTTCGACTCACATCAGGTTGGAAGACGAACTGGTCTCCACCGTAGGTTCCGTGCTCCTCGCTCATGTGGCCGTACACATCTTTCCCGGTCTCTCCGAGGAATCGGCATACCCAGCACCAGTGTGCACCGCACTTGCACTCCATGTGATCGCAGCCTTCATTCTTGGCGACGAGTATGTTGCATCTTGGGCAGTTCTTGATGAATTGGGCGCCCAGTTTGTTGATGTACACCTCGATCGACCCGTCATGACTCTTGACTTTCGCTGCTGTCTCGCACGTTTGGTCCGGGTGCACAAAGTCGCCACACTTGGTGCAGTATGGGGCTTCGCAGATCTTGCACTGCTTGCTGGCACCCTTCGCTGCGTTCGGAGTGACGACAAACACTCCGACGCAGTTCGGGGTGGCGCACACCCTCAGGAGCGGGTCAGCGAGCACCATCGCCTCTCTGACACGGCTGGCGAACGTCTCCAGCTTCTGTCCGTCGAGCTCGCGCATACGGCGAGAGTCTCCGAGAATGAAGGCCTTGATTTCTTTCGGCCGGAACGGCTTGTTGCATCCTCGAACGTTGCACTTGATGTCGAATCTGCAGTCCTCCATCTCCGCCGACACCCATTTGTTGAGACACGAGCGGCACATCGAGTGGCCACATCCGAGCCGGTAGAAGTCCTGGTTTTCTGTCTCCGTCCAGCAGATGGGGCAGTGCAGATACATGTCCTGTCGAAGATCGGACGGAACCTGACGAGTGAAAACGGCCGAACTGATCTCGGCAAGAGCTTGAGTGAGCTTCTCGTAAGCTTTGATCGTGCCATCGAATTGTATCGTCTTGTCCTCCCTGCTCAACGAGCATTGCGCGCCCAAAGCTTCTGCGAGACGGAGAATCGTTTTCGGAGTGACCACCTTCCGTCCCAAGTCATTGAAATACGGGAACAAGGCAAGAATTTGGGTGCGGACCGTATAACGAGACTTTCTAGCCGGATAATTCGACAGAAGGATGCGAGCATTCTCCGCTTCGTCTCCGAACAGGTAGATGGCTTGCCGATACTTGTCCACGTCGACGAGCAACTTGCCGCGCGACTGATTCTCCAAACTTCGGATGAACACCTCTCCGATTCCGAACAGAAGATCGGGAGCTGACTCGGCGTGCAGCTTGACTGGCCGCAGGAGCGTTTGCAGTTGCTCGAAGAAGTATTTGACTGCATCCCTATTCCATCCTTCAACTCCGATCCTTCCTGTCGCACTTCCAGGCTGGAACTTTTCGTACACGCGCACTTTGAACATCGAAGCTCCCGTTGCGGCCATGACGGCATTTTCCTTGTTCATGAAGTCTATGAAGGTTCGGCGGATATCCCTGTCGAACTTGCTGATGGCATTATCGAACGCAAATCTCATCCTACGGCTAATGGTGGTCGAGAACCGGACGATTGGATGGAGAGTGGGCTGAAACAAAGAAGAAGATTCTTTGGAATCCTGTTATTTAGTGGTGAACTTACACCAACGAGGTCGTGGTTGTCGCATCTATAGATGGGCTCTTTCCAGTAGCTCTCCATTGAGTCTTTGACAATGGCTCGGCCAACAGCCGCAGACCGGAACATGACGAGGAATTCGTCAATCTCGTCCTCCTTAGAAATCTTTCGAACTCTCCACGGACAGTCGCTTCGTCTCGAAATGTCTCTCGTGAAGAGTTTTGAATCGCCCATCGGACGGTAGATATTACTGTGAAAGGCAGTTAGGAACAGTTCGTGATCAATGGAACGCCTCGGATTTTCAGTCTTTCTGCGGCCAGTAGTCAATTTCTCGCCTCCGAAGTAAAGGCAAGATTCCGTGCTCTCGAGTTCGATTTTATTCGCCTCTGCCACTCTGCGAATGAACCAATCCTTTTCTTCGAAAGTTATCAAATGGTCGGGATGTTTGGTGAGAATCATCTGTAACCCGATCAAATTAACCTAGACCATCTTGACTAGGCTTTCTCACCTCTCTATTGTTCGCGAGACTCTGTCCGTTCTCTCTTTCGTACGTAACCTGACAACTGTTGCATTCGAGAACCTTGGCGAAGAAACTCGTCTCTGCTTCGTGGACCAGGGTGACTTTGAGGTGCTGATCTTTGGTCAAGTATTGATCGTACACAATTCGCAGAAAAGTCTCCTCGACGACTTCTTGTGAGCTGAGCATCGTGTCGTTGTAGAGCATGTTCAGAACGTCCAGCGACTGCGTTGCTTTTTTTCGATCCTGTTCCTTTTCGAACTCCAAGCACACCAGATTCTTGCCGTAGAGATCAGTTTCCGATCGTCTTTCGAGCCACTTTCTCTCCGGGTAACTGAAATTTTTGAGCGACCTGATCGGACATCCCGTCTTCGCCTCGTAGTAAGCGAGTCTGTTGTGGATATGAGCATCGTCGTTCTCGACGACGATCGCAAACGTCGACTCTTCCGGGTCCGTGCTGAACTGCGGTGCATTTCCGCTTCTCAGCTTCATGACGTAGTCTCCACACACAGGAGAGAAGTCCAATCCGCCGTCGTGCTGTTCCAAAGCGGAGGGAAACAATGTGTCGAAGACTTTCTTCGCATCGTCCGGTTGAGCGCCGATAAAGAGCACACTTGTCATGTGAGCGTTGAATGTCGCCACAGCCATTTTGTGCTTGGTGGAAGCAACCAGTTCCGGCTTTCTGATGAGCTTCTGAAGAGCAGCCGGACTCAATGGGAACGGAACGGCGTGATTCATCCACTCCTCGGTGTTCTGTCTCAGAACCGCTGCCTTGAGCTCCTCGACAAGATTTTCGAACGACGGGGAATCGGCGATTCTGCATGGTCTGTCGAGGGAGCTGAACTGTGCATCACCGACGACACGGGACATGAGTGTCTCCGACGCGCTCAATGTCTCCTGGAACTAGATATCTGCTTCTCGTTTCTTTAGTTGTAACACTTACCGCTCTGTGGACGGTGAGCTTGGCTGGTTTCAACATCGAAGTGAGCGGTGTTGCCGCCTTTCGCAGCTCGATGTTCACTACGACCGGTCTTACGTCCATTCGGGACTGCCGGGAGTGCATGACCTCTTCGCACCACACTGAAAGATTGAATGAAAAATTGAATCACAATCTGGGGCTTAGAACTTACGGGTGTCGGAGGTGCTCGGCGTGTCAGTTGGGTGGCCGCTAGTACTCAACGCAGAGTACCTTGCCATTTGGAAGCCGAGCTGGTCCATTGGCACTACAACCTTTCTTCTTTGCTGTCTGCCCATGTTTTACCGTCTGGTCAAGACGAACGAACACGAGACGAATGAACGGTGGGTAGGCTAACGTGCATCGTGGCCGCTGACCCAAAGGTCGATAACATGCTGAGATGACCCCGTCTCTGGGGCGGTCCGAAGAGGGTGCAAATACCATCGATTACATGCCATGGGAAAGTGACGGGGGCATGGGAACAAGGAGACAGGAATAGAATAGGTACTGACCAGACATGCTACGGGCCGGGCCGGGACGATGAACCAATTTTCATCGGCCCGGCCGGAATTTTGAAATGAGACGTTCAGTAGTCACTTTTTGACACTAACGCTGACGTTTCGGCGCTCAAATCGCCCTTTTTTTGATAAAATACTCGACTCTGACATTAAAAGATGGATTGCAAGAGGAACAACACAACTTATCGAAATTTTCGAAACTTTTTTCATTTTTTCCCCTTAATTTTCCCGATCCGGGTCGCCGAGCCGGGGCGATTTTCGGCAAGTCTGGTACTGACACTTTCTTCCAAGCTTTACGCGAATGGAGAACAGAGAACTTTTCGAAAAAAAATCGTAAGCTTTCTCCTCCTTGTACTCATTGTTCCCATTGTTCTCGTCTTTACTCCGTCAGAACGGCACGATGTCCTTTTTTTGAAGGTCTTGCGCGGATTCTACGCTATCGGAGATTGCCGGGTATTTCCTTACAGCTTTAATCCTGGATAACCTCTTGAACAACCAAAAGATGGAGGTATATCTGATCTGAGGCTTTGGAACATACGGCGGATTAAACGTCTGACCACGACGAAGAGAGACAAACGAACGTTGACGGATGACCATCGTGGCAGATGGTTCACAGGTATTTAGATAACGGGCTGAGATAACTCACAATTATCGCATGGGAAGATCGCGGCTATAAGCGGGTGCTAATCCGATCGGCGATAGGGCATGGGAACGTGAATGGTAAATGGGAAGGAATGGCATGCGCATGCTCACATGTGAGCGGAAGTCGAGAGTTTCGAAGTTTTTCGAAATTCGAACTATTCAGAGGATTTCCTTTTACATTCTTTTGTGAGCTCACTTTTCAAAGCGCCAGAAAAAAATCGGAGTTTTAACCAATACAGAAAATAAAGCAGACAAGAAGACTGATGCAATACATTATGAAAGCTAGTTTATTTACTGGCACTGAACAAAGAAAGAGAAGTAAAGATAAGAATCTATTCCGCAAGCAACTTTTCGAAGCTTTGAGCTATGACGAAGATCTCGGAACCCGTTTCGAATCGACAAACTGTTTCAGCATTTGAAACACCGAACAGCTGCTGACGTCTTCTGGAGGTGTCTTCTTGTTTGAGAGGTAGTAAAAGAGGTCCCATTCCATGTGCTCTCCGTTGATTAGTCTATCGTACGCCTTCAATTGCGCATCGTCCATCTTTTTCAGATTCTCCTCCGCGAAATCACCGAGAAGAATGTCGTTCTCCAGAATCCCTCTTTTCTTGCTCTGATACAACAGTCGTGCTCTGCAAACTTGGATTCAGATGTCCCCGTCACTTGCAAGCCATATAATTTCATCGAAATGTGAATTCTGAAATACCTCTTTGTGTTTAATGCCTCTCCCGGGACTTCCGATCTCGTCAAACTTCGACAGTGATGCGAAATGCTCAAAAATCGCCGAGCAAGAGGAGTGAGAAGAGACTTCATCGCATTTATTGTTTTCTCTTACACCTAGAATCAATAATAATGAAAAACGATGAGAGAAGATGTTCGAATTGATTTTTCCTGTGGGAACTTGAGCAATTCTTGCAAAAAATGCGCGCGCGCGAAAAATGCTCCCAACGACGCTCCGTAATTACGCCCACTGCACGCGTTTTATCACAATTAACTAATTTTTCCTCTTCCATTTAATTTTTTCCTTTTTCCTCCAAAACTATTCCAGAATCGATTCTCACCTTGTTTTTTTCAGAAATGGGATGGCTTCCCGATGACTGGACCATTGACCACGAAACTCTTATAGATGTCGGGGGATATATGCAGAAGCTGAAAATGTATCCATACTTTGATATCGCCCACTATGTCCTGGTGAGCTCAACATTTGCGAAACTATTCAAAAACGAAGTTCTTTATTCTAGACTTGCATATCTGTCCGCCAAGATCTGGGTCTGGACGCAATCTCGTTCTCGCGGAAGCACCCATTCTCTTGCTGGCTCTCCTGCATGCTCATGTCGTTCGCTGGCAGTTTTCTATCGTGCTTTCTGCTCGGCGAGCCCGTCATCACTCCGTTCAAAAAGCACGACGACGTCGTTCTGGGCTCTGTTGTCTGGTATCTCATATTCTACTCCCCATTCGACATTGTCTACAAGCTGGCGAAATGGTTCCCTATAAAAATGGTCCTGTCGGTGCTGAAAGAGATCCAAAGGACTCATAAGATCGCGGCTGGTGTGAAACACGCAGGGCGGCTCTACCCGGAATCGTATTTAGTCCAAATTCTGGTAGGAGTAGCGA
Source organism: Caenorhabditis afra (assembly GCA_963570955.1). NCBI lineage: Eukaryota > Metazoa > Nematoda > Chromadorea > Rhabditida > Rhabditidae > Caenorhabditis > Caenorhabditis afra. Next base: position 186,693 of record OY751533.1, read on the forward strand.
AAGGAGCCGGATCGGGCGTTGTGAAGATCGTGGAGCAACTGGCACGTGGCACTTGGATACCTACAAGCCACGAGATTCTCCGGCCATCGTTCACGACCAAGGCGTGCGTGATAGCTTCCTTAGTCTTCACAATGGAACGTCACAGCATGTACGTCACAGCGCCTCACGACCTGGTGTACTTGGTGAGACATTGGCTACTTTTTCAGTTAAAACATTTGAAATTTCCACTTTTCCAGTGCGTCGTCGGATTCTTCATCTACTTCAAGCTTGCTTCTCTTCTTCTCTCGGTTCACGACGTCTTGCTGCCCATTGAAAACATCATTTGCGCCGTTTTTATGGGCGGAATTATCGATGCCTTCGCAAAGTAACTTTTTTACATTGAAAAACAGCAGCAAATGGTTGCCTGTTGTTTCAGAGCAGTCGACGCCACCAAATCCGCTATTCACAGCAACCGTGCTCTGTCAGAAGAGGAGATTTTGTCGAAAGAACGCGAGAAACTTCTGAAAAAGAAGAAGGCGCTTCAGCAACAACAAACGCCGAATGGAGTCGACAAGAAAAACAATTAGAAATCGATTTCGTTTCTAGTGATTTGGTATCAGCTCCATGGCATATCAAAGACAATGGTTCCCCATCCCGCTTTACACTATTCATGTTTCTAGTCGCCCAATCTTCCTGCAGCCCCGTTTAGTATCTCCAAAGTTTGCCATCTAGTCGTTCCCACCCGCTAACAGTTTTACTAACCGATTTTCATCAGTTTTAAGCCCATCTGACCGGGTACTAAAGTTTACTTAAATTCTTTCACTGCTAATAATGAATTTTCTTAAATTTTTTTTTGAAGCCGTTGTTACTTTTTTAAATCGTAAAAGCGTTTCATTTATCGCTGATATTTCTATTTCAACCGGTTTTTGAGATAGTTTCTAACTTATTTTCAGATGCACCTCGAGCTCGATTTGAACGATCACCTGCGAATCGTCGTGGAAAAGGACGGTGAGCAGGACGAGGCTCAGAAGAGCAATGCCAGAAAGCAGACGGAGCTGCTAGTTCAGTTGATCGACAGGAAATCCGCGAAGGCCGCTGCTCTAGCCAAGAAAGTTGTCAGATGGCCGATTGGGCAGACGCTTCCACATCAGTTGACCTACAACTCCATCGAGGAACAAATTCTGGTCGTCGGTCCCACTTCGGAAGCCATCGTCCCCCTTCCGTGAGTCATTCACCCCTATTTCTAGTTGGGACTTCTGAAAATTATAGAAAATCAAAAATCGAAGCTCTCACTGCCACGTCAATCGCAAAAGCGGCAACACATTCGAAAGCGAAGACGTTCGCCTCATTCGCAGTCAATCCGATCGAGACGTTCGACGTGCGATCCGTGTCGAAGGCGGTTCAAAACGCGATTGAGAAGCCGGACAAGGAGAAGAGATGGAAACAGCTGACGGAAGTTCTCGCCGAATGCACTAATGGAGAGACCAACGGAGCTCTCTCGGCCATCGAGCAGACGCAGTTGGTCGAGGCGATTCAGAAGTACGCCGAAGATCCGGATTCCGATGAAGGCAGTGTCGATGCGCTTCTTAAGGCTGTCGCAACGGCAAGAATCTTGACTTATCGCAACGAAGAGACTTTCCTTCGGTTCTGTATCTCGAAAGAGAAGAAGAGCGTTCTTGAGGTCGTGCTGAATGACGCTTCGCGAGTAACTTCGGAATTCATCCTCGCAGAACTTCTAAAACTGGCTGCGACCAAACCCGAAAAAGAGCGAAAGAAAGACGTGATCCAAGTGCTCAACCGGAATTTCTCAAAAACTCCGATGGTCGAGGCTAGCGCTCAAGTGCTGACAGCCACCGAATCCGTTGAGATCATGACGACACTGATGGAAATCTACAAGGACTTCAAGAGGCAGTCCATTTGGGGGAAAACCATCAATCTTATCACTATTCTGATGGACGCGCACGGTTCGAGAATAGTCTACGAGGACAAGCTGCATCAGAAGTTCGCCATCGTCAGCAACTTTATTATAGAAATGGTAAGTGCAAAGACTTGCCGAAGAATCATTCTGAACTCTGAAACTGCAGCAATCGCTCGTCGGAACATACGCCCGTCTAGAGTCGGCCTTCGAGGAGACCGCTGACAACATTTCCGAAAACAACGTCGTTATCCGCATTCAAGCCGTTGTACACCCGATGGTTTGGTGAAAAACCCATCTCTATCTGACTTTTTGTTGTTCTCTGTTTTTTTTTTACCACATTGTTGATTTGATTTCGTTATGAATCTATTTGTTACACATCGATTGGCTGCTTTCCAATGAAAATATCGTTTTCAAGTTCGAGAGTCATTATTTTCCTTCTCGGATTTCCGTCAGTCAGATTATCACGATTTTCCAGAACGAACGGACAGGAAAATGCAGCAAGCGACGAGGAACTCAGGTAAAATTTGAATTTCCCTCGTGTGCCTCACAGGTTGGCCTAGAAACTGCAGAGAACCAAAAAGAATGACCCCAAAACATGTCGTTTACACATTTGAACCTCAAATCAAAAAAGTTTCGAGGAGGCTCCCTCTCTCGGAAACATCTGCCGCGGCGACGGAGAAGAGCAAGCGGTATAGAGCAAGTGAGCTGTGGCGGCGGGAGGATAGATATCTGGGCGGCTCCGAGAGCTCCGAGAGCTCTCTTTCTCTTTCTCAGTGTGTGTGTGTAAAGTTCCCCCGTCTATGTGACGCTCTCTCTCGCCCGCTTCTTCCCCTCGCACTGATTCGATAGGCAGTTGATAGAGGGAAGATACTGGCTGCCCGCAGAGCATTCGGCACCTCGCTAAACACTACACTTTTTGTTTACTTCGCTTTTTTCTGTCAAATGGCATGTTGATTTATCAAATTTCCTGAAATTCCGACATTCAATTTAGCCTTGGGTACCGTAATCGCCTCCGTTAGACATTTGCACGCGAATCTAAGGGCCGGACGTTCCTTCTTCACCATCTATTATCCGTTTTTCTTGAACTGGACCCGGGGACGAGAATCGGGAAATGGGCGGCCGAAGATCCGACAGCGGCGGCCGCGGCGGTGTATTTCGATTAACGAGCGAAAATCGCTCGTTTTCAACCATTTTTTTCTATTTTTTCGTCGTAAAACGAGACAAATGGTTGGAAACAAACGATTTCCGCTTGAAATTCCACAATTTCGAAAAGCCAGCGCTCGTGAATCGACACACACCGCCGCGGCCGCCGGCCGGCGAATCTTCGACCGCCCATTTCCCGATTCTCGTCCCCGGGTCCAGTTCAAGAAAAACGGATAATAATTCCTAGGCAGCTCGTTTGAACGAAAAGGGGCTCCTCAGAGGCCTGCACTTCATTCTTCATGCGGAAACGGAAAAGAGACGGGTGCGAGACCTTCATAATCTTTCCGGGAAAGCTCCTCTCAATCCCTTAGAGAGAAAACGGGATTATGTGAAACTGAAAGAGGGGGAGATAGAAAGCTGCAGGTTCTTTTTTCCTACAAAAGAGATCCGACTCTCGGAGGCTCGAAAGAAGCAGCACTTTTTCGTTCTAAACGCAAATTACGTCGTTTCACATTGTGCTGAGAAAGAGAAGAAGAGAAAGAATAAGAAGAAGCAGAAGCTCTTGGGACTCGAGAACATTGTGTCTTCCACTTTGTATTACAGCTCCGAAACTACAAAACGCACAATTTTGAACTCCTCGTTGACGTAAATACCTCCCCGCTGTTATCAGTCTTCCCTTGTCACTTTTAATTCCCAACAAAAGCCGTTTCCAGGTAGCCCGACCACCCTCAACACCTCGCCATGGTGGTGCCGGAGAGTTTCCAGCTCGACCAGGAGATACTCTTGGACGCCGGTGCCCAGTTGCACCGGCTCAAGATGTATCCCTACTTCGACATTGCACATTATCTGCTGGTTAGTTGAGATTTTATCGAAAATTATGAGAAACGGGTAGATTATGACGGAATGTGAGTGTGAGAAACGGAATCGGGACGTGATCACTTGGTCTTGTGGGTGTTCATGTTGAGCGTCTTGCCAGACTCTTCCCAGTCCGGCCAGTACTTATCCTTGATGCGTGTGATGTAAGTGAGCTGAACAAATGCTATATAAAAGTTGATCCGACGGCTAGAAGCTCACCAAGTTCGGGACGTCGCATCCGATGAACTCCTTGATGTCGGAAGAAAACTGCGGAGTGAACAGAAGCTGAGCGAGATGGCCGAACAGCGTAGCATCGATCTGGAAGTGTCCGATGTTTTTTCTGACGTAGAAGTCGATCTCTGGATAACTTACGGTCTTGGGGTTCTCTCCGAAAAGGTACGACTTCTCGCCGATTTGAGTGGAGATCGCGTCGAGATCCTTGAGGATCTCCTTGACCACCTCCTCTTTCGTTAGAGTTCCGCACCACTGTCCGTTGATCTTCGCCTTCAACTTCGACTCAAAGCGTGGAACAACGAAGTTCTTCAGGAAAAACGACTTGACTCCGGTGAACGCACGTCCGTAGCCCTGGTCGGTGGCGATCCAACGGAAGCTCTTGCTTCGCGAGTAGAAAGTGACCCAAGTGAGATGGTGCTCGATGAGAGCGTGGAACGCGTGCTCAACCGCCTTGTCTTTCGGCGGCAGAGCGTTGAGAACGTCGCCTTTTCCTCCGAACTCTTTGGCCAGAGTCTCGATGATAATGGAGCTATCCGATATTTGCTTTCCATTCAGTTCGATGAATGGTTGCTGACCTCTCGTGGAGAAGCGCTTGAAGTCATTGCTGACGTTCTGGAAATTTGACATTTGAAAATCAAATCTGGGTTAGACTAACTTCATAGTCGATTCCGGCCATTCTTAGCCAAGTCTCCAACTTGAGCGAGTAAGGAGAAGGACTTGGAAGATGTTGGGCTCTCGGAAACTGGATCAGATAGACTTTGTCCTTCTCCCAGTTCGTTTGTACGAGTGACATCCTGAAATCAAGGTTAGGCGAAGGTTACGAACACATGGGAAATACTGTAGTTGGTATTAGTACCGGGAAATGAAGCAGACAACAAAAAATATTGATGAGATGTATTTGGAATGGTTTATTGGTGAATACTTGAAAGATAATGTATGCAGTCCGATCAGTGATCACTTTTGCCACGTGGTGTTCATGTTCTGGGTCTCGCTAGTCTCAGCCCAGTCAGACCAGTACTTCTCCTTGATACGGTCGACGTAGGCGAGCAAGTTCGAAGCACGGTTCTCCAAATGCGCCTTGATCTCTGGGCTGAACTGCGGAGTGTAGATGAGCTCGGCGAGATGGGCGAACGCGACGACGTCGATCTGAGAATCTTGTCACTCTTAACCACAACAGCTACACTGAATTCGTACCGTCTTGATGCTGTCTCCGAAGAGATACGGCTTGTCTCCCAGCTGGACAGAGACCGCGTCCAAGTCCTTCTTGGCCTGCTCCAGAATCTCCTCCTTCGTGAAAGTTCCGATTCCTTGCGACGAGCATCTGGCGCGGATCTTCTTGGTGAACTGTCCGAGGATCAAGTTCTTGAAAGCGAACGCCTTGATGCCGGTGAGCAGACGACCGAAGCCGCTGTCAGTGGCGAGCCAACTGAAGTCCTGCCCGCGCGAGTACAGAACAATCCAGAGCAGATGATGCTCGAGAAGAGCGTAGAAAGCTCTAGAGACGGCTCGGTCGGCTGGCGACAGCTCCTCAAGTTCCGCCTTGTGAAAATGCTCCACGAGGTTTTCGATGATAAGCGAGCTGTCCGCATGCTGACGACCGTTGAGCTCAATGAACGGGATCTGGCCTCTAGCAGACATCTTCTTGAACTCATTGTTGATGTTCTGAAGGGTTGATCTCGAAATCCGGGTTGTGACGTGGCACTTACGGTGTACGGAATGTTAGCGACGCGGAGGAAGGTCTCGACCTTCAGCGCATAGGGAGATGGTGACGGAATCACTCCGGCTCTCGGGAACTGGACCAGGTAGACATGGTCCTTCTCCCAGTCTCGCTTGATCAAATTAGTCGACGGCATACCTCCCTTCAATCAATCTGGTTAGATGATCACTGACAACACGAAAACACGAGACGAGATGGAGAATTTTCGGAATTTTTGGGGCGGAAGGCGTGGTCTCCCTCTACACTTTTCCCGAACAATTACACTGAGAGAGGCATGGAGAGGAAGAGAAAAGTGTAATAAGTACCCATCAGTTTCAATAAAACCATAACGTATTGGGTATTCGGAGGGCAAGTACACAATAGAGACAAAAGGGAATTAGTCATGTTTGATTTGTGGGTGCAGTCTAGATATGCAATGCGTGGCTGGACAAAAATGGAGAGACGGTGACAGTTTAGGCGACCCGAACAAATATGACCTCCTCCTCCCTCTTCTTCTTCTCCTGACTATAGAGGAAGGCCGATCTGGCCGAGTGATAGCAGTGCGGAGTGACCCCGAGAGTCATCACCGACTTGGAACGCTGCCAAGGTTAAATGTACGACAGAGGCAGCGAAGGCGAAAGAGAAAAGTAGCGGGGATGGCTATAGCGACACCACGTGTTCACCTGGCCACTAGGGGAGGAGATACCTAGGTTATGAAACACCTGCGGTGACTAGTAGACCGACTGCTAGAATGTACCACCCCTAAAGCCAGTGGAGCGGCAAAAGTCACGTAAATGATGACGAGATAAGAAGTACACAAATAATCATCAAAAATTTGTGGTCAGGATCAAAAAGTGACAAAGAGAGGCGCTGAAGTGTTTTGGTCGGAGAGTAGTAATGGAGTGGGCAGAACAGAGTGGTTTTTTGGAACTACCTTCCCACTACTTCACAAATTGACTTTGGACAATGCAGTCATCATCATTATAGTCGCAATACGATTGGAAAGGAGTTGAGAGGTTGTATACGGGGTTCGAAAAGTACACATACACAACCGATTGCTAGAGGGCGCAGGGAATGTGGCGATCGGCAAAAATTGGCCGCTATTTGTTTGTGTCTTTCTTGCTGCCGACGAACAAGAGTGTCTGCAGTTGCGCACGCGAGAGGGAGAGAAGGTTTGTGGCGATCGAATAGGCACGTAATGGAAGGCAGGGGAGGAGTGTCGGAGGCCGAATTGCGGGCTGTGGCAGTGGGCGGAGTCGAGCTGTGACTAGTTGTTGCTAGGGTGACAGAGGAAGGATTACTGTCTACACTTCCTATCGGAAATTGGAATCTGGCGTGTGTTGGAAGAGACAAACAGCGGGAGAAGAGTGGGATCACGAGAATTGTCGGGCGAAAAAATGGACCTCTGTCCCACTGTTACACTGAGTCATTAGTGTTTACCGTTTGCAAGAGTGCCTGCTGCTGTCCGTTGAGTCATAGAGTCTACTCAGAATTTGAAACAACGATCTTGTGATTCGGGGCGAAAGAGCTGACCTTTTTCTTCAGATGATAATCGAAGTTCGCGATGATCTCGGAAGCGCGGCGTCGATCTTCTCGCGCAAACATCCGCTCTCCTGCTGGCTCTCCTCGATGCTCATGTGCTTCGCCGACGCGTTTCTCGCCAACTTCTTGCTCGGCGAGCCCGTCATTGCTCCATTCAAGCGACACGACGACGTCATTCTGGTCGGCTTCTGATCTAGAGAAGGGCGTGGAGAGAGCTAGTTCTTTCAGGCCACCATCGTCTGGTACCTGGTCTTTTACGCTCCGTTCGATGGGATCTACAAAATCTCGAAGATCACCCCGGTCAAATGTGTTCTTGCTGTGATGAAGGAGGTGAAGAGAGCCTACAAAGTATCACACGGAGTCTCGCACGCCGCCAAGCTCTACCCGAACTCGTATCTCGTTCAAATCCTCGTCGGAACTGCCAAGGGTGCCGGATCGGGAGTTGTTCGGACGCTCGAGCAACTGGTGCGTGGAGTCTGGCTCCCAACCCACAACGAGCTCCTCCGCCCATCGTTTGCCACCAAGGCCTGCGTCGTTGCCGCTTCTGTGCTTGCCCTGGAGAAAAGTGGAACCTATCTGACTGCTCCGCATGACTTGATCTACCTGGTAAGCCTTTCTTCCCTTCTCTCAACTTCATGTGAAGCCCCTTTCAGGTCATCGTCGGATTCTTCGTCTACTTCAAGCTCTCCGCCGTCATCCTCCACGTCACCGACCCGTTCGCCCCCATCGAGAACCTCTTCTGCGCCATCTTCATGGGCGGAATCTGGGACGCCGTATCTCGTGCTCTTGCCGCCTCCCGCGACCGCCGCGCCGCCGGTCACTCGAACGAAAATGGATCCATTGCTGCCTCGGAGAAGAAGGATCAATAGAAACTCTAGCGCATAATCGTCTATTTCTTTGCTCAAAAGTTGTTTTATTCTGCTACAGCGAAAGTCTAAACGAGTAATGGATTTGCCCTCTTCAAATAAAAACATTCGCAATTTTATGCTCCTCCTTTTTTAGTGTCTTCCCTTGTTTTCCGTGTGTTTGATGATCTCACAGTGTGCTTACTTACGAACGTTCCCTCCGAATCCTTTCAGTCCAAAAAATTGTTTCCAGAATGAGTGGCCACGAGTCGGAAGCGTCGGAAGCCAGTTCGAAGGACGACAAGATCCCTTCGTTCTCGGAGATCCAGATCATCGAGGTGAATCGTCATAACTTCACAGCGATCTGGCCGTACCTTCTCGTCTGCATCAAGTCCGCCGACTTCACCGCGATGGATCTCGAGCTGAGCGGATTAGGCGGGAATGGACTACGATCGCGCGATGTTCAGGAGAGATACAAGGCCATCCGAGAGGCGGCACACACCAGGAGCATCCTTTCCGTCGGCATCGCCACAATGAAGCTTACGCACAAGAGCGAGAAGCGGAAGGCTCTTCGATACGAAGCCCAAGTCTTCAACATCCTCACTCTCTCCGAGAAGCCATTCACTATCGAACCATCGGCTCTTCAGTTCCTTGCGAAGCACTCGTTCGACTTCAACCGTCTCATCCAAACCGGCGTCCAGTTCCAAGGTCCGAACTGCCCTCTGAAGACGTTGTTCCACGAGTTGCTCGGCAGCTCTGCCACCTTCTGCCTTCACAACGGGTTCGTCGACCTGGCGTTTCTCTACAAGCAGCTGTACGATGTGGACCTTCCGGATACTCTCGACGAGTTTTGCAGCAACCTAACGGATCTCTTCCAGCCGGATTTCCTCCCGATCGCCGATTCGAAGTATCTGGCAGAGTATCAGACTCGGATGGTAGCCTCTTATCTCGAGTTTGTGTTCCGGAGATCGTAAGTCGTCTGATGAAGAGCTCGTTTGGAAATTATTCAATTTCAGGCAGGGAGACAACGAAATCGAACGTCAGAACGGTCGCTACTTCATCGAGATAGAGTTTGCCAACTCGGAGAAGGCGTCGAAAGCTTTGAAGGCTGCTATCGAGAAGGTCGACGTTAAGCTTCCAGAAGGATTCCCGGATCACGCGATCCCCATCGATCTCCACGTCCACGTCTGCAAATACTTTGCCCACCATGGATTCTGCCACCAACGGAACACGCCGAAGGGCTGCAAGTTCCTACACGATGTCGATGCGGCTATCGACTTGGAGCGAATCAAGATGAACAAGAAGGCGTTCAAGCGGAAGCGACGCTACAACAACGTCATAGCCGAGTCGGTGGCCGAAAAGATCGGAGCGGACGAGGAGTCATGGAAGAATGCAAAGTTCGAACAACGACTTCTGACTCGTGACTTCCGCGAGCAGAAGAGGAACGTCGTCACAGGACTTCATCGCGCCGGCGTCGACGCATTCATGACAGCTTTCGCCGTCGTCTTTCAGCAGAGAGCTTCTCTGATGACCGTTAACACGGTAGATCAGCAGGTGAGTATTCAACCCAATCCCCTCCAGGAATCCTCTTATTTCCCCTTTCAGTTCGTCAACCGCTTACCGCTATCGGCCAAGAATCAGCCGCTCCATCTCCACCACATCCATATTCCAGTCAATTCGGAAGCCAACGAGAAGCACAAGCAATCCATGGAGGCGATTAATAAGCAGCGCGAGTACATCCGTGCCAACGCCGCCTCCTCCAACTTGAAGTCTAACTGACACTGGTTTGCGAATTCTGAATTCTAAATTACACTCTGCTCACTGATCCCCCCATATTGTTGTTATTTTCTTTTTCCCCTCCTGATAATTTTGTTGTTTTCCTTCTCCGATGAAGCATGATTGCCCACGAAATCCGGAAACGGGCCGGAATATGAGAGAGCCCCCCACTGAAACCGGACACCCTGCCCATTTTTTTCAGCCTCACTTCTGAATCGATTTCACGTCTTCTCCTGCTTCTTTCTCTTCACGGCGCCCCATTTTATTAACGCTTCTTCCTCGTGTCGTCTTGCCTCGAGAGCCGTGGCGGCGGCGGGGGGACGCGTCGAAAAAAAAAGAACCGCGACAAAAAAGTAGCGAGAGGCGTGGAGAGATAGAAGCGCAGTGAAGTCAGACTAATAATTACTTCTTCACTCCATTGGGTCGACGACGACGGCGACGTCGGAAGCGGCTGTGCAGAGATCGAGAAGGGAAAAGAGAGGAGACAGCGCGCACGGAAATTCCCGCCCTCCCTTTCCTCTCCTTCGTTTTTTTTTTCGCTAGCTCTCTCTCTCCTTTTTTCACGTTCGTCGCGGCGGCGATGGCTGGAAAAGAGAAGGAGAGCGCGCGCACGCCTTCTGGATTTCAGACATCTTCTGTGTGTTGTCGAGTTATTTAGGCGCTCTTCTTTAATTGCGCGCTCCTCGCCTTCTCCTCCAGCTGCTCCGCTCGAATTAAATATTATTCCGTTCCTTCTCTTCTTTTTCACCTGTCATAAGGAATTTTTATGGAAAAAAATGCATAAATCAAGAAAAGTTTGAGAAATCGTATTTTTTTTCTTTCTATTATCTATCCTTTCCTGTCAGCTTTCAGGATTTTGAATATTCCAAAAAAAAAAATGATTTGAGCGTCCAAAAAGTGACTACCGAATATCCACTGTCACCATGATTCGTGTTGCAAACGCGCCCCGATGGACTCCACGGTTTCGCCTCATGCGGAAAAATTTTCGAGATTCCGTCGTTTTACGTCCAATTTTCTCCCAATTTTCTCCATTTTTTAGACGAAAAATTTATTGAAATCGTTGAGGAGCTGCATTAAAACCAAAATTGAAACATTTTGATCACATCGTTTTCGGCTTGCGTCCAGCGGGCGCGCTTGGAACACAAAGTAGCCGCTTTTCTGATTTTATCTCGTTCCCATTACTGAAAAGTCTGCTGGAGTTCACCCAGAGATCCGTCAATCTCTGAATATGTGTGTGTGTGCAGTTGTTTTCTATTTCTGCTCTCATTTTTCATGCGTTCACTCCGGTGTCTCAAAACTCTCCCTTCGTCTCTCTTCTGGGATTTGCGTATTTATGCTGTGTGATCGTCGGCTCTGGAACACACACAAAAAGAGAGAAAAAAGGGATAGCGGAGAAGGAGCCCGCGTGTGTGTGATATTTAATTGAGTTCCTGCATCCTCTCCTGTGTGTGTGTGTGCTTCAGCTTCTTTTTATCCTTCGTTTTCCCCTCTTTCCCTTCTCCGACACATTGCCGCCTCGAACCATATAATCTGATTCAATTACAAATCTCTAAATACACTCTTCCTCCTCGCTCCTATTCCAGAAGGCCCTTTTTCTCTATTCCCAACCAATTATTATTCTTTTGTGTGCGTGTATGTGTATGTCAGGAGGTTGTCTCCAATGTCCAATGAATTGACAATGAGTCAAAAAGAAATGGAGTCCCCCGCTGCCCAGATTCTGGCTCATTCGTCCCGTTTCCCCCCACTTCCCGCCTGAAGACGTTCGAATATATTCAGAAGAACTTTAATTTCGACGACGACGACGTCACATTCTTCTCCCACTTCCTTCTCCTTCTTCCCCTATTCCCACCACAAAAACACAATTTTCAGCCAGTTGTGGGGCTGTCAGAGAAGGAGAAAATATTATGGTTTTTCACTTTTTCCCTCCCATCGAGCACCTCGTTTATCAGCTCACACCACAACGCACTTCTTCCCAATTTCGCAATTCACAATTCTGAATTCTGAAGTCGTAACGAAGGGTGTACTTTGAGGTCACCACTCGCCTCATCTCATCTCAAATGTGAAGACGTGAAAAAAGAGGGGGGAGGGGCGAGAGGGACGTCTGAGATGAAATTGAATAGAAAATGAAAATGAGATGAAACTTTGCTACTAGAGCAGCAGCAGGAGGAGGAAAAGAAGCACGCCTTCTTCTGGAAATGACATCTCCTCAGAATTCCGACGTCTTCTTCTCCTTCTTTTCCTCCTTTCCCAACGTCTTCCTCGTCGGACGTCTTCTTCATTTTCGCCTCTCTCAAGTAGCCGTCCTCTCCTTCTACCGCTTCTTGAACTTTCCAGCCCTTCAAACCGCTTATTTCCAACGTCAACGCTGATATAAAGCTGTGAGCTGCGGCTGAGAGCTCCGAGAGCCCAACCAACTTCCAGTGAATCCCCACTAATCCCCCCCCCCCCCCCCCCCCCCCCCATTCATACCATTGTTCCGGCGCGGCGAATTTCCAAGTATTCCGGAAATTCATTTTTCAGTTCGCTGTCTCCCAGAATAATTAAATAGGTCACATGTGAGCGCGCGCGAAATTTTTGAGAAAAACGGCGAAACCCTCGGGGAATTTTCTTCGTCGTCGGTTCGACGCCAATCCATCACACGACGACTAACCCGAAATCAGAGGCGAAGAGCGGCGAGAAACGACGTTTCGTGCTCCTCTTCTTCTCATATCCGATGCGGTTCTTCCATCGCTTTTGCTCTCCGCTTCTTCTTCTTCTTCTTTTTCACGCCTTCTTCTTCTTCTTCTTCTTCTCCGTCATCGCCTCTTCTCACATCTTCTATCCTCTTCTGATTAATCCGCGCCCAGAGACTCGCTCAGGTTTTTGCCTCTTCCTCTTTCGAATCGCATATTTTTTTCTTCTCCGGTGTGCCGTGCCACACATGTTAGTTAGTTAGTTAGCAAGCAAGCCAGCAGTCGCATATTCACTTTCGTATCTGAAAATCGAGACATTTCAGAACGAGCGAGGAGTGGGAAGAACATGCATGGCTCGAAGAGTGAGTACAGTTTTCGGAGGCCCATTCTAAGCTTTTCGAAACCGGTGAGCGCCCAGATTTCCAATTGTAGCCGTACTAATGCTGACGTCTTCTTCAGGCCGACCTTCTCGGCACGATTCGCGAAGAAACTCGAGAAAGCGCTCGTCTCATCGAGAATATGGATGTGGAGGGTTTCGGGTTTACAGCCAAGACGACGTTGCCGATGAGCCCGCCGAAGAAGTCGGCCACGTTTCACGGACTTCACGATTTGCGCAAATGCAGTGAGTAGGGAAGGATCCATTTTTGTGAGAAAAAAATTGGTTAAAATTCGAGAAACAGATGTTCGTTGCGAAACTCTTTGAAGAAATTAGTGATGTACCTTTAAAACGTATCGTAACCGGCACTTTTTAAAGTGTTTTGATTTTCTGGAAACTTTTCGGGAAAATTTCCCGGTGGCAGGCTTCCCGCCCGTCCATAGTATGGATTCTGGAATAGGTCGGGGGTGTAAAGTCGAGTCTTGTGGCGTTTCGAGGCGATCATTTGAGCCGAGAGAGACAAAATAATCTCCGGGAGTTCTTCAAATTTCCTCGCAACTTGCGGAACATATTGTTGTTGGTGTTGTTGTTTACCGCCGCCCCCCGACCGCCCTCTCTTTTTCTCTCATTCTGCTCGCAAAAAAGTGATGGAATGGACAAAAAAGATGAAGAAGAACGCGTCCTAAATACTTTCTAGTAGCAGTGTGGGAGTAGTAGTCGAGGAGAGGAGACGAAGAAGAAGAAGAAGCGAGCGGGAGGGAGCTAGTGGAGGTCAGGAACTGGACTGATAGAGGAGAGAGTGTTGAAGAGCGAGAGACGCAGACACTGGGGGTGAGCACACACAAAAAACAAGTTTGTTCGGACACGGAGGGCTCAACTCAACTCGACACGAACGAACGAACAAGTCAGATGACCCAGAGACGACGCAACTTTTCTTTTTCCCCTTCCTCCTTTATTGCTTAACTATAACAAGAAGATGAGTACCGTAGCCCAGTACGATCCCCCTTTGATCCGAGATTCCCTGTTTACTAATAGTGGGACGAAAGGGAAAGCAGAAAGGCAACATAAAAAAGTGAAGAGTTGAGGAACGAATCCCCTCCTCCAAAAAAGAAAAAATTCATGAGCCCCCCGAGAGTATCCTGTATATGTTTGTTTTTGTGAGCCACCACAAACGAAAACGAAACAGAAACAGCTTCTTTTTGAGTGATGGCCCACCACATTTCTCCATTTTTTTTCTTGGAGACGCGAATCCGATCGGAATCCCGATTCTTTCCAACTTTCCATCTTTTTTGCAGAAGTTCGAAATTGTTCGACGCACATCGTGACAAGTTGTGCGTCTCCGCCCTCGTCGTCTTCGACTTCAACTTCTTCAGCTTCTTCATCGTCGTCGTCGACGTCTTCAGAATACAAAGTATGGCATCCAATTGGCTATGTATAGAAGATAGAAGCCGTTTTTTCCTGTTTTTTTGCTTCCGTCCCTGTCAAACTTTTCCGTCTTTTGCAGCAAAAGCTGAAACGACTGCACTCCCAGCCACCAGCATTGCCGTCGTCATCGTCGTCGTCGTCGTCGTCAACGTCTTCGGCTCGGACGACGTCGCGGAAACGATCGATTTTCTATGAGGTTAGTTGCCGTTTGACTCGATTATCAGCAACAAAAAAGAAAATGGAAAAGAAAAACAGAAGCAAAACAAAAACACACACTGGGTGGCGGTGGCTCGTCTCGGTCGTTCGAAAAGAGATATAGAGGCGCGATAATCTTGTCTGAAATGTAGTAGAGAAGACTGGAAAAACTGGAAAACACCGAGGACATTCCGGGTGCCCGTCGGTGCTGTTTTTCCTCCCTTCATTATCCCTTTTCCGCTCTTCCCCCGTCTTCTCGGAAGCGGCTCGCGCAGATAACGATTAGCGAGAGTAAATGACGCATTCTTTTCCCGAATTCCCCCGCTTCGTTTCCAATTCTGAATGTGAGCACGATGATGATGACGATGACATCGGCGGAGACGGAGCAGTTTGCAACAATCGTTTCGGAACGGAGCTGCTGCCTCTTCATTCTTCGTCACGTCGCACCGCTCGGCGCGGCCCTCGTCCTCCATTTCCGGGCCCCCTTCACCACTCTTCGCCTACTGCTTCTTCATCCCGTTTTCCCTCCTGTGCGACGACGACGACGGCTTTCGCGCCTCTTTATACACACATAACGCTGCTCTTCCTCTCCTCTCCCCCCGCCCACATCCGTGTCTCGTGTAAGCCCGGTGGATCTGACATTTTGATGATTTCCGGGGCTCCTCCACCCCTCAAGAGTCTGTCCAATCAGAGCGCGATGAAGATCAAACCCCGAATACGGAAGTTTGTCGTAGTGAAGCAGATTTCACGCATATTTGCAATCCTCTCCGCCCGCCGCCGCCGCCAAACGAACGGACGGGACCCTCATTCGCCGACGTCTGGCTGGCGAAGAAGAGAGTGTTCGGTTACAAAAACATCCGTTTCGCTCTTCTCCTCCTCCTTCTCCTCCCGTTGAGTGCCTTCCGTCTCCCCCCTTCTTATCTCCCTGTTCCTCTTCCAAATGATACGAAAATATGAGAGCACCAAGTTCTTCCTTCCCGCCCCGTCGTCGTCGCCTTCATCTGGGTGGGCGTGTCCACTTGTTGGACTCCCTCGTTTCGCAAGAAGGAGAAGAAGAAAAAGGGGAACATTGGCGATTCATAACCTTCTCCTCGCTTTTCTTCAATTGTCCATCTTCCCCTCTCCCTTTTTCCGAGAAGACCCTTCGTCTTCTTCTTCTTGAGAGAGAGCAAGAGCAAGAGAGGATGCTCCGGGCGCTCAGAAATGGACTCTCTTTGGCACGTCGACTCTCTCTCTGTCAAAATGACACTTTTTATAAGGCCTAGGCTTCTCTCTGCAACTTCTCGTTTGTCATGTATCCAAACTATGTGCAGCAGAAGTGAGCCAAGTACCAAGAAATAAATTAGAGCAACCTAGTTACACTTGCGGATTTCGCCACTGCTTCTGCTCTCCTCTGGCGTGTGTTGTGCTTCGTGCAAGTGTGTGCAGTCGAGCGAACTTGCTCTCACCTCAATTATTTCTGAATGGAGACCCGAGAAACTTGTGAAAATCTCGCACAAATCGGCGGGCGAGCGGTGGGGGCGAGAAGAAAGAAAGAAAGAAAGAAAAGAACGAGAAGCCCCACACCCGTCCAAACGCAATTTGGTGCTCCCGTCGTGAACCAACCAGTTCAACCCATCTTGCGGATTGACACAGTGCACACGAACTCTGGAACTCTATGGGAGTGAAGGGGAGGGACGCGTTTTGTTCTGATTGGATTCCGGGCGGCGCACTGCGTTTTCGGAAGCGATTCTCGGAATCTTCTCAAGGAGTGTCTCAATATCGCGCAAGCACACACACTTTCTCTCTCTCTCCCTCTCTTCTCGCGTACTCGTAATTAGCATTTGCTCTTGCTCGGCCGAGGTCCTCCTTCTTCGCCTTCTTCTTCTCCTCATCTGCGCGGGAAGAGCATTCTCTCCGCCTCCTCTTCTCCACGTCCTCCTTCGTCGGACCCCCCTTAGGACCCTAATAGATTCTCGCATTTCTTGCCTCCCCCCCCTTTTCGCCTCTTGCTTCATCCCTTCTTGCCTTCCTCAGTTTCAGCATTCCAGCCACACACACCCACAAATACATAAATACAGAGAGCCCCCAAAAGCACGAGCGCGCGCGCACGCTTTTCAATTATTCGGGCAGCGCACACGATCAGCTTCCTTCCGGTCGGTTCTTTTTTTGTCTTTGCTCGAAATCCAAATTCGAATTGTACATAAGACTGAAACGTGGCTGGAATGAGAATAAGGGCGAAAGAATAGGAATCGAATACGAAAACGCGGGAGGAAGGCGGAGAAAAGAAAAGTGGAAACGAAATGAGTCACCGTTTGATTGGCATCTCTCTCTCTTTTCCCTTTTTTGCTCGTTCCCACCTTACTATTACTAGAGAAAACGGGGGTCCAGTGAGTGAGTGAGAGAGAAAGAGAGTAAGAAAGAGGAGGAAGTGTGGCCGAAAGGGAAGTGAAGCGGAACTATAACTAGGTTATGGACGGCTTGGAGGGAGGGCTCGTGGTCCAATAATTGGAGCCCGGCGTGAGGGTGGTCCGTCGGTTTCGAACGATCTCTGATCGGAATCAGATCAGGCCATCCTTCCTTTCCCATGATCTCGTGTCGCGCTCAATTTCAATAGAGCGCATTTGCATTTGTATGGATAGCGATTTCTGAACATCTGTCCCCCACCACCCTTCTTAACGCCGTCCGACAGACCATTAGCTAGTCGGGCTGACAGGTGGTCCCCCTCCTCCGGCGGTGGTGTACCGGCTAATCGCGTTGTTCGGCCGGCCAGAAGGCGCCACCGCCCGAGTTCGGATTCCGCGTGATGGCGATACTTAGCTAATTGCGAGTCCATGTTCCGTGAGCTAAACCATGCCCAACCTGCTGACAGGAATCCTTTTCTTTTCCGCGAACTGCTTCGGTTTCCTGTTTGAGAGAGGGAGAGGAAGCTGGAAATGTTTTCCCTTTTCCCGGAGTACCCGCCATGTATCAAAACAAAACACGTCTCTTCCCTTTTTTACTCGGCTTCCCCGAATGCGTCGGACCTAAATAAGCGTCTGGAAAAGAGAAGACACTTGAACTTTTGAGGTTTCCGTCTGAAAACCGAAAGTGAGGAGTGACTGAAATCTGTTGAAGAGAGAAAGTGTCTGAATATTTCACAAGCCACGTCACCGCTCTCGCTAGCGTGCCTGCCTTCGGCCCACTTCATATCGTCCCGAGTCGTCCCTGGTGAATATCTAATTGAAAGTATTTAGAAGTGAAGTCTTTCCCCTCCACACACACATCTTCACGAGACAAGTGATATTTATAGGTGTACTACAAACATATTTGTATGAATATAAATGCCCGAGTAAAGTCAATCTCATCCCTCGCTTCAATTCCGAGCCCATTTATCTACGCATTTCCTGCACTTCTCTCTCTTTCTCTCGCTCTTTCTCTGGGCTCGCAGAGAGGAGAGAGGAGGGGCTCATCTCATTTCCACAGACTCATTTCCCATTCGTGCCCTTTTACCGTCCTTTCACGCCCCGCCCCCTTTTTGAGTCACTAGGCCATTGCGCTTTTTCAGTTCTTTCACAGAGAGAGCGAGCGAGGAGCTTCACAACCAGCACAGCAGCCCTCACATTTCGTTCTTGTTTTTGTTTTCCCTTCCCCTTTCCCCCCACCACCAGCACACACTGTTCTGCTCTCTCCTATCACTACTGGTGATGATTGGGGTGGGGTGAAAGGAATAGAGCAAATAAACAAACAGGAGGCTCCCTGGCAGCTCGCAGAGATACCATATCCCTTCAGATTTCCAGTTCTAGAGCACTTCCAGATCATATCACACCCCTTTCCTCCTGGGAGCTAGGGGGAAGGGAGGAGTGGCTGCGAGAGGGGGGAAAATATTATCCGCTGCCATAAGATGAGATTATCATCAACAGCCAGCACATCTCCCCCCTCTCCTCCTCCTCTTTTCCATTTTTCAGCACTTTTCACATCATTCCGTTTTCAGCTCCCTCTTTCTTTTCTTCCGATCTCCCCCAATGTCTTTTTCTCATAGTCCCGGAAACTGAAATCTCTCGAAATTGGGTGGCTGAAAACGGAGAAAACAAGGGATTCTATCTCCATGTGACGATGAAATCTCGTTACGGGGGGTCGCCTTTGTGTTGTGCACTCCTTTTCTGTGCGACTGCGACAATTTGCAGTAGAGCGCACTTGCACTTCGAGGTCACTGGTCGACCATCCCGTTCTGATCGGGCTCTTCCGAGAGATGACGTGGGAAACGTCGAAAAGCGTGCAGAATTCGGGGGGGGGGGGGGGGGGGGGGGGAAAGGGGGGACCAGTGTGAAAAAGTGAAAGAATACCTGAAAGTTTGAGAGTTTGATGGCGTCCCGCGAAAGGAGGACTGGGGATCAAATTTCCAAATGAAACCTTTCAAAGTGCACCTTGAACCCTTCCTCCCCATTCTCATCTAGAAGCCTTCCAGACCTCTTCCGAATTCCGACTTCCCACGTCGGTGTATAGTGTCACAGCAGTCGTTCGACTGCAATCATGATGACAGTAGTGGTTGTAACAGAGAAAGGAGAAGACATATGAAAAGTACAAGCGGCCAAATCACTGGGGGCATCCGCATCGGGGGGTCTCTCCAGTTCTGTAAACATGATTGGAAGGGGGGGGGCCTATGGGGGGGGGGGGGGGGAGACGGGACGGATGGACGGACAGAGGCGAGGAACAAAACCACCCCAAAAACATGTGATCACACACGTCTCGTCCCTTTTTCCTCTCGTTGCTTGTGTGTGTGTCGCTTTTTCTTTTTTTTTTATCACATACACACATCTACCAGGACGACCCCTTCCATGTTTTTGTTTGTGGGAGTGCCCCCCTCCTCGTCTGTAACCCCCCAAATCAGACGGAGGAACGGCGTCTGATGCATCCTCGTTCAGATGATAACTCCTCAATTTCGTGAGCATAGTGTGCTTGCTCACTCAATCCTCATCCATTCATCCATGCACACCCCCCCCCCCCCTTTTGTCTCTCTCACTCTATCTCTATCTGTCTCTCATGCGCAATAAGATCAGAGTGATTTATGAGCAATTTCGTTTGGGGAAGGCGTTGGGAGGAGGGGAGGAGGGTCGAATTTGTGGAATGATGGACAGAACACACACTGAAAGGTTTCCTGCTTTTCGTTCTCACTCTCGCCTCTCTCTCTCTAACTATCAGTCTCTTTCTCCTTCTCAACTGCCACGTGGTTTGGTGACGACCCGGTCAACGGCGGTTCCAGAAAAGATCTTTCCCGTAATAGTGCGCCCCCCCCCCCCCCTCCGTAAGCTTGATTTCATGAGCCGTGTCTTGAAAACTAGAAGAGTTTGGAAGAAGTTGCCAACTAACAAAATACTCCTCATTTTGTTGGCTGCTTTCTCTCAATTGACAACTTTTCCCTAAATCTTCTAGTTTTGAAGAGATACGTGCTAAAAGGCGAGCCGTTTGGGAGTCACAGTATCACGTGGAAAGGGGGATGATTCCCATCGTTTGCTTCTCTCCTTCTTCCTTGTTCCCTCTCATCTCCCCCACCTTTCCCACCGACTACAAAAGCCGGAAACGAGTGCCCCCCGGCGCTCCCACCTCTCTTTCTCTGCTACTATACATTCAGACGTCTCCTGCTCTCTTGAAAGCAACAAAAAGAGCGGTGGTGGTAGCTCTGCGGAGTGGGGAGAGAGAGCGAGGCGAACGGAAATTACAAATTCTTGCCCCCTTGCTATACATGTACTTCCCCCTTCCCCCGGCCTTCTGCTTCCCTTTCTAATAATATCGTCGAATATTCGATTCGTCCTCATTAGCCGTGACTGATTCATCCCTCCTCTGTTCCTTCCTCCTCTTCTGCTTCTTCTTCTTCTTCTTCGTCACATCTTCCACCCCTCTTGACGTCATCTGCATTGCTCTCATTGAGGCGAGCTGCTCTTCCCAAGAGAGACATAGGAGCGAAAAAAAAAAACATTAATTTGACACTTCTCGACCTCCCCGTCGGCTCCACACCCTTCACATCCTTATTCTTCTTCTTCCAGATGGGTGAACGAATTCGGCTCTTCTCGACCGCCTCATTCGTCTCGCCAGCCACCAGCACAGCGCCACCGACGGCGACGACGACAGGGACGACGGGGACGACGCCTACAGGCGGCAGTCGACAGAGGTGTAGTGATCCGACGGCGCCGGACTGCACAACGACGACAGGCGGTGGCGGAGCAGTCTGCACGACAGTCGTGACAACGGGTGGCGTCGGCACCTTCATCGGCATGTCCAAGTCGCACTCGCTGAACAGTTTCGACGAATCCACAGGTACACCTCTTCGTCACTATTTTATCTCGAGAACCGAGAGAGTTATCGAAAAGTTGAAGAGCACGAGAAGAGCTAAAACTTTGCTGTTAGCAACTTTTGACATTATCTCTCGGTTCTTCAAAAAAATGAGACTGTAGCTAGACCGAAAAAGAACTCTCGTCTATGGACCTGACATGGTCACCGCGGCGCTACCCCTCGTTGCTCTCCACAACCTCTAGACGGCTGCACCTCTCGGCAAATATTTTTGGAACCAACACATATACGAGGGGGGAAGGAATGGTAGTGAGGTGGTGGTGGTGCGGCGTATTTGCGCAGGTCAAACCTCTCTAATAATTTTTAGTATTTCCAAATACTTTGCTCCCCCCCCCCTTTCCTCAGCTAGCGAACTCTGGAACAAGCGGACTTTTGACCGCGAAACGAGATGAGAGCTCATAAGGTGCTCACTCGTCGTGTCGCGGCTCGTTGAGCATTTTCCAATTAGTGCCTCCTTCTCCTCTTCGGGACCTTTACCCTTCTCCTTCTTTTCCCTTTCCTCGCGAGCCACACTGGAAAAAAAACTGTATCACGTCCTTTTTGAATAATTCATCGATATTCCCGTCGGTTCGGAGCTTCACCCCCATCCAACGAGAGACGCTCGGTTCGCGCGCGCACAAAAAAAACACCATTAGCCCCGGTCCCGTAGAATGGGAAAAACAAAAGAAGAATGGTGGATGAGGAACGGAACGGAACGACGACGACGCCGACGACTATTTATTTATTCGTTTTGCAGCGCCCGTCTTCGTGTCGACGACGCGGTGTCCTTCTTCCGGCAGACGGAACCATCTGAACCATCAGAGGAACCATCCGGGCTGCGGCGGCGGAGGTGGTGGTGCTGACAGTTTCGTGGTGTCATCGGAGAAGGAGAAGAAGAACCGCATCGACGCGATCGGATCGCTTCTCTCGTTGCCCGGTCACGACGAGGTCGCGTCGAATTTAGGTGAGCGGCACACTATCCAGTGATCCGAAAGATCGGAGCAGCACTCACTCACTCACTCTCACACGCACCGCCCATTGTTCTCTTTTGTGTCTCGGGCGAAGACGAGGAATTCATGATATTTCGCTCGCTCGAGTGCAAAAACCTCACGTATTCTTGTTCTCATTGTTCCCTCCCTCGTCCCACGTCGTCTCCCTTCACACGTGTGTCGTTTTTATTCAATCAACCAAAAAGGGCTCGCCTTCCTCCCTCTTATAGTTGAAGTCCATGAGTTCTAATCAAGTAGAGTGCTTATTATTACAGGGATGGAGCCGGATCTGGAGAAAGGGCTCGAGAAGGACGTCTCACAGCTGGGAATCCTGTGCCATCACTGTTCCACCACCGATCTCACGTGTCCGAAGACGCAGAAGGTGAGTCGGACGCCAGGTGTTTCGGAGGGATGTAGGTGTGTGTGACAGTGGGGGTCGCGCATGGAAGACGGGGTGTTTCAAATTCAGAATGAATGGCCATTACTTTTCTTCTCAAGGGCGTTCCGAATGTCTCTTTTTTGAAAGTTAATCGTGCCAGGCGCGCGACAGGTGGCCCCCCACCCATCCCCGGTTGGTGCACACATCTGTCCATTCTCGCCTTGATCCTCCCCCTTCATCCTTTGTATTATTCGCATTCGTATTCCTATTCGTATTCTGAGACATGATTATGGTGTGTTCCTAAACCCTAAACAAACCCAAATCCCCCTCCTCTTTCCATTTACGGATCTTTTCGATTCCAGGAGCTGCCATCGCCGTCCGCCTCCTCCGTCTACTCGCTGGCCAGATCCGACATGTCGAACGAGCCCTTGTGCAGGATCTGTCACTGCTGCTGGCCGCCCGACTCCAACGACCCGCTCATCTCGCCGTGCAGGTGCTCCGGATCGTTGCAGTACGTGCACGTGTCGTGTCTGATGCACTGGCTCGACATCTCGTCCCGAAAACTGCATCGGCCCGCCATCTGCGAGCTCTGTCTCTACAAGTACCGCAGGCGTCGGGTGCTCAAGGTAAGTGGATGAATGGGCGTGGCCCTAATGCCCCAACTTCTCCGATTCCAGTACCGCGAGATGAAGCTTCCGCAGTGCGCTCAAGCCGACATCCGCTACTACACGCTGTTCGTCGTCGCGATCCTCCTCATGATCCTCTCCGCATTTGCCACCGTCGTCTGTTTTCAGCTGGAGAAGAGCTACGGGTTGCAAGGGGATCTTAGGAATCGGTACCATCCTTCCCCAAATCTCCCACCCACATCAACGTCTTCCCCTGATTCCAGAACGCTGTCCCCGATGAACGTGGAAGGTGTGGCAAGCGATTTGTCGCCTGCTCCACCGGCTTCGGCGCCCGTAACTGCTCCGCCGGAAGAAACGACGCCGAGTGTCGTGTTAGGCGCCAGGAAACGAATCGGTACGGTTGGAGAAGGTGGATATTGAAGGAAAATCCGAACTTTGCAGGTGATATAACAGTGAGTGCCTCCTCAAAAGACGACTACAGTCGACGGGACGACGCCGAAAACATATTGTCGACAGTGACGCTGATCGCTGCAATGGTCTTCTTCCTAAGCTTTTTCCTTGCTATGTATGCTCATGTAAAGGTTCGTTCCGAGGTCCCCCATCCGAATAGAAGGCGTCAGACCATACGCGCTGCCCACCACACACCTACCCGGCTAACAACCCGTAATTATTGCCAGAACTGGTTGTCTAATTAAAGGCCTTTTTGCCTCCTTTCCTCCCCACCTTTTTCATTGAAATTCTATGCCCTGGCAAGTCATTTTTGGACCCCCCCCCCTTTCTCTTCCCTATTCATCTTCAGCCATGAAGGCGTGAAGCGTGAAATGGATCCTTTTCTCTAGCTTTCACGCCCATTGTCCTTCTTCCAGTCGGGTCTATCGTTCTGCGGATATTTGACACTGTGCTGGAGTTCCAATCTGGAATGGTCGATTGAAGAGTACAAGCATTCGAGGGACACACAATACCTCAACAAGTTGGAGGAGTTGCGAAGAAAGATCAATGGTAAGACCCCCCACAGGCACGGTGTTCATGGGAGGGCCACCCGATAAGCCATCCATCGAACCCATAAAAATAAAATAAAATTCAGCTCGCTCTCGAGAATACATAGAATTCGTTGTTCAGTATCAATATTTACCTATTCAAATCGAATGTGAGCGCGCGCGCGCACCGTTATTTCCCGTGTTTTTGCAGCTGGGTTAGTGTTCACACGCGCATCATCACAGAAAAGCCGCGTCTTCTTAGCCATAAGCCCACCACGCCATCCTATTATGTATTGTTATTAATCCCCTCCCCCTGCTGCCCGCTTCCCATTCGTTTCATTCGTTTCCGATGCGCGCTGGCTGGATGCCAGCGGCTGACTCGCGAATATCGGGCACAAATTACAGTCTGACCACGGAGATGTGCGGCGTGGAAGGGGAAAGAAGGAGGCAATCATTTCATGATCATGAACAAGTGTGCACTAGAGCGAACATCCCTTTTCCGCGCCTCGTCCCCACCAAAAACTATACACATTCGATTTTACGCCCCGTCACCCAATTCCACGTATTTATCCGCGCTCGCTAATCGCCACAGAAAAAAGATCGGATTGTTGTTGTTGCAGAGAAACAAAAGAAGGCGGCCGACGAGGTGGAACCGTTGCGGAGTTCGGTGATCGTGCTCGAATGACACCTATGAAACCGTTTCGATGCAAATCCGCTCCATCGCACTTGCCTTGTCTGCGTCTCGCTTCCCTGCACACTCTCTCGTCGAGCGAGCTGTGGCTCTGGAAATCGAGCGAATTTGCATTGCAACGTTTTGATGTTGATAATAATGTGACCAATTGTTTGTAAAATTGTGAAAAATGCAAAAAAATTCTCGTCCATCTTCTCCTCGTTCCTCCGCCTCCCCCCTCCTCCTCCAATTCGGTTATGTTGCCTTTATGCAAATGTTTGCGAAATTTTTGTGTGTGTATGTCTTCCTTTTGGTTCTTTCTTCTTTCTCATTTTATTCTTCTTCTCGGTCTTCCGATTCATCCAACCAAGAAAAAACCCACCCCTCCCCTTCCCTCCTCGCACTTTTCTATGGAATAAAATATTTTACAATTACCCAACAGTGTGTTCTTACAGTGACCTCCAGCGCCAATCCGCGAAAACATTCCATTCCGATCGCGATTCAATCCAAATCCAATCTGCTAATCCGACGCTCACTTCTGATAATTAGTGTGAACGTTGAACGTCATGCCGAAGGTCAGACGAGAATCCCTCGCCCCCACGCACACCTACAGCCACACAACTAATTGATACGCAATATCTGGCCGTCTCTTTTCTCTTCCAATCCAATTTGTGGCGCGGTGGAGAGAAGGAGTGAAAGAAAATGGAAAAGGAAAAGAAGAAGAAGAAGACGTTAAAGGGAAGAAGTGTCGGAATGAATTCGAATCAAATTCCCGCCCGGTTGCTTTCGAAACGTCTATCGGTTCCGACAGGTGCGGTGTCTTCGAATCCGTAACTTCCAACCGTCTAGATCTCGAGCTTCTACCTATAAATCAAGAAGTAAACCCCTCTTTCCCTTTTATTGCCCTCCCCCCTCCACCAAATCGGGGAACATCATCTATGCCCATTGTGTCCTCCTTCCCTTCTGGTGCCAACTTAATCCCCCTCTTGTACTCTCTAACTCCGCCATAGATCTTGCACCTAATCCTCTCTCGCTTCACTCTTTCCAACTCTTCATTCAGTCTCGGCAAGAGTTGAGCAGAATTGCGCCTTCAGCCAAAAAATTTGCGATGAGAACGTTGCTCCAAAATGACGGCATGTGTCATTGTTTATCATAGTTTTTTTTTTCAAATTTCGGACTGCATATTCTTGAAATAGATTTTTTCCCCGTCTTCCGCGTATTCAAAAAGTTCCTCTCCGCTTCTTTCCGTCCATCCGTCCGTCCGTCCGTCCCGCTGTCCGAAGGCAGCTGTTTGTGAGCTAATGGGCATTTTCTCACTGCTGTAATGCCTTCCGGACGCCTCCTCCTCCACCTCTCCTCTTCTAGCGGATATATCAAATGAATGACGATGATATATATGTTTTACACCTCCCGCCGTGCACTTCCTCTCCCCGCCCCCCCTCTCCTTCGACTGACCATTGTTTTGTGTTCACTACACTTCACACCCACGGTCACTGAATAATCAAGTGTTTCTCTAGCTGCTGCTGCTGCTCCCCGAGCTCTCGCTCTCTCGCACACAAGTCTTGTGCTCTTGAGAGCCCGAGTAAAGAGCATCGAACACCGTATTGTGTTGTTGTGAATGCACAAAAGTGGAGACCACCCACTGTTTTCAGCTGGAAGAAGTCGCACCGCCGATGTTTTGGTGGTAGAGAAGTGGGAGGAGGAGCCAGTGGCAGCGGATCCGATTTCAGTATAAAACATTGGTATCGGGTTGCTCGTCACGTCAACAGATTTGCCGTTTTCCTATACTTTTTGCGAATCTCGCGTGATATTGCAGCGCGTGCTCTGGAGCTCGGACTCCAGCTGCAGAGCAGCAGGCGCCACGTCATAACTGTCACTTCAGCTGTCCCCTTTCTCTTTTCCATTGACACATGTTGCACTTGGTCGTCGCAATCGTCTTTTCTTTCTCGATACTCAGCCCTCTCTTCTTCTTCTTCTTCTTTTTTTCGTTTCTCGCCCAGCGATTCATTCACTCTCAGAAAAAAGAGGAGAGATTCCAGTTCTCAAAAAAGGGTATAATTATAGTGAGAAGTGGGGAAGTTGTTGCCAAGTCTCTCGGAAAACAAAACAGTAATTACTCATTCGAACATATGTCTCTCTCCCACTCTCTCTCTCTAAAGTGGGAGGTGCTTGTTCCCATACTCTGTGCGGCCGCCGCCTCTTCCCTCCTCCTCCTTCTTTTCCCGATTCCCTCTCTCCCACACAGGCTTTCGGGGGGCGAGGGGAAAAGGAGACTCCGCCCACTTTTCGTCCTCGTCTATATGTGTGTGTGTCCCTCCGCTCCTTCGGCGTTTTTCGTTTTTCGTTTTTCACTCTCTCTCTCTCTTTCCCTTTTTTTCAATCGCTTCCCTCACACACACACACCCTTTGCCACGTTCCTCTCCCGGCTTTCGATATCACTTCGTCTTTCTCTTTTCTCTTTCTTTTTCTGTTTCGTTTTTCTCTCTTTCTCTCCGTTTCGCGCCACCTCTTATCAGCTGGCCATCACACGCACACTCGCACAAAAACGGTGACACGACGATAACAACACTTGCAGCATCCAGCGGCAGCAGCAGTCCGGAGGCCCGACGTCTGTCTCACTTTTCCGATGGGCGGCAGGAGCAACCACTCAGCCGCCCAAAATGCCGTCCTTCGCATCGTCGTCGTCGGCGGTGGAGGTGTCGGGAAGTCGGCGTTGACGATCCAATTCATACAGGTGGGTCTGTCCACTGCGATCCGGGCCCCCTTGATTCTTGTTAGATCGCGTTACCGCCTAGTTTGTGATGCTGCTGATGGTGATGGTGATGCCATTGCCATCGCGCAACCCCTCATCATCTATTGTTTGTCTGTGTGTGTGTGTGTGGTCGAAATGCGACGTCGACAATTCAGAAGAAGAAGACGTGAAGGTCACCTCATCACCTCGTGTTCCATGTCACTGTCTCCCTCAAATAAAACCACGAAGGGAAAAATGCGCGGCGAGAGGGAGGCAGAACAGAACACAAAACATTATTGCAAATTTCAGTTGTAAAACTGTACACCTTATGTGTGAATGTGCGCTTGAATGTGTGTAGTATTGCGGGGAATTGAAAATGGAAAAGGCGAAAGGGGATATGAGTCACAAAGCACGACTCCAAAACAGGACGCTTCAACCGTTTGCCGAGTTCAATTACAAAAATTCAATGCACTGCAGCTCCTCCCTAAACAAATTAAACAAACCCTTCCTTTTTCCATTCTCTTCCATATTGTAAGCTTCTTCTCCGCACCAAAAATAATCCTCGGTTGTGTGTGTGTGCGTGAGTCTCATGTCTGTGTGTCCTTGTCGCGTCCACCACCACCTCCACCTTCCCACCGGCGAGGAGAATACGGTTAAAACAGGCGCGCCAAGACAGTAAAGTCTACTTTTTTGTGCCAAATGTTTGTGAGAGACGAGACCGAGTGTGTGTGTTTGTGCTGTCCCGCGCTTTTTCACATACTAGTACCTCGGGTTGGGCGCAGCACTTGAAATGTTTGACCACCGCGACAGTTCTTCTTTCGTTTCCAGCGCTACTTCGTCCAGGACTACGATCCGACCATCGAGGACTCGTACACCAAACAATGCTTCGTCGACGAGGATCTGTGCAAGTTGGAAAGTAAGTTCGCTCGCTCCTCTCTCCACATTTGTGCTCTTTTCTCTCGCAGTCCTCGACACAGCCGGCCAGGAGGAGTTCTCGACGATGCGCGAGCAGTACTTGAGAACTGGCAGCGGATTTCTGATCGTGTTCGCCGTCACCGATCGCAATAGGTAGGTGTTTTGAGCATGTACAGTTCGAAAAGAAGCTGATTTGTGCGGCCCGCGCATGGATCACGCCGCTGCTCAAATGTTTGACGATGCTCTTCGCGCGCCCTTTCCCCTCCGTCCCCTCGCCCTTTTGTCTCTCTTTCTCGGCGCCCCCCGTGAGCTCATCTGTGTTGTTTGCGTTCGCTCGAGATGAAGATGAAGCAGGCAGAAGAAAAGGAAGAAGACATGCCGCCGCCGCCGCAGCAGCAGCAGCACTCCGATGGTGATGATGACATTTTTCGAAAAACATACACACACAAACGAAGAAGCATGAGAGTGACCCGATGGGAAGAGGAGAAGCTTTTGAAACAGACGGACGGACACAGGAGGAGGAGAGGGCGGCAGTGATAAATGACCTATATTTTTCAAATAGCAGCGGGGGCACGCACTCCCACCCACGCCCAGACGGGCGCAAGATTTGAATAGAGCTCCGAAGCACTGAAGAAGACGATGATCCGAGAGGAGCATCGAGGGGGCGAAGAACGAAAACGAACAAATATTTTCGGCTGCCCCAGAGCGCCTTACTCTTCAGCTTTACGCTCTAATTCTCGATTCAGACTGCTCCATGACCTCGCGCCGTCTCGGCTCCAAAAATATATTTTGTTTACGCGCCGCCCAGCGCCCCCGGGAGTCCAGCTGCTTCTTCCTTCCCTTCTTTGAGCTCTATACCAGTTGTTGATACTTATCCCCACCCCATCTTCGGTGGCGATGGATACAAAATAAGAATCGTCATGAAATTCCCTCCTAAGGGGTGTTCCAAAGAGAGAGGCGACCTTGGGGACGGGATATCAAATGACTCATTTTATGATAGGTTAATCTGTTTTATGAGCGCCGCCGACTGATCCTAAATCCGAACTAAACGGACTGCGCGCTGCCGATGTATTTGAATGAACCGGGACGATTGAACGGATCTGTCTACCGATCTTGTGATTTCAGTTTCGAAGAGGTCAAAAAGTTGCACGAGCTGATATGCCGGATAAAGGATCGCGACGATTTCCCGATCATTCTAGTCGGCAACAAAGCCGATTTGGAGAACGAGCGACATGTGAGTTTGAGCGTCTGCTGAAACATTTTTTAGAAAGAGAGAGAGAGTGATGGTGGTGTCAGTTGACTTGTGTGTGTGCTCATTCATGTAATCCGATGCTCTTTTCTCTACTCGTTGTCGGCGTCTCGGCGCCCATAAAAACCGAAACTATAAAATCGGAAGCGCCGCTTGTATGTCTCGTGTCGCAACATTTATACGCACACGAAACGACTTCCTTGACTCTTCGCTGAAGAGGGGACTTTTCTTTCCTCATTCTCCATACTAGTTTGGGTTTGAGTTCGGGGAAGTCGAACCAAATCGAAAACGCCGCCAAAAGAAGAATGGAATGGGAGGAACACTTTGATCGGTTTATGGGAAGCAGCGCCCGACGCCGGAAAGGTAGTTCCGACTCGCAAAAACTTTTACGAAAAACAAAACAAAAACACCGCCCGTCCCCCCATGGAAATTTTCAAGCAATCGGTCGGGCATTTGTGCTGCGTTTTTCGAGGGCTTTCGAAAAACGAAACATGCACAACGGCCACTTGAAACATGTGCGATTGAGCGGCGCAAAAATAAATACACAAAATGGAGAAAAAAAAACAGATGTCGTTGGAAGTCTTGGGAACTGTCTGAAGAGATATTTGCATACTTGCAAGATGACGGGCCGGTCCGCGGGCCGGGCCGAGCCGGGTTGTTACCGGGCCGGGCCGGGCCGGGCCGGGCCGGAGAACCCGGAACTCGGCCCGGCCCGCCCCAGGCAATTTTTTAATTTTTTCCGTAACCGAATCTTCATGGAGAGTTTCAATTCTTCGTTTTTGAACCTTTTTTGGTCTATTTAATCAAAAACAGTATTTTCGGTCACTTTCATGCCATTCCGCCCGCCAGTGGCCTTTTCGATGCACCGAAATTGTCTGGAATTGCTAGAAAATCGCTGCGGACCATGTTTTTTGGCCGAAAATGTCCATATTCTTGGAGTTTTCGAGAGGAGACCGTGTCAGAAGTGAAAATTACTGTCTTCTCGATGATTTACTAGCAAGTGCAGTCAATTTGGGCGCATAATTCGTGTAAAAAACCGCCAAAATGGTTACATTTCAGCCATTTTGGGAGAATATTTGCCGTTTTGAGGGCAATGTTCGAAATTTTAAGTGACCACTAGTGCCAATTAAGTAGAATCGAAGTTATAATGAAAAAATAGGGGAAAAATGGCGGTAAGCAGACATTGTTAGGCCAAAATCTGTTTGGAAACAAATTTCTGTTTTCTATCCGGGCCGGGCCGGGCCGCCGGGCCGACTTTTTGAAAATCGTCCGGGCCGGGCCGGGCCGGGCCGGCAAAATTCTGATTCGGCCCGGCCCGGCCCGGCCCGCTGCAAGTATGGATATTTGTGTGGAGAACGTTTCGGCGGTTTAAACGCGTTCTGATGCAATTGCGCTCCATTGCACTCCTGTTTTATTTTAGCGCCGGCGCCTATTCTGAATAGTTTTGAAGAGATGACAATTCAAAAGTGAACTTTGATCTTTGCAGGTGGCACGCCATGAAGCCGAAGAGCTCGCCCATCGCCTCGGCGTCCCCTATCTGGAGTGCTCGGCGAAACTGCGTCGCAACGTCGACGAGGCGTTCTTCGACATCGTCCGTCTCGTCCGAAAATATCAGCACGACGAGAGAAGCATGCCGATGCCGCACGACGATCGCAAGCTCGAGTCGCCGATCAAACTGAAGAAAAAGAAGAATTGCCGCATTCAATGACCTCCTTCACGATATATTCACCGTTCCAGTCCGACTTGACGTCCCGTTTTATCGCGTTTCTCCCCAGCGATTTGCCAATCGGAACTGTCAAGCCGGAGCGTACATCCTTCATGACTTTCAGCTTCCCCCACACACATTTTCGTTTTCAACACACACAAAATCTTCTTTACTGCACCCAGGTCCTATTGCTAACACAACCCTGTCCTTAAATTCAATTCCTTCTCCACTTCGAAACGGGACCACTTTGCCTTTTTCTTTTCCGTTATCTCCTCTCTGTCTTTTCTTTTTACTCTCCCCCACTGTTGTAAATATTTTCCAAGTTTCAGCATTCATTTCTATAGCTCTAATCCCGAGTACAAACTCTGTGTCCTATCCCCCTCCCCCTTCGTTCCCACCACATTTAATCAGAGAAACAATAGCACCCGGTTGAGAGAAAAATTCGAATTAATAAAATAAAAAAGAAAGGTTTATGATATTCTTCTGTACGACGTCTTTGAGTTCACTTTAGTGCGTTTTTTCGCCTCACGACTTCTTCTCAACGGCGCCATCGACGACGTTCTTGATGACGTGGGCGGTTTCGCGCGAGGACGGCGACGCCTGAACGGCCGAGTCTTTCAGTATCTTATCGCGGCTGCCGCTTCTCGAACGAGCTCTTCCGACCTGAAAAGAATCGAAACTTCAGTGCGTATCGGTGTTTTGGAGACAAATCTCACATTTTTGGCCACATTTATAGCGTTTTTCAGCATCGCTTCCTTTCCGAGAAACTGACCGCTCCGGGGGATTTTGATGCGGAACTGATTCTGTTTTTGGAGCGGGAGGCTCTATTTTAAATACCTAATTTCAAAAGGGCGTCAGGTTTCACGTTTAAATCTATTTTTGAAGAAGAAGAAGAGATATCTAACTAATTATGACTCTCATAGGTACTTCTCTCTTCAAAAAAACATTAAAACAATAAAGGGAGACGACTTATGATTCAGTGATAAAGACTATTATTGTCCGTTTAATAATCTTGTCACCGGAGATCAAAAATGGACGAAAAGACGACACGGCCAAATAGGCACCGCCCACTTTTTCGCAAAGGCACGGTTACACAAAACATTGCGGGTCTACTGCGTTTAAGCGATGACAACGAGCTCATGGAACGCATCTGCTCAGTTGAAACAATGAAATTTCGACTCGCGTTAGTCACAAAGTGTGTGGGAGCTTATCGCCCGCTTCCAAAAACTTCGAAACTCGTTAAAACACTGTTTTTTACGTAGCAGACCTGCAATGTTTTGTGTAACCGTGCCTTTGCGAAAAAGTGGGCGTTGCTTATTTGGCCGTCTCGTCTCTTCGTCCATTTTTGATCTCCGGTGACAAGATTATTAAACGGACAATAAACACATACTGATACAGTATCTTTTTTGAACCACCCCCTTTCTGCGGCTCTCTTTGCTAAACATAGTGCAGTACGACACTCCGGTCCATGGCGACGGCTCCCTGAAACTTTTCCGTTTGAAGTTTTTGAGCTTCATCTGATCTAGTTTTAAAATTTATTCAAAATCAATTTCTCCTCGATTTTTTGCCCAAATTTTTTTTATTGAAATCAGTGTTTTGGTTTGCAGAGTGGTCTCGAAATGGCGGAAACGAGCGCGCCCGCTGCTGGACCAACGGCGGAACAAGTGCGCGAGTTCAAAGAGGAAGTGCAAAGAGAGCAAGCGGAAATGATGGACGAGCTGACCGAGTTCGATCATATCACTAGATTTTTCAAGAACAAGTGTTTCGCGTTTGCCGTACGTTTTTCTCGGACTTCACGACGATCAAACGGGAAGCACCTGGAAAATCGTTGAAAATGATGTTTCTGCAGGACGAAGCGGAGCAAACGTCTGCAATTTCCTCCCTGATCAACTGCGAGGATAAGTTCGTCGAGGCGTACATGGTGACCGTCGGAAAAGTCTACCAGGAGAGCCGAAAGCGCGTTTTTGCTCACTACGCGAACATCCGAACTTTGTATCTATTCCTGACGGCTGGTAATTTGATGCGAAGAAAAACAGACTGAAGTGTACGTTTCTTCCCTTTCAGAAGAGTCTTTAATGGATACCGACGGTCATCGAATTAACAACCTGGTTGCGTTCGTCACGGGAATGTACAATAACCTTCTGAAGCTGCGAAGCGACGCTTTAACGCTCTGCGAAGCGATTCGGCAAATCAAATCGAGCCAGTTAGAACTAGAAGACTACTTTATGAAAAATTTGACGTTCAGTTTCTTCCCTCTTCATGGAATGGCAAATTTTCATCGCGTTTGGCGTCATATTGGTGAAATAATGTATCAATTCGCAGTAGTTGACCATTTGTCGAATCTGTATCCAAACTTGGGGGCAAGCTTTTGTGAATTCCAATTGTAAGTGGCTACATCTCGAGAAAAACGCCTTCATCTCATAGATTTCCGGCATTATAGGAAAATTAAGAAGCATTTCGATTCGGAGTTCACTCCGGATCAGAAGAAGCACTTTGACGAGGGAGCCAAGGCGCAGGAAGAAGCGCAGTCGATGATTTTGAAAGGACACTGCTTTCGAGTAAGAAAAAATACAAATAGAACTGAAGATGACACTGTTTTTTCATTCAGGCTCTCTATGAATCCGCTGGAGGTGATATAGACAACAATCAAAGTTTCGCGTCTGAAATGAGAGACGCTATTTCGGATCTCTTGGCTAGTTGGGAGAAGTCAGCAAGTAAGATACTGTGAGAAATAGAATGAAAACGCAATTCCGCCGTTTCAGACACTGGAAATCTGGATGGCCGACTGTTCTGCGGAATCTCGGCGCTCACTGTCTACTACTACCACCACTACTCCAACTACGTCGACCATTCTCTGATACGAAAAGTGGTCGTCGCTTCGAAACGCGTGCCTCTCTATCGGTGTCTCGGAGAGGAGCTGTTCGTCCCCAGCGAGTTCCTTCGACGCCAGATTTCCAACAAAAGCATTTTCGACTCGAAGCTGGAGGCGGTTGTGAAGAAGATGGTCGTCGACGCAAACCACGTGAGCAAGGAGAAAGTCGCCGAGATGGTGCTGGAGATGCGGGATTACTGTGGGTACGCCGGCTGTTGGATCAAAGAGTTCGAGGAGAAAAAGCGCGAGCAGACGCAGAGCATCAACAAGCTCCCGCAGTGGGGACTCGACATCGCCGAGATGTTCTTGAAATCCATGCGGATTCTCGAGACACTCACTCGTTGTATGTACATGGTTATCCGATCGAAGCGCTCGCCGGGTAACATGATGTCCGAAATCGAACGGACCAGTGCGTTCGCGATTCTCTCTGCCATCGAGGCGACTAAGAAGTTGGAAATGTTCATCATGGACAACTGGCTCACCATCGAAGAAGGATCGTACCTGGCTAGGCAACAGTGGAGGAAACACATGCTCAGGATTCTCAGCGACGCCAGGAAGTCGTACGTGAGCAGCAAGAGCAAAAATGTGACCCATATCGAGGCGTCGACGAAGAAGAGCTTCTACCACATAGCCGAGGCGCAGTGCACCAACGAAATGATCCCTTCGCGGACTGTGGTGCTCGGACTAGCCTATGAAATAGGCCGGCTCGAGTCGCACGTCGCGAGTAGCAGTCGTAAGCAGGTCTACGATCTAATGAGTCGACTAGAGACATTCAATTCACCACGACGACTACTTCAGAAAGCCGCTTACACGGGTCTCTTGCTCAGGCACACTTGGCTCACCGAGATGTACTTCGTCTCGATGTTCATCAGAAAGCCGACGGCAGTGTGCATCGCAGGATTCGCAAACGCTATTGCTGGGCTGATGGAGGGAGCCAGAGAAACTGGGCAGACTGTGAAACTGATGACGAAGGTGCAGGACGACATTCAAACAAAGTTCATCGAAAATTTGGCCACTCTTGTCGATAGGGATCTTCGAGTCATCGGAAATCCGGACTTGAAAGTCGCTGCGAGTGACATAGTGAACACAGATACGCAGGCGTACATGCTTTACGCGATCCGACAACTCGAGCGGATCCAAATTGGAACGGTTGTGATTCCGATCAAGGAGAGTGTTGAGAAGTGGATAGACGCTGAGTGGTACAAGCTGCAAATCCTGACGCCGAACAGTGCGAAGACATATACGAGAATGAAGGAAATGGCAAAGTTGAAGTACAACCTGGACCTGATGGAGACGGACCTTCCGCAAGCGGACGTCGATGAGACTGTTGTCATTCTCGACCTTCTCCGCAACATCTCGACGTTCGTGACGAACTACACATACTTCGGCCAAGGCTACGTCTTCATCGAGAAAGCGTCCGAATCGAAGCGTCTTCATACCATCCGTCTAGAGGACTTCAAGACGGCGATGGCGAAGCACGGCATCGGGCTGCTTCCGACGGCAGTGAACGCGGCGTACATGGTGATTCGAAACAAGATGCAAACTTTTCTGAACTTCCTGTCCGATGACACCGTTCGGAATCACATTGAACGGTATCTCCACGAGTTCGAGGCGAATCGGTCCGATGCAAAGAAGCGAACCTCGTACAAAACCCAGTGGGCGGGGCTTTTGCTAAAGAATCTCTCAAAAGTGGCATCCGGCAAACCCGAGTCAAACGGAAACGGAAGTGTGGCTGGAAGCTCTATCGGAGAAGAACTCGTCGATGATCTCCCGCACAGCTACTTCGACATGTTCCGAAGCATCGTCACGCAGATCGGGAACGCCATTTCGCTGGTGCGAATGATCTCGCAGGCGGCTCGCGAGAACGGCTACACGCGTCAAGATCTCTTCCCGCTTATAAAGAAACACATCGAGGAGCTCGAGACCACTTCGCGAAGCGAAATGTGGACGAGTCGACCGCACGCGCCGATCAATCGCCACAAAATGAACGCGACCATCCGGTTAGGTCATGTCAAGGAGTTGTTCGAGCGAGTCAGCGAGCATCGCAACTTCACCAAGATGATGTGCGTCGAGTTCAAAACTCTTCTGCTTCAGTCAAAAGTCAGGGAAGACAAGATCAACTTGGTCGACAACTTCCACGGCGTTGTGCCGGCGTTGACAGTCTCCTACGTGAACTATATGATGGCTCATATCAATCGTGTAAAGAAGACGTTCGCTCTGAAGCACAACAAGGAGCTTGTAGTGGCCGATGACGGATTCGCCGCCGGAGTCTCGTTCCTTCTTCACGTTCTCGACGACTGGGAAGGCTTCTCGAAGCTCAACTGGTTCGAGTCGTACGTTGTGTAAGGAACCAATGGAGCACTTTTCAATCATGATTATGACTTCCTGCAGATCGAAGGACCAAGAAATCCGAACGCAAAGCGAGAGCCGTCAGTTCACCAGCGCCGTGCAGTTGAAAATCGAACGTCTTCAGACTGAGCTGAAAATCTTCAACAACTTCAGAATGAACTTCGGCATCCAGCACACCATATTCACCACTAACTCCTAAGACTTCGTGCTTTCGCCTCCTCTCGACTGTTTTCTCCATTCCCATTCCTTCCGACACCGCCCCCCACCGCTACAGTCTAGCCACTTTTCTGTTTTATGATCATGTGTGCCTGGTTCGTTTCTCTCATCTTCCCAAGTTTGCCTTTACTCTGTCATGCATCTTAAACATCTGATTTTATCATCGTATTGTGGTTGTTCCGAATTTCGACTTTCTAGTTTGCTCCGATCTTGATATTTATTTATTTTTTCAAACTTTCTTACGAAAGAAAAGAAAACATTTTAAACTTTCGTTACAACCTCCCCCGCCTCCAGAAGCGTTTCTCGATCAAGATAGTTTCTATGGAACTTGTGACCTATTTCTCAAACCCAACCCCGATTGCGCCTCCAAATAAGACGGTATCTTGAGATGACTGCGTATGTGGGCCGAGCGTGGTCGATGCTGAGATTCTACACGGATTTCGCGTACGCCGGTGTCGCCTATCTCGTCAACTCGAAAGCGCACCGGTAACTGTTTTCTTCGTTTCCAAAAAAAGTTGCCGACAGTTTGTGATTTATGACTTGTGCCACTTCCCAATTGCCTCGATTCATCTTGTTTTCTTGCCTCGCCACACCGATGCCATCCGCCACACTGTTCCCATAAAAGAGGCGGAAAAGAGTGGCAAAGGAGACGAGAAAGAACGATTATCGATCAGAAAACAGTCACTTTTCCTCTCGCACCTCACTATTTTTCGGCATTTTAAAGGAAAAAGTGACACTTTCAATGCATTTTTGAAGCTTGAATAGATCGATTTTCATAATTCCAGATCGATGCCATCACTGGCCCACGTGGAGCCCGTCGAGAAGCTGTCAGCCGCGGTCACCCGGATTCTGGGTCACAATCCGGGACCGTTCACTCTGCAGGGCACTAACACGTACCTTTTGGGAACTGGAGCGAAGCGAATCCTTGTGGACACTGGCGAGCCGAACATCTCCGCCTACATCGCGGCGTTGAAAGGCGTGCTCTCGTCGACGAACTCGCAAATCGACTGCATCGTCATCACGCACTGGCACGCCGACCACGTCGGCGGCATCGACAACATCACCGAGGAGATTCTGGAGAAGAAGGCGGTGCCGATTTACAAGATGAGACGGGCGGCGGACGAGGGCGTCGAGCGGTTTCAGTACGTTGAAGACGGATTCTCGGTGGCTGTCGACGGAGCCACTTTGAAGTGAGTATTCTAGGGCGTCCCTTATGATGGCACGACGTCTGTTCCAGATTCATAGCCACTCCGGGGCACACTGCCGACCACTTCTCTCTGTGGCTCGAGGAGGAGCAGGCGGTGTTCAGTGGCGACTGCATCCTCGGTGAGGGCACCACTGTCTTCGAGGATCTACACGACTACATGACTTCTCTCGAGAAGATCAAAACGCTCCGAGCGCGACGCATCTATCCGGGTCATGGACCAGTTGTCGATCGAGTCGATGAGAAGGTGGACGAGTACATTGAGCATCGGATGAAGCGGGAACGCGAGATTGTGGCAGTGCTGAAGGATCACGAGGAGATCACGAGTATGGACGTCACGAATACAGTCTACAGCACTTCACCGTGGGCTGTTCGTCTCGCCGCGTTGAACAATGTCAAGCTGGTTCTGAAGAAGCTTGTCAAAGACGGCGTCGTCGAGAATCCCTACTTCGAGACGTTCAAGTGGATCGGCGAGAAGGCTAAACCTATGTTGTAAAATAAATAACAATTGAGTTTTAAATAAAAATTTACGCTTGTATGGAAAAAGAGCGGATTTTATATAGAAATGTTTGATTTTTTACAATTCAAATATAATATTTAACTTATTCTGCTCTCATTTGGTCAAGGATCGCTTTAGATGTCGATCCATTTCGTAAATATCCGTTTCGGCTGTCGAAATGTGAGGGACCGCCGTAATGAGCGGCTCGAAGGCATTGAAGCAGAGAACGAAGTTGCCATCTCCGGGAACCTCCGACTTCTTTCCGAACTTCTCGTAGAAGTCGTCGGCCAGTAGACATTCCTGAAGGAACGCTCGTCCCAGAACTGCTCCATCCGCGAAGTTCAGATCGTTCATCTTTGCCACGTTTCTGACGAACTTCTTGGCAAACTCCCCGATCGCCTTCTCGTTAGTACTTCCTGCCTTCGCCGAAATGAACACAGGTCCCTTGATCAGCAGGTCCGTGGGCCATCTGACGAATCGAACGAGGCCGTGAACGAGGAAAGTAGCCGTCGGCTGCGGAAGAGCGAGCACATAGCCTTTCTCTTCGGTGATCTGAGCGGCGATCTCATCGCTGACGATCATCAGACTGTCGGCGTCGATGATGTCGCCGTCATTGCACCCCTGGTGCGGATGGGCGTTCTGATCTGCCATGTATCGCGGCACGAATCCAATCGGATTCCATCTCGCGTTGGCAGCGTTGTTGTGGATGGCCTCCTGGATGCGTTGCTTCTCGTCGACTCTGGAATGCTCGAATTATCCACATCTCGCAGGAACTGCGTACCTGTCCATGATCTCCTGTATGACCGGATCGGAATGATCTTCGAATCCGCGTCCATCCCGTTTAGTCAAATCGTGCACGACGCCTTCTTGCATATCAAGACTGATCACGAACTTCTTCCTCTCCGCCTCCCGAAGCGCCCGCAACTCTTCTCGTCTCGTCTTCAGTGCCTCTCGATCGACGGCACTCAAGAACGGACTGTTCTCGAGAGTGCTGTAGTCACTTTGCAAATCGTTCACTTTTGTCCGCCTCGCCGTATCCGCGTCAGCCTCGAGAAGCTTGTCGCGAAACTCGGTCGCCGTTCGATACGAGTCCGAAGACTGTCCCCCAACGTGAGCGTCGGCACCTCCGGAAGCCATCAGTTTGGCAGTCAGCTCGCGGCTTCGGTTCGTTCCGCGGTTGATAATCTCGCGTTCTTCGCGAGTACACACCAGGGTTCCGCAAAAGAAGCACGGTCCGCTTCCCTCTTGTTCGCACACGATTCGCCCGCATCCGAGACAGTTCAGGATCAGTTTGTGGATCCGGGCCTGACATTGACACTCGTGACGGCCCTCTCGCAGCGTGTCCGCCAGCGAGATCTCGTTCTTCACCGCCAGGATGTTCTGCCGTCCGGCGAATCCGCCTTTTCCGAACTTTTGTTGCTGCTTCCTACCCATAGTTGACCGGAATTCTGAAAGCTCTGATTAAATGAGAAAAACAACAATAAGAAAAAGAGCGAAGGTATTTGAGTGAATCATACGAATCACATCAATGAATAAAAGGGGAAAGAATGAGAAGTGGATCCCGTTCGATTTATACACACTAACAAGAGTAAGGAAGAGCTAAGAAACAGAAAAAAAAACGCTGAAAATCAGATTCCATTAGCGGCGCGGATCTTCTTGGCCTCCTCGAACGCCATCTGCTCCCGCAAGAAGTTCTCGTACTCTTCCTTCCGCTTGTTCGCCAGCAACTGCTCCTTAAACTCGGCCATCGCCTTGTCGCCTGCACTGCTGTCCGGGATTCGGTAGCCTCTC
The DNA here is from genome assembly GCA_963570955.1 of Caenorhabditis afra. Taxonomy (NCBI): domain Eukaryota; kingdom Metazoa; phylum Nematoda; class Chromadorea; order Rhabditida; family Rhabditidae; genus Caenorhabditis; species Caenorhabditis afra. The sequence goes on from OY751533.1 coordinate 226,806, forward strand.
ATCTGAAATCAGGACGATCTCAGTTGAAGGCTGTCATAACCGAAAACTCACGAATTCTTTGAAGATCGTCGGCTGATTGAAGAGCCAGAAGGCGCCGACGGGAAAAGTGATAAGCATGAGAAACCGGCCGGTCTCCAACTTCCATCCGCCCATTTCTGCGTCTTTCTGAACGACAACCTAGCGCAATATTTCGCAACATTCTCCCTTCGTCGGTTTTTTAGATATTCGGGAATAGCTCCACCTTTTCGACCGCACAAATAATTAAAAAATACATTTATATAATAACTTTTTTTCCTGGGACATGTGCAAACCCGGATTATCATGTGGGTTTGGGAGCTGAGATTGATTATTAATAAATAACGTTAACATGAGAAAATCAAGAAGAAAACAAGAGAAGTCAGTTTCTAATGCGGTGACATCCCGCATCGATATGATCGACGAGCGATTTGAGGGCGGCGATCGTCGGTCGTGATTCGAAGGCTTCCGGATGGTTCAGAATCTTCTCGGGGCCGTATAGAGTGCGCACTGAAAAGAGATTCATGAACTGATGGTTACTTCGCCTCATTGCTACATCTTCTTATAGATCTTTGAAAAAAACTTACTGCACGCCTTCCATTTCCAGATGCTGGACGGCACCACAGCCTTTTTCAGCATATCCGGTCGTTGCATTTGGCCGGCGAGCGCATCCCTTTCCTTTCTCGTCAGTATCACTGTGTCCCAGAACGACGCGTACAGCTTCTTCTCGGCCCACTGATCGACGAATATCGAGCCGAGAGCCTGATTTTTCTGAGAGAAGGCGTACGGTCTCTGCGAGCTCTTTGACCATGCGAGGTGCCAGTCCTCTATAGAAATCACTTTTTGAGGGGGAGGAAAAGTCGAAGAGAGGAACTTACGTTTCAAGATTCGTGCGAATCGAAGACCGTGACACTTGAAGGTGACTTCACCTTCTGTGATGATGGCGGCAGTCTCTCGCTCGTGCTGAACCACTTCCAAGTTGTCACGGAACGCCGAAATCTCTTCGAGACTGTACAATTTGGAGACAACTGTGAGGTACGGAGTGATCTTCGTGACTCTGTTTCCCCAGCCGGTCGTTATTTCTCGCTTGTTCAGCTTCAGCGCCTTCGCAAACTTCTGTGCGGCTTTCAATCGCTCTTCGTACGGAAGGTGCGAGACGTCGTCTCCGCAGATGACGGCCGCGTCGAGGATCCGAATCACGGGTTTGCCTCCTTTCTTGTGGATCCGAGTTCCTTGCTTCGAGATCTCGTCGGCCAAATCGACCAGGAGGATCGTGTTCTCGGGAATCCTCATGTGGTTCCGATCGTTCGGCTCGAAGTAGTTGTTTTTGAACAGGAACGTCTGATCCCCTGCGGAGATGAGAATGTGTGGAGTGTAGCTGCCGAGAGCCACGAAACGATACTCGTTGTAGATGAGGTTCGCGTTAGTTTTCGAGGCGAAAAAATCCAACTGGAACTCGGGGCCCTCGTTGCCGAACTCTGCCTCTCCGCACATCTTCGGTGAATACTTTCCGTACACTTGCATCGGGTTAATCCGATCCATGTTTCCGCCGCGATTTCCTCGATCCTGGCCTCGCTGCCTCTGACGATTCGGAACCGCCCAGTACTTGAGACACGCGTCGCGCAGATTTCCCTGATCCTTGTCGAACTGTCCCTGATTCTTGGCGAAACTCTGGTACTTTCTGAGGTACATCGTCTGACGGTTGGCGAGATAGTGGTTGTGCTCGATCAGCTCTTCCATGAACGTCTCGTCTGCCTTGATAACACTCAGTGGCATGATTTCCTGGATGTCGTCATTCGAGTTCCGCTGCTTCAGTTGTTCCATCTTTCTGTTCACTCGCTTCAGATAGTCTCTGACGGTATTCGAGTACTCTCTTCTCAGTCCTTTGCAAGTGATGTATCTCTCCGAGTTGGCCGGTCGGCTTGTGTGCGGTTTGTGGAGAGAGACACTTTCATAGCAGACGCGCATCAAATAGATCAGGGCGACGCTGAACGGTGTGAAGATGTCGAAGAGTTTGCAGAAGAAGTTGCCTCCCTCGCGGACGATGCAGAGCGAGACGAGCAGTTGGCAGAGGTAGATGCGCTTCGAGAGGATCTCCTGCAGATTCTCCTGTCCGTCCACACTGAACCCACCGTCAGCCATCATCAGATGCACGCCGGTGTTGTTCGTTCCTTTCATCACAAACTCCTCCAACGAGTCGATGTTCTCCGGGATTGTCACGTCTCCGTTGTCCTCTGTTCCGTAGAAGCACTCGAAGAAGAACGCCGACGCGGCGCAGAACTTTTGAAGTTTGAAGTCGTCCTTTCCTTTCAGCGTGAATCCGAAGCCCTTCGCATTGTAGAATCCCTTCCGCCACAGCATGTACTCTGAGAATCCTCCCGGGCCGGCGCAGACGTCGGCAAAGTAGAAGAGTTCTTCGTCGCGGTCCACATTCTCCGCAGTGGTCGAGTCCAACGGATTCTTTTTCAGGAAGACGTTGTTGGAAGTGTTTTCGCGCGACAAAATCCAGTTGTAGATCTTGTCCATGTTCGCAGTCTTCATGGCTGCTCTGTTCTGGAAGAACGCCGATCCGATCGTCTCGTAGGGGTTCGCACGGGTTCGCGCTTCTCGGAGATCCCGATCTGACATCGCATCGAACACATCCTTTGCCTTCAGCATGTCGGTGAGCACTTGCTGATCGCAGAAGTTGACCTCGTCGTCGATTTTCAATTTCTTCTGCAATTTCAATCTTTAAGTTACTACAGTCGATGAATCCATTCTCACCCCTTTGGTAACGATCCAAGTGTCATCGGCCAAGCCCTTACAAATCTCATCCCTTCGTTCGTCTTCTATGTCGGTCAGCCATTTAACATTCTCCTCGACGGTCTTATCCTCCTGCGTTTCGTCCCAAGCTTCGGTGAAGTCGCGAGCAACCGCCTTTCCAGCCGCACTTCCCAATCCAGTTCGTCCACGTTGAGTGGAAAGGGCCACCGGTTCGGCGATTCCCTGCGCATTCCGTCCGAGACCTTCTCCTGCCTTGTGACCCATTTTCTCCATCATTCTTTCAGCGACCGTCTTTGGCTTCTTGACCGGAACTTCTTCGGTGAAGTCTTCCTCGTCATTGTCATCTTCTGGCCGAGCACGCTTCGACTGAAACAGATGCTTATTTCAATACGCTATTACGAATTCAAACGAGGCGTTCACACCGATCAAACAAAGTACCGCGCGAGCATAATCCCTTAATTGCTGTTTTCCCGCGCACCGCCACATTTGAATCGGGAGGACCGTTCGCTCATGGAAATCAATAACAACACAACACTTACAGCCTTTGATTTTTCGAATTTCTCTCTGAACTCTTCCATTTGGTCTTCGTTTCTCAACTTTACAAGTTTCGAGATCGATGACTCTTCCTGACCGTCCCCGGCGTTGTCACCAGATTCCTGGAAAAAAACAACAATCCAATATGAAAATCACGAAAAAATCTTACCGAGAACATTCTGATGATTGGTAAAGAGATTTGATCTGAAACAATTGTTTAAAATTCCATTAATTCAAATTAGGCATTTAAAAATTCAATAGAATGTAAAATTGGGTTTGAAATCGCACTCGGCGAACATGAGCAGCGGCAAGCAAATGTGCTGCACAACCTTTGCTCGATGGCTAATCACCGTGCGGTTCCGCGCGGAGTGTCGTACTAACACAAAGTATAGTGAAGCGCGGAAGTCGCGAGATGTCGGCTGCAGCCTCAACTTACGTGCCGGCGCCACACTGCATCTGCCTACCTTACTCGAATAACCCGTCGATGAAGACTACTAAATGACGAATCCTAATTTCCATTGCGGATATGAGGCATTTGTCTGAGCGGGTTTCAACCTATAAATTTTGGAACGTGAAGCTTTGGCTTTGTGTCTAACTCGATCAATTAATCTGCTTTACTATTAGTTAGACTTGGATTTATTACAAACATGAGAAACCATACAACTTTGTACAAAGATCATTGAGAGCATCATGGGCGAGTCCCGCCCTACATTCCATTTCGGAAGAGTTTGTAAAAGATTCGAAGACCCGCCTCCGCAACTGTATCATCGAGCTCTTGTCCAAATGTTTCGCGTGCGTGTGCTCATGTGAGACGACGCACTGGAAAATGGCGGCATCGCAGATCGGAAACGATGCGGGACGTAGTCGAATGAGCTGTACAAACTCGTTTCGGAGCACAGAAGCAGCCGGTTCAGACAGCGCTTCTGAAGGGAAAAGAAGTCATTTGACAGGGAGCTCTCAGCGAAAACACTCACTAATCGAGTAAAAGTAGCAAAAGTCGGAGACCAACTGAAAGCGTTCTCTGAGCGTGTATGACGTGGCATTCTCTGTGAGCACTGTCTTGATCTCTCGCCACGTGTCAATGTCATAGTTGACGCGGTAGTAGTTGGTGAAGCCCAAATTGGCAAAGATCAGCCCGTCGCGGACGGGCGACAGGTGTATCCCGTGACTGATCATTATCTGGATCGGCAGTTTGAACTCGGTGAACTGCAGCGGCAACGGCCAGAGAGGCATGCGTTCCCACGTGCCGGCTCCTGAAGAAATGGTTCGATCACTGGAAAAGAGAGATCGAAATACCGTTTCTGACGGTCAGATTCGAGCCGTTCTGGGTGATCTTGATGGAATTCGCGAGTCTGTCCACCGTCATGAACGGCAGCCCGCCGTGGTCTCGCCAGTAGTTCAGAAGCTGCGAAACGTAGATGTCGCCGTCGACGGTGGCGTTGAGAAGACCGAACAACGTCTCCGAGGTGTAGGATCCTTTGTGCGAGTTGTAGACCATCTCGTTGATCTTTCCGATCATCGCCTTCTCGCCGATCAACGACTCCACCGACTCCAACATCGCCACCCCTTTCAGACCGCACTTCTCACCGATTTCCAGCTCGTTCGGGTGCTCTTCCAGTTTCAGCGTGTCTCCCGGAAGGAAGATGCTTTCGGTGAGATATATCTGAAGTTTGCGAGATTGAAGGCGTCGTCGACGATCGATTACCTTTGCCAACTGGCTCAGACGTGTGTACTCGTCGTTCGTCATCCGTTTGATCACCTTCGCCGCGATGAAAGCGACCAGATCCTCTTGCAGACACATCTCGCCGCCATCCGAAATCGCCGCGTAGCCGCCGATCCACTGTTTTGTGAGCCATACGGCAAGGAGGTGCACTTGATTCGCGTAATCCGACGAGAAGAACTGCGTCTCCGAGACGACGACGGCTCCGAAGCACGCAGTGGAAGACGCCTCGTGCATCGTCACTATGTCGATTTTGGGCACCGGAAGGAGGGAGGAGAACATCTCTCTGGAAGTGGGAAGGTGTAACCTTCATTTTTTCCCCATCATGCTCTGTTCGCCAGTGACGATTCTTCACTACTCTTTCTGCGCCCAGTCCACCAATTTGTTCGTTTTTCTGGCTGCATACCCTGGTGCTGTGAAAGTTAGGCCACGCACTTTTGCGTACTGTACACGCTCACGCGCAACCACGTACCAGTCAGAGACAGCACGACGTTTCCAGTGACGTCACGATTTCATGAATCGGAGCTAGTTTTTATCACTTTTGACCTGTTTATACATCAAACTCGTAACCTGAGAGGTTGTGTAAAACGCCGTTGCTTCGTTAATCAAATTATTTCTGAAAACTTGTTCGGACTCACTTCAAAAGAGCCAGAACCTGGGTGGCGGTGTGCAGAAGGTGTTTCGCCTGCTCTTTCTGCACCCGAAACTTGTTGTACTGCACACTTATGTTTATTCCAGTGTAGGAGGACTCGATCTACAAATCGATCGAATCTCCACGTGGCTATCCGGCTTATTGGCCCACTTACGTGCGTGTACTCGTGCGGAAGAAGTAGAAAGCACAACATGGACGGTGTGATCGCGGGCGTAGTCGAGAAAGTGGTCATCTGAACGTCTTCTGATCGATGTCGTCTGGTGAAACGTCATCTGGATTCGTACCTGCCAATTGGCGTCCTCTTTTCTGGGCGATCCCTCACTGGCGCCCGAAGTCAACGCAACTGTGCCCACCGGATGCACCATGGAAATCGAGAAGGTCACTTTTTCCGTGGTGCCCAGGTAGGTCGGAAAAACAGCGGGCGCCCGGTTCGGATAGAGTTGCGAGCCGAAAACCGCGTGCTCACCGGCGTCTCTACAAACATTGTCCCAAGTTTCTCCGCCTTCCGAATTTCAGACTGACCGATAGTAAATGGCGCTTCCGATGAGACCCTTGTACCTGTGGATCGTCAACGTGTACCTTCCCGGGAACACAACCGGCTGGTCCACCGACAGCTCCATCGAGTCGTCGGTGAGCATCACGTTAAATATCTCGAGCTCGTTTCCGTTGTACACCAGCGACACGTTCTCGAAGTGGTCGAGCATGATGATGTCGAACTTGATCTTGGCGCGATTGCTCGTCGAGTCGCTGATGAACGCCGACTCAGGACCGATCTGCTGGCTGATTTCGAACTGCATAACGCACCTTCCGGTAAACAACGGCACATCGGGCTCGGACACCTGGAAGAGGTACAGTACTGGCGAAATATCTCGAGAATAGGAAAATCTATCGAAAAGTTGCCAACTACAAAGTTGTAGAGCACAAAAAGAGCTACAACTTTGTAGTTTAGTCCAAGAAAGAAAAGTGAGAAGTCGTTACCTCAGACAATGGTAACTGCAGCTGCAGATCATAGGAGATCGGCTTCACAATGGGCACCTTCGTCTCGCTGTACTGCGGCAGCACGGAGAGCACCTTCTGAAGATCCGACGTGACTGTACCAAACAGGTACAGTAGCAGCAGCCACGGAATCATCGAGATCTCTGTGTGTAGGCAAAGGTAGGGGGGAGAAGAAGAAGGCGAGGGTGAAGAAATGCGAGCCCCCTCCACTCTTTTCCCACTACCGTTTTGTTTACCGGGCCTGTGTGCCCCCGGGTCCTTCCCTCTCTAATAATAATGATGATGAGCACTGGATGTGTATGAGAAAAAGATTGCATTCGGTCCGTTAAAGGTTATCGCGTGCGCGCGCGCGCGCTCAAAGGGTTCTAAGCGGATTAGGAGCCTTCTCGCCTTTCCCGTAAGGTTCGAGAACGAGGTCAATCAAGTGAGAACGAAGAAGAAGAGCCCACCGGGAGCTCCGGCGCGCGGGGGAGGGAACTGTTTCTTCTTTTGTGCCCTCCTTTCCTTACCTTGTTTTGTTTTGTTCCCTTTCACTTGGAAGTGAGGCGAACAAATACAATGAATGAAGAAACTCGATATTCTCGCCTGCACTATCTTCGTTCTAATGGTGTAACTCGTGTGGGCTACTGTACTTTTTTTTCTAGAATTTCCAGACTTGTGATTAAACAACAGACCGATGGGCTTGCGGTTTTTTGGGCATAAAACTTCGGAAAAATTTCAATCCCAAGTGTGAGACTTTCAGACTGGCGAGACATGTTCATGGTTTATTCTCGATCGTTTAATACTTTTGGTTCATAATTCGTCGTCCGGAAGTGCGAGAAAGCAGCGTTCACAGGGTCGCCTTGAGCTTCTGGATGTCACGCTTGAGGTCGAGGTACTCGTTGACATGCTCGTCGATCGGCTCGACCACTTCTATTCCTTTCTTTAGCTTGTCCAACCGTTTTTTCTCCACTCCCAACTCTTCGATCGCGTACTGCTTCTTATCGATCTCGTCGCCGCCATACTCCTGTTTCAGCTCGAGCAGATAGTTAATGGCCCTGACTTGCATCGTTCTGTCCACCGCGTTCATCTCCTCGTCGACCGGCAGCGCCATCTCCTCCTTCTTGACAGGAAACGCCTTCTCGACCCAACACGCGTAGTCCGGCTTCTTCGCGCACTTCGCCATCGCCGTGACGCGTGACGGATTGTTGTCCTGCTCGTGCTCTTCCGCCAAACGCTTGTCTCGCTGCGGATCGTTCTCCTCGATTTCCGCCAGAACACTCCGATGCGCCGCCAGTACCGCGATGTCTTTCATCTTCTTCCTCAGCTGATAAATCATGTCGTCCACGTTTTTCCATCCGCGCGTCTTCTTCAACTTCTCGTAGAGCTTCCCGTAAACCAACGCCTGTGAGAGTCCCACGTGTGGGTGCTGAAAATCAAGCGAGGTGTTCGAATGCACAGAATACCTCCTACCCAGAGGAAGTCGACATAGATGCGCTTCGAATCTTGTTGAAGGCGATTGGTGACCAGCCAGTCATGGTGCGGGCACTCCTCGTCGTCCGTACTAATCAACGCGTGTACCTCCAAGTACTGGGTGTACGGTGGCTGACGTGGCAGCGCGTAGTATGTGACCTGAACTTGACAAGTTCACCTGTCGTCCCCACTTCGCCCTTCACACTACCGAAATGACAACCTCGCTCTCCTTTTCGATCACGCCCATCGTCTTCTTCACACTGAACAAGTCGGGACACGATGACTTCACCTTGTACAGGTACGAATCCGGCGTCGGATTGCTGATCGTGAAGCTAGCGTGGAGCGGCTCTTCGCCGACGCGTCCGATAAACACGAGCTAAAATTTCCAGATGTCACTATTGATTTTGAGTGATAGGAGGCGTCACCTCTTGAACGTCGAGAATGAACGGGAACTCGTGCTCGTGGCAGTCCTGGTAGGGATAGGGATCGTATCCCGGAATATCCATATCCTCTTCCAGATCGTCGACTTTGAGAGTTTCGGGCGGTTTCGGAGTCTCGTCGAGTTTTCTTGCCTCCGCCGGCTCCTCGTCGTCCAGATTCCCATCGGGAACCTTCGGACCTTTCGGATCCCCGTCGCTCATTGTTTCTAGTGAGAAATCCGATTGCAATGATTCACGAATAGCGCGATTACTTGTTTCTAGTGAGTTCGCAAGGGCACGTGTGAAAAATTTCACAAAATAACAGGTCCCCGATTACAATAGTATGTTCTCGGTTGTTCCCCCCATTCCCACTTGAAAAATTGAAACATGCACTCTTTCTCTTTCTCAAGGCCATCCGCCTGCCTCTTTATTTTTTGTCTTCTGATTGACATTCCCTTTTTTCGGTGTCCGATTCGTCAATATTTATTTGTTTGGTGACGTCGGCGGCCTAGAAATCCGCGCATGGACTAGGATTTTTCGTGGAAAATTTGAAAAGGTTCGATGCATTCTTGCCGGTTTTTTGTGATTTCTATCTGTTTCCGGCAGAAACTACACATTCTTTTCTTACATTTCTATTTGGCGTTTTCGAGACGAGTTCGTCCCCTTGATAACCGATTCTTGTCTAGCCTGTGACGACCGAACTTTGATAACGCGGGGTGTGCCAAAACCGCAAAATTTTGAAGGAGAAAACATATTTTCGCGATTTTCTTTTGTTTTTCGTTTGTTGCTTGGCAACAGAAAGCCATAAAGTCAAAAATCACTGGTTTTCGCAGAAAATGGCGCCAATTGGCTACGCTCTAGTGTGCTTCTACTCTACTCGTTTCACGCTTTCTTCTTATCGATCATGCCGAGGCTCGCTCTCTCTCCGAGACTTGGGCGCCCGCTTGTTTGCTCTTTCTCTTTTTATTTTTACTTCTTACTCGCCCCGTTGAACACTTTCCGTCCTTCCATTTACCCTCTCCTTCTCGACGCTCTGCTTCAATTCAATTTTCGATTTTGCAGGATGGCGGTCTCCTACCGTCTAAGGAAGACGTTCCTCAACTTGCTCCTCTTCATCTCGTCCGTCTACTTTTGGGCGGTCCGCTTCTCCTTCTGGTTCGTCAACTACTTCTTCCGCGAGCGCGTCTATGTCACCCAGCCGTCGGATCGCCTTCTGCTCATCTCGGCGACACAGGCGGTGCGGATGATTTCGAAGAAGGAGATCTCGAGTACGGCCCTTGTCAAGAGCTACATCCACCGAATCGAACAGATCAACAGCACAATCAACGCAGTCGTTGTCAAACTGTTTGAGAGTGCCCTCAGACAGGCGCACGAGGTCGACAGCTTCATCGCTCTGGCCGATGAGGATGACATCGAGAGAAAGCTCGCCGAGAAGCCGCTCTACGGAGTCCCCTTTACCATGAAAGACGCGCTGGAGATTGAAAACGAGATAATCACCTGCGGAGTGTACAACCGGAAAGACACGAAATGCGAGCGAACCGCCGAAGCGATTCGCCGCCTGCAAGCCGCCGGAGGAATCTTGCTCGCCGTCACGAACGTCCCGGAGGTCTGCATGTGGGTGGAGGCGGTGAACACGATCTATGGACGGTCGAAGAATCCGTACGACTCGCGTAGAATGACCGGAGGATCCAGTGGAGGAGAAGGCGCTCTTCTCGGCGCCGCTGGAAGTGTTATCGGAGTTGGAAGTGATATTGGAGGCAGTATTCGGATGCCGGCGTTCTTCAACGGTGTCTTCGGTCTGAAACCGACGCCCGGAGTGATTCCTCTAACTGGACACGTCCCGGAACCCACTGGATACAAGAAGCAGATGCTGAGAATCGGGCCAATGTGCCGTTTCGCCGAGGATCTTCCGCTTATGCTCAGAGTGAGAAGGAAATTCCCTGTAGAGCTTTGAAACGTACCTAAAAACTTTCAGATTATGGCTGGCGAAAACGCGAGAAGCTTAAACCTGAACGAGCCGCTCTCCGTGAAGAAGCTTCGTGTCTTCTACATGGAAGGAATCACCGGCAGTCCGATCATTCAGCCATTAGAGGACGAGATGAAGCATGCGATGAAGAAGGCCGTCAACTTCCTCGAGCGGAAATACGATCTTGTCGCGCAAAGAATCGAGCTTCCCACCGCCAGGCACGTCATGGAGTTCTTCACTCTGTCGATGCACGAGGACACCACCGATCCGGCGTTCAACAAGTTGATGTTGTGCACGAACGGAACGAAGGGAGAGGTCAACTGCTACACTGAGCTCTTCAAGTACTTTGCCGGACAGTCGAACCACACGCTCTCGGGAATCATCGCCGGCATCATCGACTCGAACGATCCGCCGTTCTCCGCGGGTCACACCAAAGATATGCTGTTCAAGCGCGACCGTCTGAAGCGTCAAGTTCGTGAACTGCTCGGCACCGACGGAATCCTGTTGTTCCCGAGCTGGCCGTGCACCGCCATGTTCCACAACGAGCCCATCCTTGCTCCGTTCAACTTCTGCTACACGGCTCTCTGGAATGTGCTTTCGCTTCCAGTCGTCCAGTGCCCGCTCGGACTCGACTCGTACGGCCTTCCGCTTGGCGTCCAGGTCATCGGAAACCAGTTCACTGACCGCAATCTGATCGCTGTCGCTCAAGTTCTCGAAGAGGGATTCAACGGATGGACCCCGGCTGGACCTTTGTAAAAAAAATGCATTCCTGTAATTGTGAATACTAATTAACTTTAAACGTGCTTCTGAAAATGTAGTCCTAATTTTTACCCTTTTCATGTGTCTCCCTTAAAAGATCTGTAAATGAAACTTTTTCTGTTAACGCAAAAAGAAAACATCATCTTCAAATTCAGGATAACGACAACAACGAAAGAACGGTAACAAAACAAAGTAACAAATGAATGGAAACGACAGTGGGAAGGATAATTAATAGGTAAAAAGAGCAATGGTTCCGTCGGCACCTGCAGTGATGAGCCAGGGTTGAGTCGGATGCCAGACGGTGTGAAGCATGCACAGTTCGTTGGAGGTCTGAAAATGGAAGTATTCAGGAATCGGCGACGTCTTCGAAGCGTTTACCGTCTCGTGTCCTCTGAGTCTCTTGACGGGGTACAATTCGTTGTCCCGCGTGTAGTCCGAATAGATGCGAGCGTAGTAGACCATAGCCGTACCGTCGTCGGACACCGTCGCGAGCAGCGGATACTTCTTGTGGTAGGCGACACTTCGGATGGCGGCCGTGTGATGCTTCAGCTTCTTCCACGGCTTGTTGCCCATCTGGAGGTCCATCCAGCAGAAACGACGGTCGAGACCGCCCAAGAACAGATTCTCGCCGCTCGCGTCGGTGGCAATAGTCGAGATGTGCTTGCAGCCGGTGATTAGCTTCTTGACGAGCACGCAACGAGCCAGATCGTACTCTCTGACGTGGATCTTCGTGGCGACGAATAGACGAGCCTGGGTCGGATGGAAAGCGACCGCTTGCACGTGTCCCTTCCTCTTCTGGAACGGGCACTGCGACTTTGCCTTGCTCATCTGATGCACGTACACCGACTTGGCGATGTCATCGATGGCCACACTGGCGAAGTAGTCTCCTTTCGCGTGCCACGTCACCTGACGCACCTCGTTCGGCATCTTCAGCACGAGCCGATCCTTTGACTTTCTCCACGTCACAACGGCTCCATCCTCCTGCGATTCGGTCGGAACCTCGGCGAGTTGAGTCTCAGTCTGCTGAACGTGAAGACGGTCACCGCAGCCGGTGTTCATGATAGCCACGTATTTTCCCTCGTAGGCCACAGCAACGAGCGTTTTCTCGGCGACCGGACAGAAAGCGATCGAAGTCACTTCGCTGCCCATCTCGAAGGTTTTGATGCAGCGGCCGGTGGCGATCATCCAAATGCGGACGGTGCCGTCCTCGCCTCCAGAAGCCAGAAGCTCTCCGCGCTCCGGCTCGACGGCGATGGCGCGCACTTGTCCGGTGTGACCGCGCATGTAGAAGGCGAGAGTCGTCGGGAACGGACGCAGATCGTTCGGGTTCGGAAGATCCGGCAGAAGATCGGTCGGGTCCGCGTGGATCCGCATCTTTCTCTGTCTTGGCGCCAAGTACAGGTCAAGACATCTCTCGAAACGCTCAGTGATGAACTTGTCATACTGGGGCACCTTGCGAAGAGCGTCGAACTTGGAAGGCATGAAGTTGATGACTCTGTCCTCTTTCTCAGTTTCCTCCCACTTCTTTTTCTCGTCGTCGTCGAACAGGTACTCCTCCGGCGGGTTGTAAGACTCCGCGTGGGTCGGAAGAGCCACCTTTGGCGCCGGCATGTGAACACGCATTCTCGACAGCTGCGACTTGGTGACGTTGTCCAGTGCGTCTTCAGACGCCCACAAGTCGTAGACCTTCTTCTCTTCCTTCTTCTCCTTTGGCCCCTTCGCCCATCCCATTTTGATGGCGTGCACCATTCTGGATACCATCCGCATCTCATCTTTCGACGGAATGAAGCGAGCTTTCGGTTCCGGACGATTATCAATCGGATGGATCTCTTTCTGTGACGAGTAAATGTCCCAGAATGGCTCGTAGGGATTATAGCCGATCGTAGGGTACTTTCCAGACGCAATGTTGTGAATCTTCTCAATTTGCTCGTCGGTCAGCTTGATATCAGTTCCGGTTTGCTTGTCAAACACTTTTCTCCTGCAAAAACATTTTCCAACTGAATTGGATCAATCGATTCTCTCACCAATAGTCTGGATCTTCCATTTTCTCGAGGAAAGTATCGATTTCTCCCTTCTTAGCCGGTTTCATGATCTTCTCTCCGAATTTATCATATCCGATGTGCTCCTCATCGTCGTACCACTTGACCGGAACGTTTCCGAACGTGTTTCGAAGGTCCTAAAGGAAGGAAACTCAATTTTGATAAACACAGTCGAATTTTCTATTTATCGATGGCATTCGTAATTTTTTCAATGTTAAAAAACTCCGTACTTCTTCATCGGAAGAATCATAATCGTACTCGTCTGGTTTCTTCGGAATCACTGGTTTCACATCGATTGTCTCTCCGAACTCGTCTTTCGGCGCTCTCGGCTTCTTTTTCCCAGCATCTAGCTTTCTCTTCACTTTTCTTGCGACGTCCGTTGATTTTGAAGCCATCTTAATAAAAACATAATCAGTAATACGTCAAAAACTTAAGAAACCACATGAAATTCAGCGAAAATCGGATTCGAAAAGAGTGCAAAAGAATTGTAGAAGTTGAAGGCCGAGGAAATGCAAGTTCGTGCATGCAAGTGCGCTCCATTGCGACACGCGACGCGACCGCTACCGTAGTCAGCGGCGATTTTAGGCCAGAAATATTTCTGAATTTCCCAATTTTTCTGTTGTTTTCGATCCGTTTCGTCGGTTTTTGCGCGGTTTTTTCTTGAAATTTCGTTAAATTTAGTTTCTAGTGATGTTATTACATTTTTTCTAATCGTTTTCATTCGCTTGACTGACTATTAACCGCAAAGCTAGTCGAAATACGTTTACTTTCGTTTTTTCCAGTTGAAAGAGCTAACTTTACCCAAAATCCACACTACAGTTGTTGAGTTAGATGAAATTTATTGGTTTCTAGTTTTGTTCATTCAAAAAACCAAAGTTTTCTTTTTCGAAATATTTTCGAAATCGATTTTTTAGCATGGATTTTTTAGGGTTTGTCTTGTCAATTTGTATCACTTCTCTTTGTAAATCTAATGCATTTTTTCACTCAAACGTTGTGTTACAGGTAATCCAGTCGAAATGGCCAAGAGAACCAAGAAGGTCGGAATCGTCGGAAAGTACGGAACTCGTTATGGAGCTTCCCTCCGTAAGATGGCCAAGAAGATTGAGGTCGCGCAGCACTCCCGCTACACCTGCTCGTTCTGCGGAAAGGAGGCCATGAAGAGAAAGGCCGCCGGAATCTGGAACTGCTCCAAGTGCCACAAGATCGTCGCCGGAGGAGCCTACGTCTACGGAACCGTGACTGCCGCCACCGTCAGATCTACGATCAGAAGACTGAGAGATCTTAAGGAATAATTACCTTATGATTGTTGTTAATTTTCACATAAACATGTGTTTACATTCGCCTTTTCTTAATACTTTTTTTTCCTATTTGGGATCCTTCGTCATGTTCGAGCTTCACATTCGTCTAATACTTCGTTTCCTCAGTTCTAATCAGAAATTCTGTAACAGTTGATCAATTCAGAGAAAATGGGAGTTCCCGCATTCTTCCGCTGGTTAACAAAGAAGTATCCAGCGACCATCGTCGATGCAAGTGAGGAACGTCACCGCACCGAAGATGGGAAGCGTGTTCCCGTGGACTGCACACAGCCGAACCCAAACTTTCAAGAGTTTGATAATCTGTATCTTGACATGAATGGTATTATTCATCCGTGCACTCATCCTGAAGATCGTCCGGCTCCGAAGAATGAGGATGAAATGTTCGCCCTCATCTTCGAGTATATCGACAGAATTTTCTCGATTGTGCGACCGAGAAGGGTCAGTTGAATCTTCGCAACGTTTTCAACTAGTTCCAAAATCTTCCAGCTCCTTTACATGGCGATCGATGGCGTTGCTCCGCGAGCTAAAATGAACCAGCAGCGAAGTCGTCGTTTTCGAGCGAGTAAAGAGGCTGCCGAGAAAGAAGCGAGCATTGAAGAGCAACGACGTCGCTTGATTGCCGAAGGAATTGCAGTTCCTCCGAAGAAAGCGGAAGAGGCGCATTTCGACAGCAACTGTATCACGCCGGGAACGCCGTTCATGGCGAGACTCGCTGACGCTCTCCGGTACTACATCCACGACAGAATCACCAACGACGCCTCTTGGGCTCAGATTGAGGTATACAACTTCTCTCGAAATTCTTGAAAAAATTGACTTTCAGATCATTCTGTCCGACGCGAACGTGCCGGGAGAGGGTGAGCACAAAATCATGGACTACATCCGGAAGCAGCGCAGCAACCCGGCTCATGATCCGAACACAGTCCATTGTCTGTGCGGAGCTGACGCCGACCTTATCATGCTTGGAATCGCTACCCACGAGGCAAACTTCAATATCATTCGTGAAGAGTTTGTGCCAAATCAACCGAGAGCCTGCGATCTTTGCGGACAGTACGGACACGAGCTGAAAGACTGTCGGGGTGCTGAGAACGACGAGGATCAAGGCGCTGACTATTGCAAACCCGAGCAGCGAGAGAAGAATTTCATCTTCTTGCGCATACCTGTGTTACGCGAGTATCTAGAGAAAGAGCTTGCGATGCCCAATCTGCCGTTCGCGTTCGACCTGGAGCGTGTGCTCGACGACTGGGTCTTCTTGTGCTTCTTCGTCGGAAATGACTTCCTCCCACATCTTCCATCTCTGGAAATCCGCGAGGGCGCCATCGACCGACTGATCAAACTCTATAAAGACATGGTTTACCAAATGGGCGGCTTTCTCACGAAGGACGGAATCCCCGAGCTCGACAGAGTCGAAATGATCATGAAAGGTCTTGGAAAGGTCGAAGATGAAATCTTCAAGCGGCGGCAGCAAGACGAGGAGAGATTCAAGCAGAATCAGAGAGATCGGAAGGCCCGGCAGCAGATGTACGGCGGAAGAGGTGGCCGAGGGCGTGGAAGAGGTCGCGGGCAACCGGCTTTCGTCCCCACCCACGGCATCCTCGCTCCAATGTCAGCACCTCTTCACCACTCGGGAGAATCGACGCGTCAAATGGCTTCCGACGCCAGAAAGACAGCCATGAAGTTCACAGACGACGCCAACGCTCAGGCAGCGGCCAATCTGAAGAGTCTTCTGAATGTGAAAGGAGAAGAATCGCCGGCGGAGCGGGAATCGAGAAAACGCAAGGCCGACCAACCACTAACCCTTCCGGAAGAGGACGAGGGACCTCCAGATGACATCCGACTCTTCGAGTCCGGCTGGAAAGACCGCTACTACAGAGCCAAATTCGACGTCGGATCAGATGATGTCGAGTTCCGACACCGAGTCGCCTGGGCGTACGTTGAAGGTCTCTGCTGGGTCCTTCGGTATTACTACCAAGGATGTGCGAGCTGGGATTGGTACTTTCCGTACCACTACGCGCCATTTGCTAGTGATTTCGAGACCGTCGGGGAGTTCGTTCCTGACTTTTCGAGAAAAACGAAACCATTCAATCCATTGGAGCAGCTGATGAGCGTCTTCCCAGCCGCTTCCAAGTGAGTGCTACCTTCAGATATTT
The DNA here is from genome assembly GCA_963570955.1 of Caenorhabditis afra. Lineage (NCBI taxonomy): Eukaryota > Metazoa > Nematoda > Chromadorea > Rhabditida > Rhabditidae > Caenorhabditis > Caenorhabditis afra. Next base: position 243,584 of record OY751533.1, read on the forward strand.
TTTCCAATTCTTCATTTCCAGACAACACCTCCCAATCGAGTGGCAGAAGCTCATGATTGAAGATGATTCGCCGATCATTGATTTGTATCCGGCCGACTTTCGTATCGATTTGAACGGAAAGAAGTACGCGTGGCAAGGAGTGGCTCTTTTGCCATTCGTCGACGAAACACGCCTTCTGAAAACGCTTGAGTCTGTGTACGAGACGCTCAGCGATGAGGAGAGACGTCGGAACTGTCGTGGACCCAATCGCATCTTCATCGGAAAAAATCATAAATCCTTCGATTTCTTCCGAACCGTTGCCGAATCAGAATCTGACACAATGACCGACGTTGATCCGAACCTTCTGAGCGGAGTCACCGGAAAGATCGCTTTCGATTCTACCGCCACTGTGCCAGGAGAGCCTTTTGTGACTCCGGTCAACCACCCGGATTGCCAAGATCTGCCGACTAACTGCGGAATCTGCGTGCTATACGAGGATCCCGAGTACCCCGAAGGCTTCGTCTTTCCAGCTACCCGTCATCCAGGGGCCGCAGTGCCCGAGAAAACACTCCGCCCAGAAGACTGGAACGATCGGCGGGATGGAAGATTCCAGCCGACGATTGGATTCAACCGCAACGCTCCGCGAGCCAACCTCGATCACTCTGCCCAGCGACATGTTCAGCATCACGTCCGTGGAGCCATGAACGACCGAAGTGGCGACAACTACGGAACGAACAGCTACCGCGGTGGAAATGGCAATGATTACCGCAGAGGTTATGACGATCGTAGAGGCGGTGGAGGTGGAGGAGGGTACCGAGACGATCGGAGGCCTGACTTCGGCAGAAACTACGGTGGGAGAGATGGAGGAGGTCCCCAGAGATACCACGATCAGCGTCAGGGAAGCGGTGGCGGCGGCTCGTACCAGCACCACCAGCAATACCAGCCATACCCACAGCACCAACATCACCAGTCTCATCATCAGCAGCACTATCAGCAGCAAAGAGGAGGCTACCAGGGAGGTGGTCGTGGGGGACCGCCCGGCTACTCGAGGCCACCATATCAGGGCGGCGACAGAAGAGGAGGCCGTGGTGGCGGCGGCGGGTACCAAGGAAACGCGTCCTGGAGATAACTCTCGCCTCTTATGATCTGAATTCTTATTATTTTATTTATTTCACTTTTTGTTTTCCCTCTCTTCCCCCTAATAAATAAATCCCCTACTCAATTGTAACATTTCCGTTTGACTGGATTGCTTTCTGCTATTTTTTAATTTCAAAGTATTATAAAGGTTAAAAAGGTTGGTTTTGAAGTTTTAAGCTCCGCCCCTTTCGGATCGCACCTCTCATTGAGCTCCGCCTCTTCCGTATCGTACCTCTCATTAATCTCCGCCCCTTCCGTATCGTACCTCTCATTAAGCTCCGCCCCTTTCGGATCGTACCTCTCATTAAGCTCCGCCCCTTTCCTATCGCACCTCTCATTTAGCTCCGCCCCTTTCGGATGGTACCTCTCATTAAGCTCCGCCTCTTCCGTATCGTACCTCTCATTAATCTCCGCCCCTTCCGTATCGTACCTCTCATTAAGCTCCGCCCCTTTCGGATCGTACCTCTCATTAAGCTCCGCCCCTTTCCTATCGCACCTCTCATTTAGCTCCGCCCCTTCCGTATCGCACCTCATCAAATTTATTTCGAAAGTAAATGTTCGAGAATCTTCCCGAATCGAGAATTTTCGCTTCAATAGATAGTTTTCTTATCCTAGCCTCGAAAATGATGGAAGACTTGATTAAAATGACGATCAAAATGCAGGCTAAAGCCACAATCGCGCAGAAACTTATCGAAAAAAGTGGATCGGATGAGCCAGAGAAAAGTGTCAGCCCGAAATATACAAAATATTTGAATACAATCGTAAGAAAAACAATTATTTTGAGAGGGAATTCCAATGTTTCAAGGCGTTTGCAACATTACAAGAAGGTGTTATTTACACTCTTGTCGAATTACGATAATATCGTTTTTTTTGTCTGATAAATAGAAAAAATATTGACCCTCCCCCCAACTAGGATTGCCCCTCAACATTAGTTGGAGTCAAGATCGGAATGAAGCGTTCATGCAGTCCATTGATAAGCTCTTCTCCTCGAGCGAATACTCTTTCTTCCTCTTCATTTGGTTCGCGACCTATAAAACAAAATTAATAAAATATAACAACATTACAAAAATACCGAATTCCACTCGATTAGCGATGAGTCGCAGAGCGTTGACTTTCCATCTGAGACGATGTAAGGCCACCATGGGCGCAGAACGCTGAATAAAACAGTCAGTTGTGAATCGAGAATTACACTTTTTCCTAGCTGCAGCGTGGCCGGCCCGGGTTTTTGTCTACTTACTAGTTAGCGGTGTCTGTTCTCAACCTTTTTGTGCACCTTTCTTTTGAGACAACGTCAATTCCAAGTATTTCCTATTTTCTGTCTCTCGCTGTGTCAAGTCGCGGTCTAGGTGCTGCCGGCGCCGAGTTTAGGCTTCTCGTCCGCGGCCACATCACGGACAACGTGTTTTTTCAGCGATTTCGTCGGATTTTATGAATATTTTTTTGCACTTAAACTATTTAAACACTATTTTTAAAGCACTTTTTTTTTGCAAAAAAAGAAAAATCCGACGAAATCGCTGAAAAAAACCGTCGTCAGGGAGGTGGCCGCGGCCCAGAAGCCTAAGGTCGACCCCGCAGCACCTAGACCGCGACTTTACACCGCGAGAGACAGACAATAAGGAACAAGTTTCTGTCATTTCTGACACATCCCCCTCTCAGAAACCTCCACCCAAAATGACTTTGAATTGACCGAAATGGTTATTTCTAATTGTAAAAGCTGAAAACTATTCAAAAATGAAGTTTTGAAACAATTATTAGACGATTGAGTTGCTGAAAGCAGGAAATTAGCATTTTATCGAGCAGGCCGTGCCGATTTCAAACTCTCCGGCCCGGCCTAGCCCTCATTCTTTCATGCAACTCGGCTTTTTAAAATCGATTAGTCAAGTAATATAATTATTGTTTTTATTGTTAAAAGAAGAATAAAAAGAAACAGAAGAAGGGGCAATCCTAGTTGGGGGGGGCCACCATTTTTTTTCAATTTCCAATTGCGCCATGTGACCTTTCCTTGAATTTGAGTGTTCGAAATCCCCGCGTGAGATTCGAACTCGCGCGATAAATGTATGAGACATTCATGTTAACCATTACGCCACTCACGGCACAAAATTATGGAACCTTTTTGAAAACAAGAACCTTCCGTTCACGTCACTTCAATTTTTCGAATTTTTTTCGTCTAATGTGAAATTCTCGCTGTTTTCTTCCGCAGTTTTACCGCTTTTTGTGGATGAACCGGGGGTTTCCTCCGCCGCATGTTGCCCGCATTTTTTAGCGGCAACGGCAGCCGCCGGGCGCCCGGGTTGCCGATCGATCGGGAACACCGGAATGCCGGTAACATAGTCCCCGTCAGCTTTTTTGCCGCTATGCCGGTAAATGTCCCGTGTGGCCGGCAACTAACAACCGACTTCTGCGGTTAGTGCGGACCAGTGCTGTGCGGCAAAGAAAAATCTCGGCAATTTTGCCGCACACCACTAGTGCGGACCACAAAAGTGGGTATTCAACGGGGAATCACCGTGACGATTCTGTGGATCCGTGTTCGGACGCTCACATTCCGAGAGCGGCAATTTCAAATAAACAAAACAGGCGGCGAGGGGAGTTCAAATGGCCCTGTATCTCACTGTGCCGGTCTAGTTCAGGTTTTACGGCAACCTCTCTCCTAGCCTAATTTTTCAAAAAGCTGCGGAAAACGTGAATATCTGAATATAAACGTGAGCACAATTACGAATCAACAAGCGAGCGGGAGGTCGGAACGCAGGTTCCGCGTGATTGAAAAATTGAAAAAAAATGGTGGCCCCCCCCCCCCCCCCCCCCCCCCCAACTAGTATAGCACCGTTTTTATTGTTAAAAGAAGAATAAAAAGAAACATACGTTGTGAGCAATCCGCTCTAGAAAATTCAGAGCTTTCGGATTGTAGCGGAATCGAACTAAAATTTTTTGTTGTATAATTGCAGGTATTATGGCCTCGTTTTGTAAAGAGCTCTGATCCGAAATCACCGCTACCACTCCCCCCCCCTTTTCGATTTCAACGTGGCGTTGTTTGCGGATCATAGCTGGCTACAAAGCGAGACAATAATATTTAAGAATATTTTTTTGCACACCTGATGGTTGTCGAAGGAGCGAATCCATTTCATCCACAATCGGCAAAACGGCTTTAGTGTAGGTTTCCATCGTGTCCGCATCGACTTCCGTAACACTAAGGAATAGAACTTTTTAAAAATTTTGTGGCCCGTGCCACATAAATATTATCCATTTTTCTTGAACTGGACCCGGGGACGAGAATCGGGAAATGGGCGGCCGAAGATCCGACAGCGGCGGCCGCGGCGGTGTATTTCGATTAACGAGCGAAAATGGCTCGTTTTCAACCATTTTTTTTCTATTTTTTCGTCGTAAAACGAGAAAAATGGTTGAAAACGAACGATTTCCGCTTGAATTTCCAACATTTCGAAAAGCCAGCGCTCGTGAATAGAGTTCGGTGTCGGTACGGTTGTCGGCAACTTTTTCCACTTGGTAACCGGTTTAGGTTTTCTTACCGGTTACCAGTTGCTGGTATCCGACGGTAACCGCGGTTGGGCGGTTACCGATTACCGGTAACCAACGGTTACCGCAGTTCGGCGGTTACCGGTTACCGGTAACCGCCGTGAGCTTTACCGGCGGTAACCGGCCGGTAGGGTCGAGTTTCGGGGGACTAGAATTTTCACCGCGTGTACTCCTCTCGGACAATAACGGCATTGCTTTTTTTCTGCCCTTTATCCAATTTTTATATGCCGCTATTGTCCGAGAGGAGTACACGCGGTGAAAATTCTAGTCCCCCAAAACTCGGCCCTACCGGCCGGTTACCGCCGGTAAAGCTCACGGCGGTTACCGGTTACCGGTAACCGCCCAACCGCGGTTACCGCCGGTAACCGGTAACCGGTAACCGCCGAACTGCGGTAACCGTTGGTCACCGGTAACCGAAAAACCAAATTTTCCGGTAACCGGTCACCGGTAAAAATTTGGTAACTACCAACGACAACCGGTAGCTTTTTTTCTATTTTACCGGTGTTACCGGCATGGTACGCCGTCGACACCGAACACTACTCGTGAATCGACACACACCGCTGCGGCCGCCGGCCGGCGAATCTTAGACCGCCCATTTCCCGATTCTCGTCCCCGGGTCCAGTTCAAGAAAAACGGATAATAAGTATCTATTAGACCCCAGTGTGTGCAACCGGTTACATTTAACCGGTAAAATAACACACTGTTAGACCCTCTCTCTCTCTCTCTCTCTCTCTCTCTTTTCACGTCAAAAAGCACTGAAAGCAGCGTTGCTCGGTGGTTTTTTTCGCAGGGAACCCCCGCGAAAAAAACGACAACAACACTAAGCAAAATAATAGTTTCAAAAAGTATATAGTTAGAAGTAAAATGCTCACTTTGCTTCGATGAAAACGAACACTTCCTCGAATTTGCTTCGAATCCGGAGAGCGATTTCCTGCAATGGTTCATTTGATTTTGATGTCCGTTTCGTCGAGGAATGAGCTGGATTTCAATTTACGGTGCTAAACAGGGCGTGGTGTCGTAAAATCGGAACATCGTTAAAATAATGTTTTTTCATTGGGACCAAATTATCAATAGGGCGTATTTACTGACGTACCCCGTTTACTGCCTGTGGAACGACGTATTCAAACAGCCTATTGATGAGCTCTTCTCCTCGAGTGAATAATCTTGCTTCGTCTTCATTTGCTTCGGGTCCTATAAAAGACAATTAATAAAATATACTGCCCGTTAAATAATCTTGTCACCGGATATCAAAAATGGACGAAGAGACGACACGGCCAAATAGGCACCGCCCATTTTTCGGCAAAGGCACGGTCACACGCAACATTGCATGTCTACTGCGTAAAAAATGCCCTTTGACTGTTTCAACGAGTTTCGATGTTTTTGGAAGCGGAGGTCAGTTCCCACATATTTTATGACTAAAACGCAGTCGATGATTCACAGTTTCAACTGAGTAGATGAGGGTCCGTGAGTTCTTCGCTTTAACGTAGTAGACGTGCAATGTCGCCTGGAACTCAAGAAACGCGATCGTCTCTCGAAAGAAAGTTTCATCCGTCACGTTAAATCGCTCTCACTTGATTCCTATATTCCCCCCCCCCCCCCCAAGAGTTGTGAGGAATTCCGTCTTCCAGCAGTTTTCCTCTTCCGTCTTCCTTCCTTCCGCCCGGGCTCAGAGGGCGGAAACATACCGCATTTACTCTAATATAACGGCACCCTGACAGGACCTTTGATGAATAGTACGGCAGTCTCTAACAGAACGGCACCTCTAATATAACGAAACCCTGGAGGGACCTTAGCTAAACTTAACGGCATGCTGTTATATTAGAGTAAATAAGGTATTCGACCTCCCGCCTCCAAAAATTGTGTTTTTTTCATTGCTACGTATACGTACGTACAGTGCCGACCTCTCTGAGTATACATAGATCCACTAAGAATTCACTATTTTACATCTATTTTATCAAGATTTTCGGCGTTCCGTGCACATTTTTCCTTCCGCTTTCCGTCTTCCGCCTTTTTTCCCTTTCTTCCGGATGTCACATTTTCATTTCCGCGCAACTCTGCTTCGTACATTTTTGATGTCCGGTGACAAGATTATTAAACGGACAATGAAACATTATAAAATTACCGAGTTCCGCTAGATCAACGATGGTGCACAGAGCTTCGACTTGCGCTCTGAGACGATATGCGACTACAATGGACTCAGAACGCTGAATACAATAGTCAGTTGTGAATTGAGTAGGTTTACACTTTTTTGATAGAATATTAGAATATTATAATTCAGTGTGAACGGAATAATAGAAATAGAAACATACGATGTCAACATTCGGCACTTGAATAGTCGGATCGTCGTGGTCGCGAACTAAATAATATTTTTTGTTTTTTTTTATTATATAATTCCTGGTATTTTGGCTTTGTTTTATCGAGTTCTGGTCCACAAAACACCACCCTATTTTTTTTCGATTTCAACAGGCGTTGTTTGCGGATCATACTGGCTACAAAGCGAGACAAAAATGTTCAAAAATATTTTTTTGCACACCTGATGGTTGTCGAAGGAGCGAATCCATTTCATCGACCATTGGCCAAAGAAATTCGTTGTAGGTTTCCTTCGTTTCCAAATTCATTCCTCGACAAGTTCTAAAAAGAAAAAATTTAAAAAGTAAAGCAGAATAAAAGTTTCAAAGAAAATATAGTTGAAAACCAGCGGCTAGACGCGGCTACCGCCAAAATCAAATACGGTTTTTGATATGTACCTCCATAATCTCCCGCCAAAAGGTGTCCCTATCTCAAGTTGAAGTTCTCACCGAAACGATCATACTCCACTTCCCGCGAAAAGATGGCCCTTTCCAAAGTTTGAAGTTCCCGCCAAAAGATGACCCTATACAAAATCTTTACTATACTATTTGAGTTACCGGCGTTGTCTTGCGCTCAAACCGAAATAACTTTCCAACTATTTGACCAATCGGTCTGATATTTTGCATAGCCTTATGGGTCTCAGAGCGCTTCACCTCTATAACATTTTTGGTCTCGATTACGGTAGGATTACGGTATCTACAGTAGAAACGGTCATTTTTGGCACTTTTTCGTACCGAACCGATTGACTCCAAATTTTAATGGGAACATATTTAGGGTGGGGGAGTGTTACTACCAAAATATCTAAGAGGTTGTACGGCGGTTACGGTAGATACGGTAGTCGGAATTTCGCAACATCACTTTTTTCAAGAAGTTCCAGCTGCCGTTGTGGGAATATGGGGACAGTGGGTAGTGGTTATTTTTGAAGGGTGGGGAGGCTACTACAGTTACAGTAAGCAGAAATTATCGATTGCTTCGGATTACGGTAGAAACAGAGACACGTGTTTTCGTCTGCGTCTCTCACTTTCACACACTCTCTCGCCTTCTTTTCTCGAAAAATGAACTCGAATCTCCCACCAACTGATGGAATGAACTAGAAGGAGAGCAGGGAGGGGGTAAAGGGTGGAACTGGCGGGAGATTCAAACTTTGGCTAGAGCCGTCTTTTGGCGGGAGATTCAAACTTTGGCGAGAGCCGTCGTTTGGCGGGAGACAAATTCATGTCAAAAACCGTTTTCAAAAACTTTTTTGCACAAAAAAGCGTGCCACCAACTTCAGCAAAAGCCAGTGGGTAGACGCGGCGGTAGCCGCGTCTAACCGCTGGTAAGAATCTAGCGCTAAAAGGGTGCTCCCTTATGAATCTGGATCTTGCGCCTAGAGATGGCCCTTTCCAAAGTTTGAATCTCCTGCCAGTTCCATCCGATACGCAGACAAAAATGTGTCCTTCTGTTCCTACGGTAATCCTGATCGATCGATAATTTCCGGTTGCTGTAACTGTAGTACCTTCACCACCGTTCAAAAATAATCACCGTTTACGAGCGATTTCCGCTTGAAATTCCACAATTTCAACAAGCCAGCGCTCGTGAATCGACATACACCGCCGCAGCCGCCGCTGTCGGATCTACCCAACCACCAACTTTACCCCGAGATGCTACGTCGATACAATGGGTCTATGCGTACTCCCAACCCAATCTATCTACTCGTTACAAAGTTGTTCACGGCTAACCGCGGCACATACATACAGAACTACTCAAATAGTAGTAGCAAAGAAAAGAAAACATAAAATTCTCACTTTCCCTCGATGCGAAGGACCACTTCTGTGAGCTTTCTTTGAATTCGACGAGCGACTTTCTGAAAGTGTTGATCCAATAGAAAACTAATAGAAAAGTAAAGTTTAACTTACCGATTTGAATTGAGGGGGGAGAGGAATGTCATTCATGATTGGACTTCAGAAGCGAGACTCTCTAAAAACATTCCATTCAATTAATTCGAGAGTGAGAGGGAAAGTAGGAAGAGTTGGTAACCAACTCGATGTTAAAGAGATAATAACAATGGTAATCACGGATGACCTTATATTTCTCTATTTATATATTTTTTAATATATTTATCTCTGAATAATAATACAATCATTTTTATCGTTAAAAAAACCTGATGCGAAATTTCGAACAAATATTGGTTTGAAAAAGAGTCGAGCAAGTCAAGAAATTAATAAATACCGACACATTCCTCAATAACAATGAACGGATATTATGGCCTTGTGTCGTAGAGGGCAAACACTGCCGCGCGTTTTATCGATCACAGCGAAGGCGGTGTTTGCGAACCACAATACTCGTTTCACGGCCTCCCGCGATGGAAATAGAAAATAAAGTGCGCCAGCAGCCCTACATTTTACGCGTCAATCAAGTTGCTGGCGCGCTTCTCGTGCAACTTTTTTATAACTGAGTTTTTGCTTTACCATAGAAAGAATACTACTTAAAGTGGGTTTTTCGAGGCAAACATAGCCAAGAATGGTAAACTTTTCCATCAGCTTCAAGAAAAGCACAAAATGTATGAATATGATGCAGAAATGAGAGAGGAGATTGAATTTGAAGGCAAGCCGCCAGCAGACAAGATTTTGAAACTCCACTTTTCATGCCGGTACTTCGCCAACCGTAAAAGATGACTGCGTTTAATGTGCGAAGTTCGAAATTTTAATTTTGAGAACAAAACATAACGAAAACAAATAACAGTAACAACTTTAACAAAATGAGATAGAGATCATCCCTTAATTCGCTCAAAAACGTCTACAAAAAAGCCGTTTGTGAGTGTGGCTTTCGGATCGGCTCTCAAGCACATTGGGCCAACTTCATAGTTGGCAACCCCGCGATAAAGAAAAGATTGGACAGAAATGGTTTTAATATATTTATCATCAAATTTATTTCGGAAGTAAATGTTTAAGAATTTTCCCGAGGCGGGAATTTTCGTTGTAACAGACAGTTTTCTTGTCCTAGCCACGAAAATGATAGAAGAATTGATTCAAATAACGAAAAAGGCAGGCTATAGCCACATCCGCGCAGAAGCTTATTCAAAAATTATTGAAAAAGTCGGTCGGGTTAGGTCCGAGAAACGTGTCAGCAGTATTTCCAATGCACGTTTGAATGAACACTTGGAAGAGTTTTGAAAAGCTAGGCCTCCACGTCCTCTTCCGGGTCCCGCAACGAACTACAGTAAGGTTTTTTCTCGAGCAGCGAGAGAACGCCTGTCACGTGAGCGACGAGTTCTTCGAAACTCTTCCGAGTGTTCACTCAAACGTGTCAGCAGTAACCTGACGCTGACATTACAGTAATATTACAAGAAAATGGAAGAATATTTTGAGATACCAGAAGAATGAACAAAATGAAAGTTCGTCAACAAACTTTCATTTTGTTCATTCTGTCAGAGCGGCTTTGCGTTCTGGTAATTGAACAGAGAAGTAGGAAAAACGTTATGAGAGGGAATGCCAATACTCTCAGACGTCTGCAATATAATAAGGGCGTGCTACATTATTGCCGAAACACAATAATACTCTTTTTTTGTCTGATAAATAGTAAAAACATTGGCCCTCCCCTCAACTAGGATTGCCCCTCATCATTAGTTGGAGTCAAGATCGGAATGAAGCGTTCATGCAGTCCATTGATGAGCTCTTCTGCTCGAGCGAATACTCTTTCTTCCTCTTCATTTGGTTCGGTACCTATAAAACAAAATTACTAAAATATAAAAACATTACAAAAATACCGAATGCCAATCGATTAGCGATGAGTCGCAGAGCGCTGACTTTCGATCTGAGACGGCGTAAGGCCACCATGGGCGCAGAATGCTGAATAAAACAGTCAGTTGTGAATCGAGAATAGGTTTACACGTTTTCCTAGCAGCAGCGGGACGGCCCGGGTTTCCGTCTCCCTAGCGGTGTCCGTTCTCAACCTTTTTGTGCATCTTTCTTTTGAGACAATTTCAATTCCAAGTATTTTCTATTTTCTGTCTCTCGCTGTGTCAAGTCGCGGTCTAGGTGATGCCGGCGCCGAGTTTAGGCTTCTCGGCCGCGGCCACATCACGGACAATGTGTTTTTCAGCGATTTCGTCGGATTTTATGAATATTTTTTTGCACTTAAACTGTTACAACACTATTTTTGAAGCACGTGTTTTGTGCAAAAAAAGAAAAAAAATCCGACGAAATCGCTGAAAAAAACCGTCGTCAGGGATTTGGCCGCGGCCGAGAAGCCTAACCTCGACTTCGCAAAACCTAGACCGCGACTTTACACCGCGAGAGACAGACAATACCAGTAGGCACTTTTAAATTGCTACTTGATTTTGAGAAGGTATATTTTTGGCTTGAAATCTCTGATCATGGAATTGCAATAAAATTACCGAGGAACAAGTTTCTGTCATTTCTGACACATCCCCCTCTCAGAAACTTCCACCCGAAATGACTTTGAATTGACCGAAATGGTTATTTTCGATTGTAAAAGCCGAAAACTATTCAAAAATGAAGTTTTGAAACAATTCTTAGACGATTGAGTTGCTGAAAGCAGGAAATTAGCATTTTATCGCGCAGGCCGTGCCGATTTCAAACTCTCCGGCCCGGCCTAGCCCTCATTCTTTCATGCAACTCGCCTTTTAAAATCGATTACTATAGCCGTGATTCGGGTTTCAAACGCGCTCCAGTGAACGCAAGGCAAATTTCCAGGTGGCGGCTGCGAAAATATTTTCTGTTTCCGTCCGTTTTACTTGATTTTCACCCGATTTTCTTCATTTTTTCGACAAGTGAAGTTGAAATTTTGGTTTTAGGGCAGCTTATCAACATTTTCATTCAGTTTTTCCCCAAAAAAATTGAGGAAATTAGATGGAAATTGGCAAAAAACGACAAAACCTTGAAAAGAATTTCGCCCGAGGCGAAGTACTGTCTCAGCGGGGCGCGTTTGAAACACGAATCGTGGCTATTGTAGTCAAGTTATATAATTATTGTTTTTATTGTTAAGAGAAGAATAAAAAGAAACATACGTTGTGAGCAATCAACTCTTTAAATTTCAGAATTCTCGGATCGTCGCGGAATCGAACTAAAATTTTTTCGTTTCATAATTGCAGGTATTATGGCCTCGTTTTGTAAAAAGCTCTGATCCGAAATCACCGCTACCACTCCCCCCCCTTTTCGATTTCAACGTGGCGTTGTTTGCGGATCAAAGCTGGCTACCAATCGAGACAATAATATTTTTTAAAAAATTTTTTGCACACCTGATGGTTGTCGAAGGAGCGAATCCATTTCATCCACAATCGGCAAAACGGCTTCAGTGTAGGGTTCCATCGTGTCCGCATCGACTTTCGTAACACTAAGGAATACAACTTTTTAAAAAAGTTTTGTGGCCCGTGCCACATAAATAAGTATTTATTATACCCCCACCATTAATGTACGCGCGCCGCGCAGATACATAGGACATGTCATTTATGCTCGTCAATTTTTCACTTCCGTTCGTATCAGAACTCAGTCTCTCTCTCTCTCTCTCTCTCTCTCTCTCTCTCTCTCTCTCTCTCTCTCTCTCTCTCTCTCTCTCTCTCTCTCTCTCTCTCTCTCTCTCTCGCTCGCCCCTTCTTCGTCATCCCCCTTTACTATGAAGAAGTTTTTTTTCCTGTTTGGAGTCCCGCAAGCACGCGCGACTCGTTGCTTACCGAACTTTTCACGTCAAAAAGCACTGTAAGCAGCGTTGCTCGGTGGTTGCGGACAAACACACAAAAATTCCTGCATAACTATTTGTCTACTCTCGTCTCGCGCGGTCCTAATAAACACATCCGAAAAATAGTGTCGTTTTTTCGGGTGGAACCCTGCGAAATTCCATGTGTGCCGAAAAAGTATGCTCACGTTGCAAGTGCCGCACGGTTTAAACTCCCGCTCACTTTCGGAATTGTCGTCGTCACGCTGATCACTGCGTTTCTAACGTGCGGCACTTGCAACGAAAGATCTTTTTCTACAATGATAAACAATGAATCTTCTTGGGCACAGAAGAATTCGAACGTTTACAAAGGTATATAGTTAGAAGTAAAATGCTCACTTTGCTTCGATGAAAACGTACACTTCCTGGAGTTTGGTTCGAATCCGGAGAGCGACTTCCTGCAATGGTTCATTTGATTTTGATGTCCGTTTCGTTGGAAAATGAGCTGGATTTCAATTTACGGTGCTAAACAGGGCGTGGTGTCGTAAAATCGGAACATCGTTAAAATAATGTTTTTTTCATTGAGACCAAATTATCAATAGGGCGTATTTACTGACGTACCCTGTTTAATGTCTGTGGAACGACGTATTCAAACAGCTTATTGATGAGCTCTTCTCCTCGAGTGAATAATCTTGCTTCGTCTTCATTTGCTTCGGGTCCTATAAAAGACATTTAATAAAATATACTGCCCGTTAAATAATCTTGTCACCGGATATCAAAAATGGACGAAGAGACGACACGGGCAAATAGGCACCGCCCATTTTTCGGCAAAGGCACGGTCACACGCAACATTGCATGTCTACTGCGTAAAAAATGCACTTTGACTGTTTCAACGAGTTTCGATGTTTTTGGAAGCGGAGGTCAGTTCCCACATATTTTATGACTAAAACACAGTCGATATTTCATAGTTTCAACTGAGTAGATGCGTTCCGTGAGTTCGTTGTCTCCGCTTTAACGTAGTAGATGTGCAATGTCGTCTGGAACTCAAGAAACGCGATCGTCTATCGAAAGAAAGTTTCATCCGTCACGTTAAATCGCTCTCACTTGATTCCCATATTCCCCCCTAACCCTGGGACTGTTGCCGGTAATCAGTTTCCGGGATCAAAAAATTATTCAATTAAAAAATGTTGTATGTTACTATTCGGCCGTGTCGTCTCTTCGTACCAGAGTTGTGAGGAATTCCGTCTTCCAGCAGTTTTCCTCTTCCGTCTTCCTTCCTTCCACCAGGGCTCAGAGGGCGGAAACATATCGTATTTACTCTAATATAACGGCACCCTGACAGGACCTTTGATGAATAGTACGGCAGTCTCTAACAGAACGGCACCTCTAATATAACGAAACCCTGGAGGGACCTTAGCTAAACTTAACGGCATGCTGTTATATTAGAGTAAATACGGTATTCGACCTCCCGCCTCCAAAAATTGTGTTTTTTTCATTGCTACGTATACGTACGTACAGTGCCGACCTCTCTGAGTATACATAGATCCACTAAGAGTTCACTATTTTAGATCTACTTTATCAAGATTTTCGGCGTTCCGTGCACATTTTTCCTTCCGCTTTCCGTCTTCCGTCACATTTTCCCTCTCCGTCTTCGGGATGTCATATTTTCATTTCCGCGCAACTCTGCTTCGTACATTTTTGATGTCCGGTGACAAGATTATCAAACCGACAATAAAACATTATAAGATTACCGAGTTCCGCTAGATCAACGATGGTGCACAGAGCTTCGACTTGCGCTCTGAGACGATATGCGACCTCAATGGGTTCAGAACGCTGAATACAATAGTCAGTTGTGAATTGAGTAGGTTTACACTTTTTTTGATAGAATATTAGACTATTACAGTTCAGTGTGAACGGAATAATAGAAAAAGAAACATACGATGTCAACATTCGGCACTTGAATAGTCGGATCGTCGTGGTCTCGAACTAAATAATATTTTTTGTTTTTTTTTTAAATATAATTCCATTATGGCTTTGTTTTATCGAGTTCTGGTCCTCAAAACACCACCCTATTTTTTTCCGATTTCAACGTGGCGTTGTTTGCGGATCATACTGGCTACAAAGCGAGGCAAAAATGTTCAAAAATATTTTTTTGCACACCTGATGGTTGTCGAAGGAGCGAATCCATTTCATCGACCATTGGCCAAAGAAATTCGTTGTAGGATTCCTTCGTTTCCAAACTTATTCCTCGACAAGTTCTAAAAAGAAAAAATTTAAAAAGTAAATAAAAGTTTAAAAAAAAATATTGTTGGAAACCAGCGGCTAGACGCGGCTACCGCCAAAATCAAATAAGGTTTTTGATATGTACCTCATTGATCTCCCGCCAAAAGGTGTCCCTATCTCAAGTTGAAGTTCTCACCGAAACGATCATACTCCACTTCCCGCGAAAAGATGGCCCTTTCCAAAGTTTGAAGTTCCCGCCAAAAGATGACCCTATACAAAATAAGAATCTAGCGCTAAAAGGGTGCTCCCTCATGAATCTGGATCTTGCGCCTAGAGATGGCCCTTTCCAAAGTTTGAATCTCCTGCCAGTTCCATCCGATACGCAGACAAAAATGTGTCCTTCTTTTCCTACGGTAATCCTGATCGATCGATAATTTCCGGTTGCTGTAACTGTAGTACCTTCACCACCGTTCAAAAATAATCACCGTCTACGAGCGATTTCCGCTTGAAATTCCACAATTTCAACAAGCCAGCGCTAGTGAATCGACGTACACCGCCGCAGCCGCCGCTGTCGGATCTACCCAACCACCAACTTTACCCCGAGATGCTCCGTCGATATAATGTGCCTATGCGTACTCCCAACCCAATCTATCCGCTCGTTACAAAGTTGTTCACGGCTAACCGCGGCAAATACATATAATACAGAACTACTCAAATAATAGTAGCAAAGAAAAGAAGATATAAAATGCTTACTTTCCCTCGATGCGAAGGACCACTTCCGTGAGCTTTCTTTGAATTCGACGAGCGACTTTCTGAAAGTGTTGATCCAATAGAAAACTAGTAGAAAAGTAAAGTTTAACTTACCGATTTGAATTGAGGGGGGAGAAACATGTCATTCATGATTGGACTTCAGAAGCGAGACTCTAAAAACATTCCATTCAATTAATTCGAGAGTGTGAGAGAGAGAGAGAGAGAAAGTAGGAAGAGTTGGTAACTAACTCGATGTTGAAGAGAAAATAACAATGGTAATCACGGATATTTCTCTATTTATATATTTTTTAATATATTTATATCTGAATAATAATACAATCATTTTTATCATTTAAAAAACCTGATGCGAAATTTCGAACAAATATTGGTTTGAAAAAGAGTCGAGCAAGTCAAGAAATTAATAAATACCGACACATTCCTCAATAACAATGAACGGATATTATGGCCTTGTGTCGTAGAGGGCAAACACTGCCGCGCGTTTTATCGATCACAGCGAAGGCGGTGTTTGCGAACCACAATACCCGTTTACACGGCCTCCCGCGATGGAAATAGAAAATGAAGTGCGCCAGCAGCCCTACATTTTACGCGTCAATCAAGTTGCTGGCGCGCTTCTCGTGCAACTTTTTTTATAACTGAGTTTTTGCTTTACCATAGAAAGAATACTACTTAAAGTGGGTTTTTCGAGGCAAACATGGCCAAGAATGGTAAACTTTTCCATCAGCTTCAAGAAAAGCACAAAATGTATGAATATGATGCAGAAATGAGAGAGGAGATTGAATTTGAAGGCAAGCCGCCAGCAGACAAGATTTTGAAACTCCACTTTTCATGCCGGTACTTCGCCAACCGTAAAAGATGACTGCGTTTAATGTGCGAAGTTCGAAATTTTAATTTTGAGAACAAAACATAACGAAAACAAATAACAGTAACAACTTTAACAAAATGAGATAGAGATCATCCCTTAATTCGCTCAAAAACGTCTACAAAAAAGCCGTTTGTGAGTGGGGCTTCCGGATCGGCTCTCAAGCACATTGGGCCAACTTCATAGTTGGCAACCCCGCGATAAAGAAAAGATTGGACAGAAATGGTTTTAATATATTTATCATCAAATTTATTTCGGAAGTAAATGTTTAAGAATTTTCCCGAGGCGGGAATTTTCGTTGTAACAGACAGTTTTCTTGTCCTAGCCACGAAAATGATAGAAGAATTGATTCAAATAACGAAAAAGGCAGGCTATAGCCACATCCGCGCAGAAGCTTATTCAAAAATTATTGAAAAAGTCGGTCGGGTTGAGTCCGAGAAACGTGTCAGCAGTATTTCCAATGCACGTTTGAACGAACACTTGGAAGAGTTTTGAAAAGCTAGGCCTCCACGTCCTCTTCCGGGTCCCGCAACGAACTACAGTAAGGTTTTTTCTCGAGCAGCGAGAGAACGCCTGTCACGTGAGCGACGAGTTCTTCGAAACTCTTCCGAGTGTTCACTCAAACGTGTCAGCAGTAACCAGACGCTGACATTACAGTAATATTACAAGAAAATGGAAGAATATTTTGAGATACCAGAAGAATGAACAAAATGAAAGTTCGTCAACAAACTTTCATTTTGTTCATTCTGTCAGAGCGGCTTTGCGTTCTGGTAATTGAACAGAAAAGTAGGAAAAACGTAATAAGAGAGAATGCCAATACTCTCAGACGTCTGCAATATAATAAGGGCGTGCTACATTATTGCCGAAATACAATAATACTCTTTTTTTGTCTGATAAATAGTAAAAACATTGGCCCTCCCCTCAACTAGGATTGCCCCTCATCATTAGTTGGAGTCAAGATCGGAATGAAGCGTTCATGCAGTCCATTGATGAGCTCTTCTGCTCGAGCGAATAGCCTTTCTTCCTCTTCATTTGGTTCGGTACCTATAAAACAAAACTAATAAAATATAACAACATTACAAAAATACCGAATGCCACTCGATTAGCGATGAGTCGCAGAGCGTTGACTTTCGAACTGAGACGACGTAAGGCCACCATGGGCGCAGAATGCTGAATAAAACAGTCAGTTGTGAATCGAGAATAGGTTTACACGTTTTCCTAGCAGCAGCGGGACGGCCCGGGTTTCCGTCTCCCTAGCGGTGTCCGTTCTCAACCTTTTTGTGCACCTTTCTTTTGAAACAACGTCAATTCCAAGTATTTCCTATTTTCTGTCTCTCGCTGTGTCAAGTCGCGGTCTAGGTGCTGCCGGCGCCGAGTTTAGGCTTCTCGGCCGCGGCCACATCACGGACATTGTGTTTTTCAGCGATTTCGTCGGATTTTATGAATATTTTTTTGCACTTAAACTGTTACAACACTATTTTTGAAGCACGTGTTTTGTGCAAAAAAAGAAAAAAAATCCGACGAAATCGCTGAAAAAAACCGTCGTCAGGGAGGTGGCCGCGGCCGAGAAGCCAACTCGACCCCGCAGCACCTAGACCGCGACTTTACACCGCGAGAGACAGACAATACCAGTAGGCACTTTTAAATTGCTACTTGATTTTGAGAAGGTATATTTTTGGCTTGAAATCTCTGATCATGGAATTGCAAGAAAATTACCGAGGAACAAGTTTCTGTCATTTCTGACACATCCCCCTCTCAGAAACTTCCACCCGAAATGACTTTGAATTGACCGAAATGGTTATTTTCGATTGTAAAAGCCGAAAACTATTCAAAAATGAAGTTTTGAAACAATTCTTAGACGATTGAGTTGCTGAAAGCAGGAAATTAGCATTTTATCGCGCAGGCCGTGCCGATTTCAAACTCTCCGGCCCGGCCTAGCCCTCATTCTTTCATGCAACTCGCCTTTTAAAATCGATTACTATAGCCGTGATTCGGGTTTCAAACGCGCTCCAGTGAACGCAAGGCAAATTTCCAGGTGGCGGCGGCGAAAATATTTTCTGTTTCCGTCCGTTTTACTTGATTTTCACCCGATTTTCTTCATTTTTTCGACAAGTGAAGTTGAAATTTTGGTTTTAGGGCAGCTTATCAACATTTTCATTCAGTTTTTCCCCAAAAAAATTGAGGAAATTAGATGGAAATTGGCAAAAAACGACAAAACCTTGAAAAGAATTTCGCCCGAGGCGAAGTACTGTCTCAGCGGGGCGCGTTTGAAACACGAATCGTGGCTATTGTAGTCAAGTTATATAATTATTGTTTTTATTGTTAAGAGAAGAATAAAAAGAAACATACGTTGTGAGCAATCAACTCTTTAAATTTCAGAATTCTCGGATCGTCGCGGAATCGAACTAAAATTTTTTCGTTTCATAATTGCAGGTATTATGGCCTCGTTTTGTAAAGAGCTCTGATCCGAAATCACCGCTACCACCCCCCCCCCCCCTTTTTCGATTTCAACGTGGCGTTGTTTGCGGATCAAAGCTGGCTACCAATCGAGACAATAATATTTTTTAAAAAATTTTTTGCACACCTGATGGTTGTCGAAGGAGCGAATCCATTTCATCCACAATCGGCAAAACGGCTTCAGTGTAGGGTTCCATCGTGTCCGCATCGACTTTCGTAACACTAAGGAATACAACTTTTTAAAAAAGTTTTGTGGCCCGTGCCACATAAATAAGTATTTATTATACCCCCACCATTAATGTACGCGCGCCGCGCAGATACATAGGACATGTCATTTATGCTCGTCAATTTTTCACTTCCGTTCGTATCAGAACTCAGTCTCTCTCTCTCTCTCTCTCTCTCTCTCTCTCTCTCTCTCTCTCTCTCTCTCTCTCTCTCTCTCTCTCTCTCTCTCTCTCTCTCTCTCTCTCTCTCGCTCGCCCCTTCTTCGTCATCCCCCTTTACTATGAAGAAGTTTTTTTTCCTGTTTGGAGTCCCGCAAGCACGCGCGACTCGTTGCTTACCGAACTTTTCACGTCAAAAAGCACTGTAAGCAGCGTTGCTCGGTGGTTGCGGACAAACACACAAAAATTCCTGCATAACTATTTGTCTACTCTCGTCTCGCGCGGTCCTAATAAACACATCCGAAAAATAGTGTCGTTTTTTCGGGTGGAACCCTGCGAAATTCCATGTGTGCCGAAAAAGTATGCTCACGTTGCAAGTGCCGCACGGTTTAAACTCCCGCTCACTTTCGGAATTGTCGTCGTCACGCTGATCACTGCGTTTCTAACGTGCGGCACTTGCAACGAAAGATCTTTTTCTACAATGATAAACAATGAATCTTCTTGGGCACAGAAGAATTCGAACGTTTACAAAGGTATATAGTTAGAAGTAAAATGCTCACTTTGCTTCGATGAAAACGTACACTTCCTGGAGTTTGGTTCGAATCCGGAGAGCGACTTCCTGCAATGGTTCATTTGATTTTGATGTCCGTTTCGTTGGAAAATGAGCTGGATTTCAATTTACGGTGCTAAACAGGGCGTGGTGTCGTAAAATCGGAACATCGTTAAAATAATGTTTTTTTCATTGAGACCAAATTATCAATAGGGCGTATTTACTGACGTACCCTGTTTAATGTCTGTGGAACGACGTATTCAAACAGCTTATTGATGAGCTCTTCTCCTCGAGTGAATAATCTTGCTTCGTCTTCATTTGCTTCGGGTCCTATAAAAGACATTTAATAAAATATACTGCCCGTTAAATAATCTTGTCACCGGATATCAAAAATGGACGAAGAGACGACACGGGCAAATAGGCACCGCCCATTTTTCGGCAAAGGCACGGTCACACGCAACATTGCATGTCTACTGCGTAAAAAATGCACTTTGACTGTTTCAACGAGTTTCGATGTTTTTGGAAGCGGAGGTCAGTTCCCACATATTTTATGACTAAAACACAGTCGATATTTCATAGTTTCAACTGAGTAGATGCGTTCCGTGAGTTCGTTGTCTCCGCTTTAACGTAGTAGATGTGCAATGTCGTCTGGAACTCAAGAAACGCGATCGTCTATCGAAAGAAAGTTTCATCCGTCACGTTAAATCGCTCTCACTTGATTCCCATATTCCCCCCTAACCCTGGGACTGTTGCCGGTAATCAGTTTCCGGGATCAAAAAATTATTCAATTAAAAAATGTTGTATGTTACTATTCGGCCGTGTCGTCTCTTCGTACCAGAGTTGTGAGGAATTCCGTCTTCCAGCAGTTTTCCTCTTCCGTCTTCCTTCCTTCCACCCGGGCTCAGAGGGCGGAAACATATCGTATTTACTCTAATATAACGGCACCCTGACGGGACCTTTGATGAATAGTGCGGCAGTCTCTAATAGAACGGCACCTCTAATATAACGACACCCTGGAGCGACCTTTGATAAACTTAACGGCATGCCGTTATATTAGAGTAAATACGGTATTCGACCTCCCGCCTCCAAAAATTGTTGTTTTTTTCATTGCTACGTATACGTACGTACAGTGCCGACCTCTCTGAGTATACATAGATCCACTAAGAGTTCACTATTTTAGATCTACTTTATCAAGATTTTCGGCGTTCCGTGCACATTTTTCCTTCCGCTTTCCGTCTTCCGCCTTTTTTCCCTCTCCGTCTTCGGGATGTTATATTTTCATTTCCGCGCAACTCTGCTTCGTACATTTTTGATGTCCGGTGACAAGATTATCAAACCGACAATAAAACATTATAAGATTACCGAGTTCCGCTAGATCAACGATGGTGCACAGAGCTTCGACTTGCGCTCTGAGACGATATGCGACCTCAATGGGTTCAGAACGCTGAATACAATAGTCAGTTGTGAATTGAGTAGGTTTACACTTTTTTTGATAGAATATTAGACTATTACAGTTCAGTGTGAACGGAATAATAGAAAAAGAAACATACGATGTCAACATTCGGCACTTGAATAGTCGGATCGTCGTGGTCTCGAACTAAATAATATTTTTTGTTTTTTTTAAAAATATAATTCCATTATGGCTTTGTTTTATCGAGTTCTGGTCCTCAAAACACCACCCTATTTTTTTTCCGATTTCAACGTGGCGTTGTTTGCGGATCATACTGGCTACAAAGCGAGGCAAAAATGTTCAAAAATATTTTTTTGCACACCTGATGGTTGTCGAAGGAGCGAATCCATTTCATCGACCATTGGCCAAAGAAATTCGTTGTAGGATTCCTTCGTTTCCAAACTTATTCCTCGACAAGTTCTAAAAAGAAAAAATTTAAAAAGTAAATAAAAGTTTAAAAAAAAATATTGTTGGAAACCAGCGGCTAGACGCGGCTACCGCCAAAATCAAATAAGGTTTTTGATATGTACCTCATTAATCTCCCGCCATAAGGTGTCCCTATCTCAAGTTGAAGTTCTCACCGAAACGATCATACTCCACTTCCCGCGAAAAGATGGCCCTTTCCAAAGTTTGAAGTTCCCGCCAAAAGATGACCCTATACAAAATAAGAATCTAGCGCTAAAAGGGTGCTCCCTCATGAATCTGGATCTTGCGCCTAGAGATGGCCCTTTCCAAAGTTTGAATCTCCTGCCAGTTCCATCCGATACGCAGACAAAAATGTGTCCTTCTTTTCCTACGGTAATCCTGATCGATCGATAATTTCCGGTTGCTGTAACTGTAGTACCTTCACCACCGTTCAAAAATAATCACCGTCTACGAGCGATTTCCGCTTGAAATTCCACAATTTCAACAAGCCAGCGCTAGTGAATCGACGTACACCGCCGTAGCCGCCGCTGTCGGATCTACCCAACCACCAACTTTACCCCGAGATGCTCCGTCGATATAATGTGCCTATGCGTACTCCCAACCCAATCTATCCGCTCGTTACAAAGTTGTTCACAGCTAACAGCGGCAAATACATATAATCTTTACTATACTATTTGAGTAGTTTTGTTTGTCTCGCACTAAAACCGAAATAACTTTCCAGCCTTTGGACCGATTGGTCTGATATTTTGCATAGCCTTATGGGTCTCAGAGCGCTTCACCCCTATAACATTTTTGGTCAGGATTACGGTAGGATTACGGTACCTACAGTAGAAACGGTCATTTTTGACACTTTTTCGTACCGAACCGATTGACTCCAAATTTTAATGGGAGCATACTTAGGGTGGGGGAGTGTCAATACCAAAATATCTAAGAGGTTGTACGACGGTTACGGTAGATACGGTAGTCGGAATTTCGCAACATCACTTTTTCAATGAGTGGCAGCTGCCGTTGGGGGGATAGGGGGACCGTGGTGAGTGGTTATTTTTGAAGGGTGGGGAGGGTACTATAGTTACAGTAAGCGGAAATTATCGGTTGATTCGGATTACGGTAGAAACAGAGGAACCGATATTTGTCTGCGTCTCTCACTTTCACACACTCTCTCGCCTCCTTTTCTCGAAAATTGAATTGAATTGTGCCGCCAGCTGATGGAATGTTCCAGAAAGAGAGTGGACTTTGGAGGGAGGTCTCTTTTGGTGGGAGATTCAAACTTTAGAGGGAGGTCCCTTTCGGCGGGAGATTCAAACTTTGAAGGGACGTCCCTTTTGGCGGGAGATTCAAACTTTGGAGGGAGGTCCCTTTTGGCGGGAGATTCAAACTTTGAAGGGAGGTCCCTTTCGGCGGGAGATTCAAACTTTGGAGGGAGGTCCCTTTTGGCGGGAGATTCAAACTTTGGAGGGACGTCCCTTTTGGCGGGAGATTCAAACTTTGAAAGGAGGTCCCTTTTGGCGGGAGATTCAAACTTTGAAGGGACGTCCCTTTTGGCGGGAGATTCAAACTTTGGAGGGAGGTCCTTTTTGGCAGGAGATTCAAACTTTGGAAGGAGGTCCCTTTTGGCGGGAGAAAATTCCAGGTTAAAAACCGTCCTACAAAAACCTTTTTTGCACAAAAAAGCGTGCCGCCAACTTCAGCGAAAGCCAGTGGGTAGACGCGGCGGTAGCCGCGTCTAACCGCTGGTACAGAACTACTCAAATAATAGTAGCAAAGAAAAGAAGATATAAAATGCTTACTTTCCCTCGATGCGAAGGACCACTTCCGTGAGCTTTCTTTGAATTCGACGAGCGACTTTCTGAAAGTGTTGATCCAATAGAAAACTAGTAGAAAAGTAAAGTTTAACTTACCGATTTGAATTGAGGGGGGAGAGGAATGTCATTCATGATTGGACTTCAGAAGCGAGACTCTCTAAAAACATTCCATTCAATTAATTCGAGAGTGTGAGAGAGAGAGAGAGAGAAAGTAGGAAGAGTTGGTAACTAACTCGATGTTGAAGAGAAAATAACAATGGTAATCACGGATATTTCTCTATTTATATATTTTTTAATATATTTATATCTGAATAATAATACAATCATTTTTATCATTTAAAAAACCTGATGCGAAATTTCGAACAAATATTGGTTTGAAAAAGAGTCGAGCAAGTCAAGAAATTAATAAATACCGACACATTCCTCAATAACAATGAACGGATATTATGGCCTTGTGTCGTAGAGGGCAAACACTGCCGCGCGTTTTATCGATCACAGCGAAGGCGGTGTTTGCGAACCACAATACCCGTTTACACGGCCTCCCGCGATGGAAATAGAAAATGAAGTGCGCCAGCAGCCCTACATTTTACGCGTCAATCAAGTTGCTGGCGCGCTTCTCGTGCAACTTTTTTTATAACTGAGTTTTTGCTTTACCATAGAAAGAATACTACTTAAAGTGGGTTTTTCGAGGCAAACATGGCCAAGAATGGTAAACTTTTCCATCAGCTTCAAGAAAAGCACAAAATGTATGAATATGATGCAGAAATGAGAGAGGAGATTGAATTTGAAGGCAAGCCGCCAGCAGACAAGATTTTGAAACTCCACTTTTCATGCCGGTACTTCGCCAACCGTAAAAGATGACTGCGTTTAATGTGCGAAGTTCGAAATTTTAATTTTGAGAACAAAACATAACGAAAACAAATAACAGTAACAACTTTAACAAAATGAGATAGAGATCACCAGCGGCTAGACGCGGCTACCGCCGCGTCTACCCACTGGCTTTTGCTGAAGTTGGCGGCACGCTTTTTTGTGCAAAAAGGTTTTTGTAAAACGGTCTTTAACATGAGTTTGTCTCCCGCCAAAAGGGACCTCCCCCCAAAGTTTGAATCTCCCGCCAAAAGGGACCTCACCCCAAAGTTTGAATCTCCCGCCAAAAGGGACCTCCCCCCAAAGTTTGAATCTCCCGCCAAAAGGGACCTCCCCCCAAAGTTTGAATCTCCCGCCAAAAGGGACCTCCCCCCAAAGTTTGAATCTCCCGCCAAAAGGGACCTCCCTCGAAAGTTTGAATCTCCCGCCAAAAGGGACCTCCCCCCAAAGTTTGAATCTCCCGCCAAAAGGGACCTCCCTCGAAAGTTTGAATCTCCCGCCAAAAGGGACCTCCCCCCAAAGTTTGAATCTCCCGCCAAAAGGGACCTCCCTCCAAAGTTTGAATCTCCCGCCAAAAGGGACCTCCCCCCAAAGTTTGAATCTCCCGCCAAAAGGGACCTCCCCCCAAAGTTTGAATCTCCCGCCAAAAGGGACCTCCCCCCAAAGTTTGAATCTCCCGCCAAAAGGGACCTCCCTCGAAAGTTTGAATCTCCCGCCAAAAGGGACCTCCCCCCAAAGTTTGAATCTCCCGCCAAAAGGGACCTCCCTCCAAAGTTTGAATCTCCCGCCAAAAGGGACCTCCCCCCAAAGTTTGAATCTCCCGCCAAAAGCGACCTCACTCCAAAGTTTGAATCTCCCGCCAACACACTTTTTGCAACCCCCCCCCCCCCCCCCTCCCACTCTCTTTCTGGAACATTCCATCAGCTGGCGGCACAATTCAGTTCAATTTTCGAGAAAAGTAGGCGAGAGAGTGTGTGAAAGTGAGAGACGCAGATGAAAACACGTGTCTCTGTTTCTACCGTAATCCCAATCAATCGATAATTTCCGCTCACTGTAACTGTAGTACCCTCCCCACCCATCAAAAATATCCACTCCCCGTGGTCTCCCTATCCCCCCAACGGCAGCTGGAACTTTTCGAAAAAGTGATGTTGCGAAATTCCGACTACCGTACCTACCGTAATCGTCGTACAACCTCTTAGATATTTTGGTAGTGACACTCCCCCACCCCAAGTATGCTCCCATTAAAATTTGGAGTCAATCGGTTCGGTACGAAAAAGTGTCAAAAATGACCGTTTCTACTGTAGGTACCGTAATCCTACCGTAAACCCGACCAAAAATATTATAGAGGTGAAGCGTCCCGAGACCCATAAGTCTATGCAAAATATCAGACCGATTGGTCAAACGGCTGGAATGTTATTCCAGTTTGAGCGCAAGACAACGCCGGTAACTCAAATAGTATAGTAAAGATCCCTTAATTCGCTCAAAAACGTCTACAAAAAAGCCGTTTGTGAGTGGGGCTTTCGGATCGGCTCTCAAGCACATTGGGCCAACTTCATAGTTGGCAACCCCGCGATAAAGAAAAGATTGGACAGAAATGGTTTTAATATATTTATCATCAAATTTATTTCGGAAGTAAATGTTTAAGAATTTTCCCGAGGCGGGAATTTTCGTTGTAACAGACAGTTTTCTTGTCCTAGCCACGAAAATGATAGAAGAATTGATTCAAATAACGAAAAAAAGCAGGCTAAAGCCACATCCGCGCAGAAGCTTATTCAAAAATTATTGAAAAAGTCGGTCGGGTTGAGTCCGAGAAACGTGTCAGCAGTATTTCCAATGCACGTTTGAACGAACACTTGGAAGAGTTTTGAAAAGCTAGACCTCCACGTCCTCTTCCGGGTCCCGCAACGAACTACAGTAAGGTTTTTTTCTCGAGCAAGCGAGAGATCGCCTGTCACGTGAATGACGAGTTCTTCGAAACTCTTCCGAGTGTTCACTCAAACGTGTCAGCAGTAACCTGACGCTGACATTACAGTAATATTACAAGAAAATGGAAGAATATTTTGAGATACCAGAAGAATTAACCAAATGAAAGTTCGTCAACAAACTTTCATTTTGTTCATTCTGTCAGAGCGGCTTTGCGTTCTGGTAATTGAACAGAGAAGTAGGAAAAACGAAATAAGAGAGAATGCCAATACTCTCAGACGTCTGCAATATAATAAGGGCGTGCTACATTATTGTCGAAATACAATAACACTCTTTTTTTGTCTGATAAATAGAAAAAATATTGACCCTCCCCCCAACTAGGATTGCCCCTCATCATTAGTTGGAGTCAAGATCGGAATGAAGCGTTCATGCAGTCCATTGATGAGCTCTTCTGCTCGAGCGAATAGCCTTTCTTCCTCTTCATTTGGTTCGGTACCTATAAAACAAAACTAATAAAATATAACAACATTACAAAAATACCGAATGCCACTCGATTAGCGATGAGTCGCAGAGCGTTGACTTTCGAACTGAGACGACGTAAGGCCACCATGGGCGCAGAACGCTGAATAAAACATTCAGTTGTGAATCGAGAATAGGTTTACACTTTTTCCTAGCAGCGGGACGGCCCGGGTTTCCGTCTCCCTAGCGGTGTCCGTTCTCAACCTTTTTGTGCATCTTTCTTTTGAGACAATGTCAATTCCAAGTATTTTCTATTTTCTGTCTCTCGCTGTGTCAAGTCGCGGTCTAGGTGATGCCGGCGCCGAGTTTAGGCTTCTCGGCCGCGGCCACATCACGGACATTGTGTTTTTCAGCGATTTCGTCGGATTTTATGAATATTTTTTTGCACTTAAACTGTTAAAACACTATTTTTGAAGCACGTGTTTTGTGCAGAAAAAAGAAAAAAAATCCGACGAAATCGCTGAAAAAAAACCGTCGTCAGGAAGGTGGTGGCCGCGGCCGAGAAGCCTAACCTCGACTTCGCAAAACCTAGACCGCGACTTTACACCGCGAGAGACAGACAATACCAGTAGGCACTTTTAAATTGCTACTTGATTTTGAGAAGGTATATTTTTGGCTTGAAATCTCTGATCATGGAATTGCAAGAAAATTACCGAGGAACAAGTTTCTGTCATTTCTGACACATCCCCCTCTCAGAAACTTCCACCCGAAATGACTTTGAATTGACCGAAATGGTTATTTTCGATTGTAAAAGCCGAAAACTATTCAAAAATGAAGTTTTGAAACAATTCTTAGACGATTGAGTTGCTGAAAGCAGGAAATTAGCATTTTATCGCGCAGGCCGTGCCGATTTCAAACTCTCCGGCCCGGCCTAGCCCTCATTCTTTCATGCAACTCGCCTTTTAAAATCGATTACTATAGCCGTGATTCGGGTTTCAAACGCGCTCCAGTGAACGCAAGGCAAATTTCCAGGTGGCGGCGGCGAAAATATTTTGTTTCCGTCCGTTTTACTTGATTTTCACCCGATTTTCTTCATTTTTTCGACAAGTGAAGTTGAAATTTTGGTTTTAGGGCAGCTTATCAACATTTTCATTCAGTTTTTCCCCAAAAAAATTGAGGAAATTAGATGGAAATTGGCAAAAAACGACAAAACCTTGAAAAGAATTTCGCCCGAGGCGAAGTACTGTCTCAGCGGGGCGCGTTTGAAACACGAATCGTGGCTATTGTAGTCAAGTTATATAATTATTGTTTTTATTGTTAAGAGAAGAATAAAAAGAAACATACGTTGTGAGCAATCAACTCTTTAAATTTCAGAATTCTCGGATCGTCGCGGAATCGAACTAAAATTTTTTCGTTTCATAATTGCAGGTATTATGGCCTCGTTTTGTAAAGAGCTCTGATCCGAAATCACCGCTACCACCCCCCCCCCCCCCCCCCTTTTTCGATTTCAACGTGGCGTTGTTTGCGGATCAAAGCTGGCTACCAATCGAGACAATAATATTTTTTAAAAAATTTTTTGCACACCTGATGGTTGTCGAAGGAGCGAATCCATTTCATCGACAACCGTTTGGTCCAGTGGGAGCCGAGATACGGCCGCGGACATAGAAACAGACAGACAGACAGACGGAAGTTTGCGATTAATAATAGTAAAGATGAGATAGAGATCATCCCTTAATTCGCTCAAAAACGGCTACAAAAAAGCCGTTTGTGAGCGTGGCTTTCGGATCGGCTCTCAAGCACATTGGGCCAACTTCATAGTTGGCAACCCCGCGATACTTCCACTCGGGAAGCACATCCGCCTTGAGCACAAAGTTCTCCCGAACATAAGTGTCTAGGAGCACCTCGTCGACGACCTGCTCGTTCTCCTCCTCATGAATCGAGCACGTCGAGTAGACGGCTCTCTTGAGCCCCGGAAGCTTCAGAGCGTGCTTCAGGATCATCGCCTGAAAAGCAAAAAAGGGAACGAAGCGCGTTCAAATGCGAATCTTCTTAGGCCACCTGCAGATTTTTCAGCTTCTCGAGCCGCTCTTTCTCCGCATTCCCACCAGTGATCTTGTCCATCCGCTTCACAATTCCCGATCCCGAGCACGGCGGATCGACGATCGCAAACTTCACCTTCGAGAATTTCTTGTCCGTCACGTCGGTTTTCAGAAAATCGCCGCAAAACGCGCTGGAAATCGCGACTTTCGAAGCGTCAAGGAGTTGCTTCATGGTGGCCACTCGGTCCGGCGCCCGATCCATCGCCCAGATCTTTCCCTGATTGTCCATAATCGCGGCCGCGTGACTCGTCTTCATTCCAGGTGCGGCACATGTGTCGAATACCTGCGAGCCGGGGCGAGGGTTCAGAAGGAACGCTGGGAGACACGACGCCTACAAGACACGGATATAAGGAATCAAGAATGTTCAACAGTCAACCTTATCCTGCAAAATGACATATCGCTCCTCGACCATCCAGTACTCGTGGAAGTTCTGAACGTTCGGCGGGAAGATCAGCAGATTCTCGACGTGCGGATCGATGTACACCTCGTCCTCTGCCATTGCTCCGATGCTCTCGGCGAACTTCTCGACGTCGGCGGTCCCTATCAGCTTCCAATTCTCACTTTCCAACGCCTTCAGCGCGTCCTCCTTCGTCCATTTCAGTGTGTTGATTCGCGCGTATCTCGGGATTTCCAACTTTTTCATGTCCTCCTCGGCCTCCTTGATCGCTTTGATGCCGCGTCCTTCCTCTTGAATCGCTTGCTCCACTTCACGGATCTTTTGGATCCGCCTCGAGATCACTGATTTCAGCTCTTGCGAGCATCTGTTGAGCCCCGAACCGACGAGTGTCTCGTACATTAGCACATAGATCAGCTCGACGCTTCCGCCCACATTCGGATCCGACTTTATCTTTTTCAGCTCTTTGTCCTGAAGAATCTCGTCGAAGACTGGACGATACTTCAGAGATTCGCATGAATGTCGGAGCAGCGCCTTTTTGTTCTGAAAAAGGTTTCTTTTAGTTTTCCGGATTTGAAGCTTTCTAAGTTTAAGAAGAAAAGATAGGACAAAATGGAAAAATAAACAACAGAATAATTCATTGGAACAGCCAGAAGAAAGAGAACAAAACAAAAAGCGATTCTTCAAAGTTTTAAGAATTTCCCTTGAGTCCACTGCCTGTACATTTTTACTTGTTTCGCGCGATTCACAATGAGCCGCCGATCGATGTGCATCACTTTTTTCTCCATTCCGTGCTCGCAGAGCAGCTTCTCGAGCTCGTCCATATCGAAGAAATAGACGAGAGTCCCGTCACCACGACAATAGAGATTCTCGTCGATCATGCGATCCTTCTTGAATCGCAGCTGCGTCAGATCGTATCTTCCGTAGTCTTTGAGCAATAGCATGCCTCCCGGCTTCAACAAGCCTGTCAGATTTCGAAGAGCCGTTCGGATATTATCCGGGTGAATTGCGGACAGAACGTAGATGCAGACGACGTAGTCCAATGATTCCGGGGCTGGCGCTTGTGCTGGAGCCGGTTTTGTGATGTCCCAGACGAACGCGTTCATTTTCGATGTATCGTAGACCCCTTGCTCTTTGAGCACTCGAATTGCGTTCGGAGCGTAGTCGCAACTGTGCAGAAAGATTCTCGAGCTCGAGTTGTTGACCTGCATCAGTGGGAAAGTGGTGTTACCGACTCCACACCCGACTTCCAGAACTTTGACAGATTCCTTCTGAAAATATCATCTGAATGCTGCAATTCCCAGTGCTATAGTACCTCTTGATTCCGCTCATCGTCCACATCAAGCTCGGGAAACTCCTTGAGCAGCCAATTACGATCCTTGAAGAATCTGTTCTCATTGTGCGCGTAGAATGCGTCCCATTGATCGGCAGGAGTGCTCAGAAGACGTAACGCCTTCTCTTCGTCGACTTTCATCGTCTTCTGCTTTTCGACAATCTTTCTCGCCTCTTCCTGCTGCTCCTCGCTCCATTTCACGTCGTCCCAGGCGTTGTGCTCGAACACTTTCGCCTCATCGGTCAGGAGACGAACAGCTTACGGTGAAGTGCTGTAGACTGTATTCGTGACGTCCATACTCGTGATCTCCTCGTGATCCTTCAGCACTGCCACAATCTCGCGTTCCCGCTTCATCCGATGCTCAATGTACTCGTCCACCTTCTCATCGACTCGATCGACAACTGGTCCATGACCCGGATAGATGCGTCGCGCTCGGAGCGTTTTGATCTTCTCGAGAGAGGTCATGTAGTCGTGTAGATCCTCGAAGACAGTGGTGCCCTCACCGAGGATGCAGTCGCCACTGAACACCGCCTGCTCCTCCTCGAGCCACAGAGAGAAGTGGTCGGCAGTGTGCCCCGGAGTGGCTATGAATCTGGAACAGACGTCGTACCATCCTATGGGACGCCCTAGATCACTCACTTCAAAGTGGCTCCGTCGACAGCCACCGAGAATCCGTCTTCAACGTACTGAAACCGCTCGACGCCCTCGTCCGCCGCCCGTCTTATCTTGTAAATCGGCTGGTAACGAAAGAAAGGATGCTGATTCTGTTAAGGACAGTCGCACACGCCGATAAGGAGAAAAATGAGAGGAAGAAAATTATTAGGAAAAATCACGAATAAAAACTTTTCTTCAGAATTTCACTTATTTTTTTTTTTCTAAAGTGAACTTACTCGAGAGAACAGGTGACGGATTCATCCGAAGTGCAGTTGAGAACTTTGACAATTGCAGAAGCTGCAGAATACAACCCGATTACGCTCACATCAATCGATCCGTTTTTTATAATTGGCTCGTCCGGGTCAATATGGACAAATGGCGATTTTGAGAGAATTAATCGAGTACCATCGAACTTTGAAAATATTAAAGGCGCATGTTCTTTTCCGACACGGGTCTCGCCACGTTTTCGGCAGCGGAAGAATTCTGCAACGCCCCCAATTTTTCTTTCAAGTTTGCTGCCTTTAAGCAACATCGGCCTCATAAAATCGTTATCTTTTTCTATCAGAAGTTTTCTTTGCTTGAATTCCAATGTTTTGATTCATTTCGGCGAGTTCATCCTTCCAGGCACAACTTCAAAAAGCCGTCATCATCACCTGTTCAGGAGCTTTCCGAAATGAATGTAAGTTAAACTTATCTTTTTTTTGTTTATTAAATATTGGACACTGTCAGGAGGCCTGCCGGAACATCCGTATAGCCAGTACACTCATCTTAAGTAATGTAGAAACGTGAGTTTTTTTTTTTAATTTAAGAAATTGTGACGGATCTGATTATGGACCTATTCATGGGGAATAAAACAACACACAAAACGTTGTTTTGTCCATTAGTACACCTGTCACCAGTGTGGGCTCTCGAGACAGTTTTCGAAGATTTTTCGAGGAATTTTTTGAAGATTTTTAGAAAAATCTTCGAATACTCGAACAAGAACTATCGATTCTTCGAAAAATCTTCGAAGAATTCTTCAAATAATTCTCCGAACAATTTCACGAGGAATTCCTCGAAGAATTATTCGAAGATCTTTACTATTATTAATCGCCAACTTCCGTCTGTCTGTCTGTCTGTCTGTTTATATGTCCGCGGCCGTATCTCGGCTCCCACTGGACCAAAATTCCCCACTCTTCGCCAGTAGGTCGATAGTTAGGACCGCATGACGCGCAACTTTTTTGGAGTGGAATGGTTCAGTGGAAGTAGGTCAACAGGGAGCAAATGTGCCTTTTTAGGCTTTTCCCCTCTTTCATTTCTGAATTTCGAAAGGGGGAACGGTCACGTTTCCGTTTTGTAACGGTTTTTGTTTTGTCCGCTTTCGTTTCTTATAAGGCGGAGCCAGCCGCCTAAGGCCGCCTGGTTCTTCCAATATTCGGAGAGTCTTCGAGAATTCGTACCTTTTCAAATATCCCTAAACATTCAGCCTCCTCCATAAAATCGAGAAAGTGCGCGTGAAGCGACCCAAAGCCCCACTTTCACTCCCCTCCAAAACGTAACGCTTTTCGCGATTTTCGGCACCCGATATCTCGGCGCTTTCTGACCCGATTTGGACGAATCGTTCGCCAAGTAGGTAAAATCGTTGCCCCATTCCGATGGCGTCGGCAGAATTCGCGTACGATCAAAACGAACCGAGATACGGAGCGGAGCATTTTGGCTTGAGGAGGAGGCAGTGTGTGTGTGTGCGGTGGCCAAAGGAACGCGCTTTCTGTCCCGATTTGGACGAATCGTGCGCCAAGTAGGTAAAATCGTTGCCCCATTCCGATGGCGTCGTCAGAATTCGCGTACGATCAAAACAAACTGAGATACGGAGCCATTTTGGCTTGAGGAGGAGGCAGTGTGTGTGTGTGTGGCACTGTAATTTGGCACTGCACTGTAATTTTCGCGAGTTTCGGGCATAAACTATCGTCAGTTTCCGTTCTTATTGTCGTTTTTTTCGGGGGGCAGTGTGGGAAATTCCACGTATGCCAAAATTTGGGGCGTGGCCAATTTGCAAGTGCTGCACGGTTGAAACTCCCGCCCATTGCATTTTTGATTTTCCACGTGGCTCCGCCAATCACCGCGTTTCTGAGGCGGGGTCACGCGCACTCATTGGCGACGACACGTGGAAAATCAAAAAACGCAATGGGCGGGAGTCTGAAGCGTGCGGCACTTGCAAATTGGCCACGCCCCCAAATTTCGGCATACGTGGAATTTCCCACACTGCCCCCCGAAAAAAAACGACAATAGTATTGTCGTTTTTTTCGGGGGGCAGTGTGGGAAATTCCGCCGAAATTTGAGAGCGTGTGTGTGTGTGTGTGTGTGTGTGTGTGTGTACACGCGCTGAGTGTTTGGGGGGGGGGGGGGGCTCACAAGTTTTCATTATGTTCATTCTTGCCGGCTTCGCGTTCTGGTTTAAAAATAAAAACGAGGAAAATCGAAGGATGTTGGAAAAATGGACTTGATTCGTCGGCTTTTCCCAGTATTGTTCGAATTCGCATCTATTCGACTCCTTATGCTCTGTGGGACCTCCGAAAGACTCGTTCTTGTACGTTTCGGTGTTTCGTGCATATCGCCGGACTTTTGATCCTATTCCTTGAAGAAACTTCGTAACTATTATCGAACCTCATGGTAGACGTTCCCACGGTGAAGCGACAGGAATTTCCCAACGTTGGAATGATCCTGGAAACAATGCATTTGTTTTTTATTGTTTTCTCAATATTTCTGTTCACTTTCTGAGAAAGTCGCCGCTTCAATTCACCGAACTTCTCATCCTCGATTCGTTACTGCTCGTTTTCGATCTATTTCGCTGAAAAGTTCCGGTTTTAAATGTATCTGTTGTATCGTCACTAGACGATAGTAGAGGAGAGAGGCTTTATTGCAAAAAATCAAGAATGATGAAACATTGGTATCTTTCAAGTAGAGTTCGAGTTCACGTCGAACATCATTTCCAGGGTATTCGGCCACGCGACTTCCCAACATCCCCCCCCCCCCCATGGCGTGGACGGCTTGCGAAAGTGGCGGCGCGACCAGTTCTGTCTGTTGGTCCTCTCGCGAGCCCGCGATCCACAGAGGTTGGCGGGTACTCCGTGCAAGGGTCATATCGGTCGGGCTCCCGTCGTTTCCGGACGCTCCTCCGCAGAGAAGTACTTGGGAGAGTGTCTGTTTGTCGTGAGTGGACGGTCGGTGCGGATCGTGATGTCGTTGGCGTTCTCCGTGGTGACGTTGGCGTCGGCGGTTGATCGGTTTTGGCAGGCGGACGGTGCCAGTATCGCTCCCAGGCCTCCGTTGAACGAGCCTTCTAGCTGTCGCTCTCGACTCGTTCAAGCAGCTGCCGCAGCTCCTCGTCGCGAACCGATTCGTTGCGAATATTTCGTTCGGTCAGTGCTCCTGATAAACGAAATACTCTATCTCGGCCAGTCTGTCTTCTTCTTCATCCTCGTCGAACGCCGCAATCACCACGTCGCCTTCCTCGCGTGGGTAGTCGTATATCATTCGGGACAGCACGTCGAAATGCCCGAATTTCGTTGTCCTGACGTATTGAATGTCGAAAGAATACGACATCACAATTGTAGCCCATCGCACCAGTCGGCCTTGCGAGTGAACGGGCAAGCCCCGTTTGTCTCCAAATATTGCCAACAACGGCGTGGGAACAGTCTGGAGAGTGAACTTTCGTCCGAATATGAAGCGGTGAAACTTATTTACGACGTAGACTAGGGCCATGCCTTCTCTCTATCTGCCCATACTTCTTCTCCGTTTCGGTCAGTGTTCTGGCAACTCAGCAAACGCCCGCTACTTTAGCACAACAGTTCCACAACTTTAGCGCGCAGGCTCCACAACTTTAGAATTTGTCATGAGCAGAGTTTGTGGAGGTTATGTGCTGAAGTAGTGGCAGTTTTGTGCTAAAGTTGTAGCGCTTGTGTGATAAAATTGTGGATGCGCCCTCCATCGCCCCTCCTCCCCTTCCCTTACCCTCCTACTGAATATGCGCACACACTTCCGTAACAAATCATTTATTTACTATCGATAGTAATGGTACAGTAGAAGCGAAAGACGAATCATGGGGAAACAAAGTACAGAATGTGGGGATGAACTGGAGGGAGCAAAATAGATTGAAAAATCAATTAACATCGGGTTCCTGTTGTTGTACAGTGCACCATTGCAGTGGTCATGTAGTCGTGGATGGCAACCGGGTCGTCGATGTTCTCGTCGTCGTCCTTGTTGAACTTCTGATACTTGGTGTCTTGTCAGTTGAGCCGAGCACTTGAATCGGGCCTGAAAGGGTGAAAAACAGTGACTAGAATTAATTCGAAAAAACTGTCTACCTGGTACGTCTCCAGGTTTTCGACTCCAAATTTTGATAAAGCGTTCGGAGCTGACGTCTGAAATTCAAAGCGTTTACGGACTGTTTGCCCTTTTTACACTCACATTGCCAGTGAAATAATCGTCTTGAGACTTCTATGAAGGCATGTTGCTTCGTCGGCCTTCGAAATTCCGGTCGATTTCCTTCATGATTCTGTTAATGAAGTAATGTGGCAATGAAAAACTCCGAGAAATACAGCCAATCTGCACGAAAATTAAAAAAAACGATAGCAAAAAAAAAAGAAAACCGCAAAAAATATTGTGCGCTGCGGTGTGCGAAAACTCGTCCGCTGCCACCTCGGCCACGGCCACAGTCGGCGCTCGTTTTGGTGCTAAAGTTGTGAAACTTCCGCACCAAAGTTGTGGAACACTACATTATTGCACTACAGGGTGCGCCATAAATACGGAGCCGCTTTCAAAGCGGTCCAAAAAAATCAGTTTTGAAGATTTTTTTCTGAGATTATAACAAAATGTCTTTGAAACAATAAGGAAAAAAGTATCATTAACAGTTTTCGTATCGTCCGCCTTTCTCCCTGATTACAGCCGGTAGTCTCTTCGGGTAAGAGTCGATGAAGGCACGCAGGTAAATTCCGTCCAATTCATCCCAGACCTTCTCGAGGACAGTCGTCAAAATTCCCAAACTAGCATAGTTTTTAGTAGAAACCTTCTGGGTGAAATATCCCTACAGGGCATAGTCCAACGGATAAAGTTCCGGCGAGAAATCGGGTCATTCTTCCTCGCGGATGAATGCCCGAAAAGACCAAAATCGGGTTTCGCAGTGTGTTTTGTGAATTTTGGCCGGAGCTCCGCCATATTGGAGGACCTTCCGATTGATTTCAAAGTTACTCTAGGGCCAAGACACGCACATTTGAGAGAGGATTTCGAGATCTCCTAATGTTGGTTCTTCAGTTATGGCCTAGTTGGAAAAATGAGATGGTAGCACTGCGATGCACGTTAGCTTTCACCGTGACTCCGAAACAGAACTTTGAGAAGTGACATTTCACAAAACAATTAAAAACAACATAAAAAATAAATAAACAAGTCTGGGGGCACCGAAAAACCGTCAGTTATGACGCAAAGTTGCGGCTCCGTATTTATGTCGCACCCTGTAAAGTTGTGTATCTCGTGTGCAGAAGTTGTAAAACCCAAGCTTCCTCCTGTCGCGCAGCATACTGTTGTGCTAAAGTAGTGGAGGTTGCGCACCAAATTTGTGGAACACCACATTGTTGCGCTAAAGTTGTGGATGTTGTGTGCAGAATTGGCAACAAGCTAACTTTTCGTGTGGCGCAGCGTATTGTTGTGCTAAAGTAGTGGAACTTGCGCACTAAAATTGTAAGACCCCTCATTGTGCGCTAAAGTTGTGGAGCTTTCGCACCAAAGTTGCAAAATTGTACACTCGCATCGGTGTTTCGGTGCTAAAGTAGTGGAGGTTGCGCACCAAAGTTGTGGGGTCAGCACTTCTGTGCTAAAGTTGTGGAGCTTGCGCACTGAAATAGTAAAGCTCCACATTATTACACTAAAGTTGTGGAACTTGTGTGCATCGCGAATCCGACGGAACATTTCTCTCATGATCTTTTCGTGCTCCTCCTTCGACGATGCACACACGATGATGTCGTCGAGATACGCTTGTACTCCCTTCAACCCACTGATCATTTTGTCCACGATTCTTTAGAAGATCGCCGGCGCCGTCTTGAGTCCAAACGGCATGCGATTGTAGCGAAACAAGCCACGGTGTGTGTTTATAGCCACGATATCTCTCGAATGCTTGTTCATACGTACCTGTAGATACGCGTCCTTCATATCGACTGTCGAAAACACCGTTCCTCGCAGATTTGCGAAGATGTCTTCGACTGTCGGCAGCAGTGGTGTGCGGCAAAATTGCCGGTTTTGCCGAAACCGGCGAATTTGCCGAGATTTTTTTGCCGGTTTTGCCGGTTTCGGCAAAACGGCAAAAAAGTAGAACACCGGTTTTGCCGGTTTCGGCAAAACGGCAAAAAAGTAAAACACCGGTTTTGCCGGTTTCGGCAAAACGGCAAAAAAGTAAAACACCGGTTTTGCCGATTTCGGCAAAACCGGCAAATTTCGGTTTGCCGACTTTGCCGGCTCCGGCAAAACGGCAAGTTTTTCAAACCCCGAAACTGGCCTTTTCTTGCTAATTTAACGAGAAAATGGGCCAATACTCTTTGACTCTAGGCTCAATGACTTTTTCCTCTTTGACTTTTTTTTACTCTTTGACTTTTTTGCTCTTTGACTCTCAGATAATGACTTTTCCTCATTGACTTTTTTTGCTCAATGACTATTACTCAATGACTCAATGATTGCTCATTGACTTCCACTTAATGGCTCTTTGATTTTGGAATTCGGGACAGCACATATGTCTTACAACTACCCTAGTCAGGAATAACTTTCCGCCGTTTTTTTTTTTGCAAATCCTTTTCGGCAGTCCCAGTTTCACTGACAGTTATTCTCGCTGGCACACTGTTTCTCTGAGCTTTTGCAATGCCATTTTCAATCACTTCACTTTTTAAAATCCTTTTTAAAACTATTGCCGCAAAAAACTACAATTGGATTAAAAAAGAGTGAAGGAAAAGAAAACGAAAAAAGGGCGAAGGATACGAACCAGCAATTTGAGAATGGTGGCCGACGCGTTTACCACTGGACCACGCTGCCATGGCTACGCAGCAGCAGGGTGGCGGTGATATTGAACTCCGTTAAAAACGCAAAGCGGAGATCGCGAAAGTGAAAATCCAATGGTAAAAATCTTCAAACATTGGACTGGAATTTCAGCACTTCAGAGTTCTCGTAAGCAGGTTTGGAAAACGGAAATATATGTTTTGAAACATCCTCTATCACGCTCTGTCGTTAGTTAAGGCTAACTGTAACGTGTATAACCTTCCCTTCTGAACACAGTAATGTTTCCCGCGATGATGACGTCATTTCCCGGATGCTCAATTTGGAACTTTATCGAGCTTATACAATCAAAATTCCCTTTTTTGCCTCCTTGTTCCATTTGTCGACCGCTTTCAACAAAAAGTTCTGTTTTTGAAAATTAATTGAAATCCTAAAATTTTTAGGCCTAAAATGGGTTTCCACTGTTTTTTTCTTTCAATACGGTGTACTACTCTTGCTCAAAAAATGTTTCTTTTTATTTTTCCGAATTTTTCTCGAAAAAATTGTGAGTAAATCTCTCAAATTGGCCAATTGGTCGCCAAAAATAGGTTTCAAGGCAAAATCGATAATTTCGCCTAATTTTGGCAATAACTCCGCCATTTTCGAAGATTTTAAGGATGTTTTTCGAGAAAAATTCGGAAAAATAAAAAGAAACATTTTTTGAGCAAGAGTAGTACACCGTATTGAAAGAAAAAAACAGTGGAAACCCATTTTAGGCCTAAAAATTTTAGGATTTCAATTAATTTTCAAAAACAGAACTTTTTGTTGAAAGCGGTCGACAAATGGAACAAGGAGGCAAAAAAGGGAATTTTGATTGTATAAGCTCGATAAAGTTCCAAATTGAGCATCCGGGAAATGACGTCATCATCGCGGGAAACATTACTGTGTTCAGAAGGGAAGGTTATACACGTTACAGTTAGCCTTAACTAACGACAGAGCGTGATAGAGGATGTTTCAAAACATATATTTCCGTTTTCCAAACCTGCTTACGAGAACTCTGAAGTGCTGAAATTCCAGTCCAATGTTTGAAGATTTTTACCATTGGATTTTCACTTTCGCGATCTCCGCTTTGCGTTTTTAACGGAGTTCAATATCACCGCCACCCTGCTGCTGCGTAGCCATGGCAGCGTGGTCCAGTGGTAAACGCGTCGGCCACCATTCTCAAATTGCTGGTTCGTATCCTTCGCCCTTTTTTCGTTTTCTTTTCCTTCACTCTTTTTTAATCCAATTGTAGTTTTTTGCGGCAATAGTTTTAAAAAGGATTTTAAAAAGTGAAGTGATTGAAAATGGCATTGCAAAAGCTCAGAGAAACAGTGTGCCAGCGAGAATAACTGTCAGTGAAACTGGGACTGCCGAAAAGGATTTGCAAAAAAAAAAACGGCGGAAAGTTATTCCTGACTAGGGTAGTTGTAAGACATATGTGCTGTCCCGAATTCCAAAATCAAAGAGCCATTAAGTGGAAGTCAATGAGCAATCATTGAGTCATTGAGTAATAGTCATTGAGCAAAAAAAGTCAATGAGGAAAAGTCATTATCTGAGAGTCAAAGAGCAAAAAAGTCAAAGAGTAAAAAAAAGTCAAAGAGGAAAAAGTCATTGAGCCTAGAGTCAAAGAGTATTGGCCGAGAAAATGTACCGGTTCTCAATTCCTACCCTCTTCCAGGATATTAAGACGCTTTTCGTCCCTGAAAAATTGAGTTTAGATGCCTTAAAGACACAAAAAAAGACAAACTGAAACCATTTTGCCGGGTTTTTCTTTGCCGGCCTTGCCGAATTGCCGATTTTGCCGGTTTCGCCGGATTGCCGAAATTGCCGAAAAAAAAAATTGCCGGTTTTGCCGGTTTGCCGATATTGCCGAAATTTTCCATTGCCGCACAGCACTGGTCGGCAGCGGGTGGTGGTCATCTTGTAGCGCACTGTTCAAACCTGACGCTCGGAAATCAGAGCACACTCGCACTTTTCCCGTCGATTTCTTCTGAATCGCCACTATCGGAGCTGCCCATGAAACGTGCGTGATTGGCGTAATCACTCCGAGCTCTTGCAATCGGTCGAGCTCATTTTCCACAGCTGTAGGCTGGCGACTTGACGCCTGAAAAAAACAGGTTCAGGCGGCCTGCGCCTGAAATGAAACAGGCGCAGGCGTTTTTCCCACCCTTCACAGCTGCCATCGAGCAATACGGGACGGGTCGGGCTCGTTTGAAGATTGGCGTGGCGCTCTCGGCAACTCTGAACTCTGCTTTTTCTTAAACACACTCACCTAGCCCTTCTGCGTAAACTTCTGGAAACTGCTTCTTGAGCAGCGTCGTTAGGTGGATCGCTTCCTCCTCTCCATTCGCGTTCGGCTTCGACACTTCGTTGAACATCGTTCGAGACCTCGTCTCATCTCCGCGGTTTGCTCTATCCA
The DNA here is from genome assembly GCA_963570955.1 of Caenorhabditis afra. NCBI lineage: Eukaryota > Metazoa > Nematoda > Chromadorea > Rhabditida > Rhabditidae > Caenorhabditis > Caenorhabditis afra. The sequence continues at coordinate 284,333 of OY751533.1, forward strand.
GTCCATTCCCAACAGTATCCGTGTTCGTCCATGTACGTACACCCAGCCGGCGTACTCAGGGTGCGCACTCGAGACGAATTCCTCGAAAATATCGAGAAATCTCGAAAAATCTCGTCTCGTATCGAGACTCACGAGGAAATCCTCGTTTTTTCTCGAGAATTTTTCGAGAAATTCTCGAGAAATTTCTGCAAATTGTCGTGAAATATTGCACAGTAGACGCCAAATATGACGCGCAACTGGTTTTTTTTCCCCATAATTCCATAACCACGTTTTGCGCGTCAAATGTAGTGTCTACTGTGCGAGACGTTGTGACACGTAAAGCAGGTTACGACAATTTGCAGAAATTTCTCGAGATTTTCTCGAGATTTTTCTCGAGAAAACACGAGAACGGTCTCGTGGAATCGAGATCTCGAGAAACCCATTTCTCGAGAATTTTTTTTCGAGTGCGCACCCTGGGCGTACTCCTTTCGCTTCAAGGTGAACGACACCTTCGCTCGTCCGTACACCTCTAAGGGTGTACCGTTGGCACAAATCACTTTGTGCGGCACACGCGACAGCTTCGGGCTGCCAATTAGCGTCCAGAGTTCCCTCGTGATGACGGTGATCTGAGATCCCGTATCGAGCAGAAGGTCCAATGTCGTTCCATTGACCGGCACTTTGAGCCACTGCTTTCCGTCGGCTAATGCGTTGACCTCGAGCGCTGTGACGTCGTCATCCTCGAAGTTGGTCGTTTTCGGCCGTGTAGGGCCTCTCTTGTTCTTGTTCTTCGGGCAGAACGTCGAGATGTGTCCCAACTCTTGGCAGACGAAACACTTCGGTGGTTTCATACCTTTCCTGTCATTCTTCTCTCTTGGGTATTTCGACTTATCCCTTCTCTTCGAATTGTTCTTTGTCCTGTCGGCGAACTTCTCCTCCTTTCCTTTGAACTGCACTGCGTTCACCACTTGCGTCGACGATATCACCTTCGTATGCACTCGCGCGGACATGTATCGTCCATAATCATCATAGACGTCCGTCAAAGTCGGTTTCTCTCCCTTCGTCTCGGCATTTTCACAAAACTGCATTATGTAGGTCTTCACGGGCTCGTCGCCCGGACCAGTCCTCTGAGGAACACGAAGACGCTCCAGTCCTCGTTCGTCATGGCTTCCATATCGGCGTCGCGCACGCTTTCACTCACCTAATTCACAAACTCGGTTATATCACTGTACTTACCTGACGAGCGGCAGACGTGAAGACACGCTTGACGTCGCGTCATCAGACTTCGTCTGTTCCCGAACAGCTTGTCGAGTCGCTCGATTGTTTCCTCAAGGCTGAGCGAGAGAATGTCCTCGACGTCTCGCTGACTTTTCTTGTAGCGGCGGTTAGGGTGGGGAAAACGGGCGTTTTCAGGCGCTGGTTGCCTGCGCCTGAAATGAAACAGGCGCCTGTTTTTTTTCAGGCGTCAAGTCGCCAGCCTAGCGGCGGTACATAGGCGCGTCCAGCGCTCCCAACAATAGCCGGGTCCTCTCGCGCTCTGAAAACCGCTTACCATCCTCCTCGAAGACCGGCGTATGCCTATCGAGCCAGTCCTTGAACCCGTCGTGATCGTCAATGTCGAAGTTGAACGGCGACAACATCTGTGCCAATTCCCTCAACTCTCGTGTGCGATCTCTCCTTCGCCTCCGTCGTCGCTGAACCCGACCTTGTTGTACATAGCTTTGAGGCCGTCCCGCATCTTCGGTGACTGAAACAGCCACGGGAGCCCCAGCAGATTTCGTACTTCGTCATGCACGTACACGTACTCTCGATAGACATAGCCTTGGGGGTAGAATCCCACCCTCGCTCGTCCTCGAACTTCCATCGGGGTGCCGTTGGCGCACGTGATCGCTAAAATGGTGGGCTCGAGAGTAGGCTTCCCGATCTGTACTCATGGCTGCCTCCAGTTTCACCACCTGTGTCAGCTGCATCGGCTGTCCGTTCGCTGTATACACCTGGTGTTTTACCGACCTCTCAATTATCATTTTTCGGAACCATTCTGACGGCTTCTCCCGTACCAGCCTGTTCCAGATGTTCTTTGCCGTTATGGAGACGCTAGATCCACTGTCTACAAACAGTTCGACCTCCGATCTTCCGATCTTTCCTTTTTCCACCGTCTTGGGGCCTGTTTCTTCCTTTTCCCTCTTCCTCTCCCTCTCCATTTCCTCCAGCCTCTACCTTTCTTCTTTCACCCTATCTTCCACCACCCGAACCGTCTTTTCTCCTTCCGCCCTTCTCGCCTCCTCTCTTCTCCACTGCGGCGGCTGGTTTGAATTAGAACATCTCGGCGACGTGTGCCCTCTTTGCGAGCACTTGTAACATCTCATACGCATGTTTCGTGTAAAAACCGCCAGAATAGTTATATTTCAGCCATTTTAGCCGAACATATGCCGTTTTTAAAACAATGTTCGAAATTTTGTGACCACTAGTACCAATCAATCAGAATTGAAGTTATAATGAAAAAATAGGAAAAAAATAATGATAAGCAGACACCGTTAGGCCAACAACTATTTTGAAACAAATTGTTGTTTTTTACCCGTCCCGGGCCGGCCCGGCCCGGCCCGCTGCAATTATGAAATATTCAAAAACTTCGGAGAACTGAAATTTCACATCTCAGGAAAAAATCGGCCAGTTTGCTACGAAAATCGGCATGTTGCCGTGCAAATCGGCAGGGGTGCCGCCGGCACGCGGCATGTTGCCGATTTGCGCGGCAACATGCCGATTTTCGTAGCAAATTGCCGATATTCGCAGCAAATGGCCGATTACACCTCCCATTCCTTCCCCAGGCAAATTTCGTGCCGCTAGCACCTCGCACAATCAATGCAATTTGTAAAAAAACACTGTTTATTTTCAACAGCGGTGGGAGATGATTAACAAGTGAAAAATGAGGAAAGGGAAATTAGGAACAGAACAAACTTAACGTATTAAAATGAGCAGTCCAGATGAGAAGCAGTAGTTGTCACTGGCGGCCTTGCTGTCTTGCCCCATCCTCACTGAAAAATTAGATTAAGAATATCTTATCGAGATTTTGAGTGAAAATCGCTGCCTAATCGTCGGAGAAGACAGATTATATTCACCTTTCCAAACGACGACTAGTCGCGACTTGCTTTTGCTGCCCTCTCCGACACTTCGTCGTTTTCTTTTTTCTTCTGGCTCGCGTAGTTTCCATCAATTCGATTTCTCCGACAGCAGAATCTGAATGATGGAAAAATAATGAAAAAATATTCAAAAGAAAACGGAGTAAAGATAAAATAAAGGAAAGTGTGGAAAAAATAGAGAGCCAGGCGTTCGCGAAACGAAATTTTAGGCCCAGCAATTAAATTGAGTCGTCGACTGTCGGCGTCGGCAACGGTTCCGCACACTTGTCGTGGCGAGATATCGGTGGCGGCATGGGGTCAGCAAGTTGCTGTGGCGAGATATGAGCGCCAAGGGTTCGGCACGCTTGCCACGGCGAGGTTTGAGCCGGCGGCTAGCACTCGGCAACTTGCTGTGGCGACGCAACTTGCCGAACCCATGCCGCTACCAATATCTCGCCACAGCAAATTGCCTAATACCTGCCGACAGGAAAAAGAGAGGGTTCGCTTGCCGTTTCCCTGCCGACCCCATGCCGATTTTTTCCTGAGTATCTAAGAATCGAGTTTTCTGGAAGCTGAAAATGAAATCAATCTGAAGTTTGAGGCGTCTTATTATCACTTTTTGCCATCACTTTCTAATCTCCGAGTTGTAAGCCCTTACCGGCGGAGACTCCCTTTTCTCACCCGGTATTCGGTAACTTTTATGACGACGATATACGACGTCTCCTTCAAAAACAATACTCATATCCGCTGCCATCTCTACCCATGTGAATCCTTGCTCAATATCAACCAACATCAGATTCGGATTCCTCGCTTTAGTATCTGTCAAAGTTAGTCTGAAAATCTGAAAGTTTCCAAAAACCCAATCGCCCAGTGCGGCACGAACCCGCGACCAGGCTTGGTCGAAACCGTTCCGATCGGAACATTCCGACCGGAACTTTTCGGAATTATTCCGACTCGGAACGGTTCCGAATTCCGTTCCGAAAATACTTTTGAAAATCGGAACAATTCCGAATTCCGATCGGAAGCGTATTTTTAAATTCGGAATTGTTCCGAAAAAAATTCGGAACTTTGGAACTGAAAAGTCGGAACTTTTCGGAACTTCGGAACTAAAATCGAATATTTTATCAAGAAAAAGTGTGATTTGAGGCGAAAATGGTTTTAAATGGGCGGTTCCGATAAGTTCCGGAAGTTCCGACCCGAAAAATTCGGAATCTCAAGTCGGAACCAAAATTTCCGACACACACACACACACACTTCAGTCAACTTTTGAAAAAGTCAAACGAGTCAAAAGTCGACTTTTGTCAACTAGAAAAAAAGTCATTCACGTCAAAAGTCAACTTCTGTCAACCCGCAAAAATTCAGAAAAAGTAAAACTTGACTGAGTTTGACTTTAATCGAAAACGTGACCTCGCGTGAGATTGGGCAGTCTCCGACAGGGAGAGACGGTTGTCTTCCGTCTTCCTGTGACCCAATTACGTCAAATTCTCTTTTTTTTTCGCTCTCTTCAGCTCCCCTTTTTTCCGGATTCGTCAGACTGTTCCCCAGGTCGAGCCCGAAGAATTTACAGAACCGGACCTGGTTCAGGCGGGACTGCGCCGGACTGAATAAAACGGTTAGTGAGCCAACGGTACAGGTTTCATCCCTGCCTGGCCCCACCTGAGATTAGTGTTTTTTTTGGCAACTGGAAAAACGGATTTCGGAATGTTTCCAAAAATCCCGAAAGAAGGTGCGAAAAAAGTTGTACGTTTTTTCCGGGCTCCCGGCTCCCACCGGCCGGAGAGATCGCCCACCGGCCCGAACCGTAGGTCAAAGTTGACTTTTTTCAATGCGGAACGTTAATACCCCTCTCGGTTTTTATTTTTAAGGAACCAGAACGCGAAGCCGCTCTTCGAGCGACGAGAATGAACAAAATAAAAATTTGTGAGCCCCCCCCCCCCCCCCCCCCCCCCAAACACTCAGCGCGTGTTCTCAATGTCACGTGAAAATGTGATGCGGACAGATAAACAGACATACAGACAGACAAATGGATATACCCCTCACGGTTTTTATTAATAAGGTAGATGATTTTAATTTTCAGTTTGCTTCCCACGTTGGACGTCGACTCTATTCTCCACTTAAACGAGTTCGCTCTTCTGAAGATTGAGGAGTTGGAGGATGTGGCGAGACTTCTCGGTATGATTTACTTCTCTAGGCGAGATACGCATGTGATCAGAGAGGGGCGTCCGGTACTGGGGACGGATTAATAGCCTTCTCATCTTTTGGCTCTAACTGGTATTAGTAATTAACGTCTCCACAGGTTGTTCGTTATTATCGGATTTTTTGAATGCAATACGCAGAAAAAGTTTGTTTCAAAACTATTTTACTTCCCGCTGTTGGTCTCGCCACGAAAGAAGCGAGAGAGTGAGAGACGACAGATGACGAGACAAAAACATTTTTTCGCGCGTTTTTTGTAAACCAGAATGGACCAAGCGGCTCCGCCGCCGACAGCGCGCACTTCCCCGCCTATAGGTGGTTGCGTTTTCATGGGTCCGGTGGCCGAGTGGCTCGTGTGTTTGGCTGTTGAGTGAGGGTCCCTGGTTCGGACTTTTGTGGTGGCATTCTTGTTTCTTCTTGCCCTCGGAATGCGGACCGATAAACACACAGACACACAGATATAGCCCGAACGGTTTTTAGTAATAAGGAAGATTGTCGAAAAAACGACCCGTTTCAGTACTTTTTCGGCAAACTGTGAATCGCAATTACTATTTCTTCAATTTTTATTTTAAAAATAGGTCGTTTTTTCTTTTTCGAAAATTAACAAAAAACGCGCGAAAAAATGTTTTTGTCTCGTCGTCTGTCGTCTCTCACTCTCTCGCTTCCTTCGTGGCGAGACCAACAGCGGGAAGTAAAACAGTTTTGAAACAAATTTTGTCTGCATTCAAAAAAATCCGATAATATCTGAGTGCCAGTAAGACAAGAAATCAGAGTCGCGGCTATTTTTGTGAAGATACCCTATACAGTGTGAAATGAATACAAACAAGTTATATTTAGGAGTTCAACTTGTTCCGCGACCAGAGGCGGTGAGAGCGGTACGTTTATTTCATTTCAAACACGATGAAATGAGGAAGATAAGATAGAATAAGGAACCTCTGGCTTTGCTGAAGTTGGCGGCACGCTTTTTTATGCAAAAAGGTTTTTGGAAAACGGTTTTAAACATGAATTTTTCTCTCGCCAAAAGACGGCTCAAGCCAAAGTTTGAATCTCCCGCCAAAAGAAGGCTCTAGCCAAAGTTTGAATCTCCCGCCAAAAGGTACCCCTACCCAAAGTTTGGGTGGTACTACGGAATAGAACTTTCCGCAATAGAACCCGCCACAATAGAACTCGCCGTAATAGAACTCGGACGAAATAGAACTCGGACAAAAAATAACTTTCCGAAAAAAGAACTCGCCGGAAAAGAACTCGTCGCGAAAGAACCCGCCGCAATAGAACCTGGATTTCAAACTTGTCTTTTTCAACGCTGAAACTATATTTTAGATCAAAATTGTTACGTATTTCCCTCCGGAGTGGTCGGTTTCATATTTTGACAGCTTCTTGTTCGAAAAAAATTCGGAATTACAGACTAGCTGCTTAACAAAAGCTGAAAATGCAAACGCGCTCCATTGAAATCCAGGTTCTATTCCGGCGGGTTCTATTGCGGCGGGTTCTATTGCAGCGGGTTCTATTGCGGCGAGTTCTTTCGCGACGAGTTCTTATCCGGCGAGTTCTTTTTCGGAGTTCTTTTTTGTCCGAGTTCTATTTCGTCCGAGTTCTATTACGGCGAGTTCTATCGTGGCGGGTTCTATCGCGGAAAGTTCTATTCCGTAGTACCACCAAAGTTTGAATCTGTATTGTTTATTTGTTTGAAGGGCGGAGGGCCACTAATACAAACATATACATTAGTAAGGGGGTAAAAATTGAAATGGGGGGGGGGGGGGGGGGGGGGGGGGAGAATTCCAGCATTTGATTATACGGGATGACAAGGATTGATTTAGGTTGCGGGGAAGGATGTCCGGAAGAGATGATTTTATATAGTATTTGTGGCGTCTTAAGGACCACGGCAGTTGGATAGTGTTGAAAATCGCTTCACTACAGAAGACTTCTGAATCTCCCGCCAAAAGAAGGCTCTAGCCATAGTTTGAATCTCCCGCCAAAAGGTATTACCCATTCACATTTGGGGGCAATCCTAGTTGGGGGGGGGCCACCATTTTTTTTCAATTTCCAATTGCGCCGTGTGACCTTTCCTTGAATTTGAGTGTTCGAAATCCCCGCGTGAGATTCGAACTCGCGCGATAAATGTATGAGACATTCATGTTAACCATTACGCCACTCACGGCACAAAATTATGGAACCTTTTTGAAAACAAGAACCTTCCGTTCACGTCACTTCAATTTTTCGAATTTTTTTCGTCTAACGTGAAATTCTCGCTGTTTTCTTCCGCAGTTTCACCGCTTTTTGTGGATGAGCCGGGGGTTTCCTCCGCCGCATGTTGCCCGCATTTTTTAGCGGCAACGGCAGCCGCCGGGCGCCCGGGTTGCCGATCGATCGGGAACACCGGAATGCCGGTAACATAGTCCCCGTCAGCTTTTTTGCCGCTATGCCGGTAAATGTCCCGTGTGGCCGGCAACTAACGACCGACTTCTGCGGTTAGTGCGGACCATTGCTGTGCGGCAAAGAAAAATTTCGGCAATTTTGCCGCATACCACTAGTGCGGACCACAAAAGTGGGTATTCAACGGGGAATCACCGTGACGATTCTGTGGATCCGTGTTCGGACGCTCACATTCCGAGAGCGGCAATTTTCAATAAACAAAACAGGCGGCGAGGGGAGTTCAAATGGCCCTGTATTTCACGGTGCCGGTCTAGTTCAGGTTTTACGGCATCATCTCTTCTAGCCTAATTTTTCAAAAAGCTGCGGAAAACGTGAATATCTGTATATAAACGTGAGCACAATTACGAATCAACAAGCGAGCGGGAGGTCGGAACGCAGGTTCCGCGTGATTGAAAAATTGAAAAAAAATGGTGGCCCCCCCCAACTAGTATAGCACCCAAATTTGAGTGAACACTGGGAAGAGTTTTGAAAAGTTAGGTCGCCACGTTTTCTTCTGGGTCCCGCAACGTTTCGCGTGAAAATATTTCTTTGCCCGTCTGTCGTCTCTTATGCGACAGGCATCACTCGCTCACTCGAGAAAAAAAGTTTGTTGTAGTTCATTGAGGGTCCCGGAAGAGTATGTGGGCGGCCTAACTTTTCGAAACTCTTCCAAGTGTTCACTCAAACGTGAATGGGTAATACCCTTACCCAAAGTTTGAATCTCCCGCCAAAAGGGACCTCCCCTCAAAGTTTGAATCTCCCGCCAAAAGTGTCCTCCTCCCAAAGTTTAAATCTCCCGCCAGAAGACGGCTCCCCCCAAATTTTGAATCTCCCGCCAGTTCCACTCTATGCGCCCCTCTCCCTGCTCTTTTTCTGGAACATTCCATCAGTTGGTGGGAGGATCCAGTTCGATTTTCGAGAAAAGTAGGCGAGAGCAGGGTGCGCACTTGAAAAAAAAATTCTCGAGAAATGGGTTTCTCGAGATCTCGATTCCACGAGACCGTTCTCGTGTTTTCTCGAGAAAAATCTCGAGAAAATCTCGAGAAATTTCTGCAAATTGTCGTAACCTGCTTAACGTGTCACAACGTATCGCACAGTAGACACCACATTTGACGCGCAAAACGTGGTTATGGGATTCGAAGCAGTTGCGCGTCATATTTGGCGTCTACTGTGCAATATTTCACGACAATTTGCAGAAATTTCTCGAGAATTTCTCGAGAAAAAACGAGAGCGGACTCGAGATCAGGCTTGGTCGGAACCGGAATTTTTCGGTTCCGAGTTCCGACTCGCAATTCCGACTTTTTCGGGTCGGAACTTTCGGAACCGACTCAAGATTCCGACTTTTTTAGGTCGGAAATTTCGGAACTGACTTGAGATTCCGACTTTTTTGGGTCGGAAATTTCGGAACTTTCGGAACTTATCGGAACCGCCCATTTAAAACCATTTTCGCCTCAAATCACACTTTTTCTTCATAAAATATTTGATTTTAGTTCCGAAGTTCCGAAACGTTCCGAAAAGTTCCGACTTTTTGGTTCCGAAGTTCCGAAAAGTTCCGACTTTTCAGTTCCGAAATTCCGAAAAGTTCCGACTTTTCAGTTCCGAAATTCCGAAAAGTCCCGACTTTTCAGTTCCGAAATTCCGAAAAGTTCCGACTTTTCAGTTCCGAAATTCCGAAAAGTCCCGACTTTTCAGTTCCGAAATTCCGAAAAGTCCCGACTTTTCAGTTCCGAAATTCCGAAAAGTTCCGACTTTTCAGTTCCGAAATTCCGAATTCTTTTCGGAACTTTTCGGAACAATTCCGAATTTAAAAAAAACGCTTCGGAACGGAATTCGGAACCGTTCCGATTTTCAAAAATCTCTTCGGAACGGAATTCGGAACCGTTCCGAGTCGGAATAATTCCGAAAAGTTCCGGTCGGAATGTTCCGATCGGAACGGTTTCGACCAAGCCTGCTCAGGATGGGGGGAAAGTCACTTCCAAAAGATCTAAGAGGTTGTACGACGATTAAGGTAGATACGGTAGATGGAATTTCGCAACATCATTTTTTCAAAGAGTTTCAGCTGCCAGTGGAGGAGTACGAGGATCATGGGAAGTGGTTATTTTTAAAAGATGAGGAGGGTACAACAGATACATTGAGCGGAAATTATCGATTGATTCAGATTACGGTAGAAACAGAGGGGCGGATCTTTGTCTGCGTCTCTCACTTTCACACACTCTCGCCTTATTGTCTCGAAAATTTAACTCGAATCACCCACCAACTGCTGGAATGTTCCAGAAAGAGAATAGGGAGTGGGGGGTATAGAGTGGAACTGGCGGGGGATTCAAATTTTGGATAGGGGTACCTTTTGGCGGGAGATTCAAACTTTGGGTAGGGGCACCTTTTGGCGGGAGATTCAAACTTTGGGTAGGGGTACCTTTCGGCGGGAGATTCAAACTTTGGGTAGAGGCACCTTTTGGCGGGAGATTCAAACTTTGGGTAGGGGTACCTTTTGGCGGGAGATTCAAACTTTGGGTAGGGGTACCTTTTGGCGGGAGACTAATTCATATTAAAAACCGTATTTCGAAAAGCTTTTTGCAACAAAAAAAGCGTGTCGTCAACTTCAGCGAAAGCCAGTGGGTAGACGCGGCGGTAGCCGCGTCTAACCGCTGGTATTAAAAGATTTCGAAAATCCACAGGGGGCTTTCCCATTTTGTGGTTTTGTGTGCCGCGCTATAACAGGTGCTGTTCAAGTAGAAGTGCCGCTCTAATACATGTTTTACGGTAATTAGCAGAGTTGCAAGATTGAGGGCCGGGCCGGAGAATTCTGAAATCGGCCCGGCCCGCTCAAAAAAGTTGCCCGATTTCATTCTTTCAGCAGCTCAATCGTATGTAAATGGTTCCAAAACTTCATTTTTGAATAGTTTTCCGGTGATAACAATTGAAAATGGCCTTTTTGGTCAATTCAAAGGCATTTTGGCCTCCGGCGTCCATTCTGTGTACTGAAACTGACTGAAGTTGCTTGAAAGACATTGTGAAACAAGCTTCTTTGCGTGAAAGTTCCATTTTCTGGAGTTTCAGAAGTGTGTGTGAATCAGAAGTGACAGAAATGTGTTCCTCATTGATTTTCTAGCAATTCCAGTCAATATCGGCGCACAGGTGATGACAGAAATCGCCGAAAAGGTCATATTTTGCGACATCATCCCGAAAATATACCTTTTCGAAACCAATTATTGATTTAGAAGTGACTACTGACAGGTAACACTTCGAACTGGCTATATCTTTTGAAAAAGGTGAAAAAATGGTTCAAAACCGGCACCGCTAGGCGAAAACCTGTTTTGAAACAAATTTTTGTTTTTGTGCTCGGCCCGCGGGCCGGCCCGGGCCGGGCCGACTTTCGAATTCAGGCGGGCCGGGCCGGGCCGGGCTGGAAAATTTCATTTCGGGCCGGGCCGGGCCGGCCCGGCCCGCTGCAACTCTGGTAATTAGTACCAGTGTCTGCCCTCGACGTGTTAGTCGACCAAGAAAACTGTTCGACCAAATTATTCAAACAGATGGTCGACGAATTTTCTGCAAACACCGCGACGTAAACTTGCAGAAAGTTTGAATGAGCATGAAATTGAGCAATGTTACACGCGCCGAAATGATCGCATAACAACGCGCCGTAAAGAACAAATGTTTATAAAATTTTTTCTGTTGGAAACAGCAGGGAAACTACCCACCCCGGTGGCTCTACGACACAACATATCTAAGGGCAAATATGAAGGCTAGCAAACTTTTCGGTCATCATAAAAAAATCAACCGTTGACGATACGGTTTGTTGTCAACTAAAAAGTTTTAGAGCGTCAAAAGTTGTCTCTTGCCCGATTTTTGTAAGCATTTTAAAGTTAAAATTCCCGAAAAAACGGAAAAAATTGCGAAAAAAGTTAATTTTTTTCTTCCGGGCCGCCGGGCCGGCCCGGAATTTGACAACCCTGCGAATAATCGTCGAATAACGCGTCGAGGGCACACACTGATTAGTACTAGTGGTCATTAAACATTTCGTGCATTGTTCTGAAAACGGCATAAATTCAGCTAAGATGGCTGAAATATTACTATTTCGGCGGTTTTTTACACGAAATATGCGGCCGCGCCCAAATTGACAAAAATTGTGGAAAAAAAAAACGAAAATCTGATGAAAAACAAGAAAAAATGGTTGAAAACGAGCGTAATTTCGTAAAGCCCGCGCAAAAATGTTCAAATCTTCATTCAGGACGGGCCGCCAGTAGCATGCGCCAAGCACATGAGAGACATTTCGAATGCAATGATTGTACATGTCGCGCAAGCACAAGGTAGTTTTGCATAAATATTTACATGATTTCTTATATTGTTTAATTTTTTCAGCTCCACTTCCTCCGGCTGTTTTATTCCATTTACGAACTGTCAACTTAATCTTAGACGAGTTTCTCGAGATCATACAACGCGGCGAGGAGATCCCGGACGACCCAGAGCATTGAGTAATTGTAATCAGGGTGCGCACTCGAAAAAAAATTTCTCGAGAAATGGGTTTCTCGAGATCTCGATTCCACGAGACCGTTCTCGTGTTTTCTCGAGAAAAATCTCGAGAAAATCTCGAGAAATTTCTGCAAATTGTCGTAACCTGCTTTACGTGTCACAACGTCTCGCACAGTAGACACCACATTTGACGCGCAAAATGTGGTTATTGAATTATGGGGAAAAAAAACCAGTTGCGCGTCATATTTGGCGTCTACTGTGCAATATTTCACGACAATTTGCAGAAATTTCTCGAGAATTTCTCGAAAAATTCTCGAGAAAAAACGAGAGCGGACTCGAGATCTCGAGAAATTCTCGAGAAAAAACGAGGATTTCCTCGTGAGTCTCGATACGAGACGAGATTTTTCGAGATTTCTCGATATTTTCGAGGAATTCGTCTCGAGTGCGCACCCTGGGTGGGGGACCATTTTTGAACGGTGGGGGCTCATTTTTGAACAGTGGGGGCTCATTTTTGAACAGTGGGGGCTCATTTTTGAAAGGTGGGGGTTCATTTTTGAACGGTGGGGCTTTTTTAAACGGTGGAGGCTCATTTTTGAACGGTGGGGGACCATTTTTGAACGGTGGGGGACCATTTTTGAACGGTGGGGGACCATTTTTGAACGGTGGGGGACCATTTTTGAACGGTGGGGGCTCATTTTTGAACAGTGGGGGCTCATTTTTGAACAGTGGGGGCTCATTTTTGAACAGTGGGGGCTCATTTTTGAAAGGTGGGGGTTCATTTTTGAACGGTGGGGCTTTTTTAAACGGTGGAGGCTCATTTTTGAACGGTGGGGGACCATTTTTGAACGGTGGGGGACCATTTTTGAACGGTGGGGGCTCATTTTTGAACAGTGGGGGCTCATTTTTGAACAGTGGGGGCTCATTTTTGAACAGTGGGGGCTCATTTTTGAACGGTGGGGGCTCATTTTTGAACAGTGGGGGCTCATTTTTGAACAGTGGGGGCTCATTTTTGAACAGTGGGGGCTCATTTTTGAACAGTGGGGGCTCATTTTTGAACAGTGGGGGCTCATTTTTGAACAGTGGGGGCTCATTTTTGAACAGTGGGGGCTCATTTTTGAAAGGTGGGGGTTCATTTTTGAACGGTGGGGCTTTTTTAAACGGTGGAGGCTCATTTTTGAACGGTGGGGGCTCATTTTTGAACAGTGGGGGCTCATTTTTGAACAGTGGGGGCTCATTTTTGAACAGTGGGGGCTCATTTTTGAAAGGTGGGGGTTCATTTTTGAACGGTGGGGCTTTTTTAAACGGTGGAGGCTCATTTTTGAACGGTGGGGGACCATTTTTGAACGGTGGGGGCTCATTTTTGAACAGTGGGGGCTCATTTTTGAACAGTGGGGGCTCATTTTTGAACAGTGGGGGCTCATTTTTGAACAGTGGGGGCTCATTTTTGAACAGTGGAGGCTCATTTTTGAACGGTGGGGGACCATTTTTGAACAGTGGGGGCTCATTTTTGAACAGTGGGGGCTCATTTTTGAACAGTGGGGGCTCATTTTTGAACAGTGGGGGCTCATTTTTGAACAGTGGGGGCTCATTTTTGAAAGGTGGGGGTTCATTTTTGAACGGTGGGGCTTTTTTAAACGGTGGAGGCTCATTTTTGAACGGTGGGGCTTTTTTAAACGGTGGAGGCTCATTTTTGAACGGTGGGGGACCATTTTTGAACGGTGGGGGCTCATTTTTGAACAGTGGGGGCTCATTTTTGAACAGTGGGGGCTCATTTTTGAACAGTGGGGGCTCATTTTTGAACAGTGGGGGCTCATTTTTGAAAGGTGGGGGTTCATTTTTGAACGGTGGGGCTTTTTTAAACGGTGGAGGCTCATTTTTGAACGGTGGGGGACCATTTTTGAACGGTGGGGGCTCATTTTTGAACAGTGGGGGCTCATTTTTGAACAGTGGGGGCTCATTTTTGAACAGTGGGGGCTCATTTTTGAACAGTGGGGGCTCATTTTTGAACAGTGGAGGCTCATTTTTGAACGGTGGGGGACCATTTTTGAACAGTGGGGGCTCATTTTTGAACAGTGGGGGCTCATTTTTGAACAGTGGGGGCTCATTTTTGAACAGTGGGGGCTCATTTTTGAACAGTGGGGGCTCATTTTTGAACAGTGGGGGCTCATTTTTGAAAGGTGGGGGTTCATTTTTGAACGGTGGGGCTTTTTTAAACGGTGGAGGCTCATTTTTGAACGGTGGGGCTTTTTTAAACGGTGGAGGCTCATTTTTGAACGGTGGGGGACCATTTTTGAACGGTGGGGGCTCATTTTTGAACAGTGGGGGCTCATTTTTGAACAGTGGGGGCTCATTTTTGAACAGTGGGGGCTCATTTTTGAACAGTGGGGGCTCATTTTTGAACAGTGGGGGTTCATTTTTGAACGGTGGGGCTTTTTTAAACGGTGGAGGCTCATTTTTGAACGGTGGGGGACCATTTTTGAACGGTGGGGGACCATTTTTGAACGGTGGGGGCTCATTTTTGAACAGTGGGGGCTCATTTTTGAACAGTGGGGGCTCATTTTTGAACAGTGGGGGCTCATTTTTGAACAGTGGGGGCTCATTTTTGAAAGGTGGGGCATACTTGGGACGGGGCGGGTCGGGGCGGGGCGGGGCGGGTCGATTTCAAAATTTTTGCCGACCCGCCCCGCCCCGACCCGCCCCGCCCCGGGGTCGGGGCGGGTCGAAAGGCGGGTCCACCCGAAATTTTCCAAGTATGATTGACTGGGCTCCCGTCGCTATCTTTTTTATCCCATTCCATCTTCAGTTCTAGAAAGTCATCAAAAAAGATGATACTTATGAATCCAACCGTTCGGGCCCGATACCAATCAGTGTGTGCGACCGGTTACGTAACCGGTTTTTTAACCGGAAACCGGTTACGAACCGGTTATTTTTAACCTAAATAGTAGATTTGGGTTACGATTTCGTTAAATATGTTCCTTTCAGTGCATTGACATTTCAATGATCCTTGCCGAAGCTATTCGCCGAACTCATAACGGAGAGTCGGTCTCGTATCTATTTTCGCACGTTCCAATTTGTTGATTATCTGTTCGATTCTTTAGATATCCTCCTATTTTTTCTTGTTGACTCTTACCTTCGATTCCACTTTAGTGGCCACTTCTAACGTTTTTTTTTTCAAAATATGTTGGTCTTACTTCACTTTCTGGATTCTCTGATAGAGAAATGACATCATGGGCCCGAAATTTCACATTGTTCCCAAATATCATCACCAGGTTCCGCTAGAAATTTGAAAAACATTTTTTATCTTCATTCAAAATCGTTTGACTGGTATTTATTCTCCATGAAGTTCGCCGCATAAACCTTTCTTTTCGTTGGAACATTTGTTTTCAACATTCAACATTTCAACAACATTTTCAAAAAATTTTCAAAATGTTTTCAACATCAACTGCGAATCGAACCCTTGGTTGACGACGATGAATTCTCGGAAACTTATGGACCTATTCAGCGGCAATTCTTTTTTGTTTTTCAATCGTTGGAGATTTTTTTCTCATGGATGCCGGAGCCATTAAGTTACTGTGCTTACAGAATAGAAACAGTCCTCTTTATTCTTCATACTGAACCGATTGATTTGAAGTTTATAAATATACCAGAAGGAAGGACATCTGCTCTTGGAAAGAGGCAAAGATTCTGCAGGAAAGAGGCAAAGATTCTGCTGGGACGGGGCGGGTCGGGGCGGGGCGGGGCGGGTCGATTTCAAAATTTTGGCCGACCCGCCCCGACCCGCCCCGACCCGCCCCGCCCCGCCCCTCGACCCGCCCCGCCCCGTTCGACCCGCTTTCTTTTGTAAAACCGAATTGTGCGGAATTTCGGAGTGTCGTTGTACTGAAGTCGTGAAATCTCGAGTGTTTCTTTTGATTAAAGGTCGGAAAACTGACTCATAAGTGACAAACAAGTCTTTGAAAGAAAAATAGTGTTTGTGGGAAAAATTATTTGAAAAAAAAAACCGAAAAAAAATTTTTTTTTTTGAAAATTTACTAAAGCGGGTCGGGCGGGGCGGGGCGGGTCGGCAAAAATTTTCTTCGACCCGACCCGCCCCGACCCGCCCCGCCCCGGGGTCGGGGCGGGTCGAAAGGCGGGTCGACCCGAAATTTTCCAAGTATGAGGTGGGGGCTCATTTTTGAACAGTGGGGGCTCATTTTTGAACAGTGGGGGCTCATTTTTGAACAGTGGGGGCTCATTTTTGAACAGTGGGGGCTCATTTTTGAACAGTGGGGGCTCATTTTTGAACAGTGGGGGCTCATTTTTGAACAGTGGGGGCTCATTTTTGAACAGTGGGGGCTCATTTTTGAACAGTGGGGGCTCATTTTTGAAAGGTGGGGGTTCATTTTTGAACGGTGGGGGTTCATTTTTGAACGGTGGGGGCTCATTTTTGAACAGTGGGGGCTCATTTTTGAACAGTGGGGGCTCATTTTTGAACAGTGGGGGCTCATTTTTGAACAGTGGGGGCTCATTTTTGAAAGGTGGGGGTTCATTTTTGAAAGGTGGGGCTTTTTTAAACGGTGGAGGCTCATTTTTGAACGGTGGGGGACCATTTTTGAACGGTGGGGGCTCATTTTTGAACAGTGGGGGCTCATTTTTGAACAGTGGGGGCTCATTTTTGAACAGTGGGGGCTCATTTTTGAACAGTGGGGGCTCATTTTTGAACAGTGGGGGCTCATTTTTGAACAGTGGGGGCTCATTTTTGAACAGTGGGGGCTCATTTTTGAACAGTGGGGGCTCATTTTTGAACAGTGGGGGCTCATTTTTGAAAGGTGGGGGTTCATTTTTGAACGGTGGGGGTTCATTTTTGAACGGTGGGGGCTCATTTTTGAACAGTGGGGGCTCATTTTTGAACAGTGGGGGCTCATTTTTGAACAGTGGGGGCTCATTTTTGAACAGTGGGGGCTCATTTTTGAAAGGTGGGGGTTCATTTTTGAACGGTGGGGCTTTTTTAAACGGTGGAGGCTCATTTTTGAACGGTGGGGGACCATTTTTGAACGGTGGGGGCTCATTTTTGAACAGTGGGGGCTCATTTTTGAACAGTGGGGGCTCATTTTTGAACAGTGGGGGCTCATTTTTGAACAGTGGGGGCTCATTTTTGAACAGTGGAGGCTCATTTTTGAACGGTGGGGGACCATTTTTGAACAGTGGGGGCTCATTTTTGAACAGTGGGGGCTCATTTTTGAACAGTGGGGGCTCATTTTTGAACAGTGGGGGCTCATTTTTGAACAGTGGGGGCTCATTTTTGAACAGTGGGGGCTCATTTTTGAAAGGTGGGGGTTCATTTTTGAACGGTGGGGCTTTTTTAAACGGTGGAGGCTCATTTTTGAACGGTGGGGGACCATTTTTGAACGGTGGGGGCTCATTTTTGAACAGTGGGGGCTCATTTTTGAACAGTGGGGGCTCATTTTTGAACAGTGGGGGCTCATTTTTGAACAGTGGGGGCTCATTTTTGAACAGTGGGGGTTCATTTTTGAACGGTGGGGCTTTTTTAAACGGTGGAGGCTCATTTTTGAACGGTGGGGGACCATTTTTGAACGGTGGGGGACCATTTTTGAACGGTGGGGGCTCATTTTTGAACAGTGGGGGCTCATTTTTGAACAGTGGGGGCTCATTTTTGAACAGTGGGGGCTCATTTTTGAACAGTGGGGGCTCATTTTTGAAAGGTGGGGCATACTTGGGACGGGGCGGGTCGGGGCGGGGCGGGGCGGGTCGATTTCAAAATTTTTGCCGACCCGCCCCGCCCCGACCCGCCCCGCCCCGGGGTCGGGGCGGGTCGAAAGGCGGGTCCACCCGAAATTTTCCAAGTATGATTGACTGGGCTCCCGTCGCTATCTTTTTTATCCCATTCCATCTTCAGTTCTAGAAAGTCATCAAAAAAGATGATACTTATGAATCCAACCGTTCGGGCCCGATACCAATCAGTGTGTGCGACCGGTTACGTAACCGGTTTTTTAACCGGAAACCGGTTACGAACCGGTTATTTTTAACCTAAATAGTAGATTTGGGTTACGATTTCGTTAAATATGTTCCTTTCAGTGCATTGACATTTCAATGATCCTTGCCGAAGCTATTCGCCGAACTCATAACGGAGAGTCGGTCTCGTATCTATTTTCGCACGTTCCAATTTGTTGATTATCTGTTCGATTCTTTAGATATCCTCCTATTTTTTCTTGTTGACTCTTACCTTCGATTCCACTTTAGTGGCCACTTCTAACGTTTTTTTTTTCAAAATATGTTGGTCTTACTTCACTTTCTGGATTCTCTGATAGAGAAATGACATCATGGGCCCGAAATTTCACATTGTTCCCAAATATCATCACCAGGTTCCGCTAGAAATTTGAAAAACATTTTTTATCTTCATTCAAAATCGTTTGACTGGTATTTATTCTCCATGAAGTTCGCCGCATAAACCTTTCTTTTCGTTGGAACATTTGTTTTCAACATTCAACATTTCAACAACATTTTCAAAAAATTTTCAAAATGTTTTCAACATCAACTGCGAATCGAACCCTTGGTTGACGACGATGAATTCTCGGAAACTTATGGACCTATTCAGCGGCAATTCTTTTTTGTTTTTCAATCGTTGGAGATTTTTTTCTCATGGATGCCGGAGCCATTAAGTTACTGTGCTTACAGAATAGAAACAGTCCTCTTTATTCTTCATACTGAACCGATTGATTTGAAGTTTATAAATATACCAGAAGGAAGGACATCTGCTCTTGGAAAGAGGCAAAGATTCTGCAGGAAAGAGGCAAAGATTCTGCTGGGACGGGGCGGGTCGGGGCGGGGCGGGGCGGGTCGATTTCAAAATTTTGGCCGACCCGCCCCGACCCGCCCCGACCCGCCCCGCCCCGCCCCTCGACCCGCCCCGCCCCGTTCGACCCGCTTTCTTTTGTAAAACCGAATTGTGCGGAATTTCGGAGTGTCGTTGTACTGAAGTCGTGAAATCTCGAGTGTTTCTTTTGATTAAAGGTCGGAAAACTGACTCATAAGTGACAAACAAGTCTTTGAAAGAAAAATAGTGTTTGTGGGAAAAATTATTTGAAAAAAAAACCGAAAAAAAATTTTTTTTTTTGAAAATTTACTAAAGCGGGTCGGGCGGGGCGGGGCGGGTCGGCAAAAATTTTCTTCGACCCGACCCGCCCCGACCCGCCCCGCCCCGGGGTCGGGGCGGGTCGAAAGGCGGGTCGACCCGAAATTTTCCAAGTATGAGGTGGGGGTTCATTTTTGAACGGTGGGGCTTTTTTAAACGGTGGAGGCTCATTTTTGAACGGTGGGGGACCATTTTTGAACGGTGGGGGACCATTTTTGAACGGTGAGGACCATTTTTGAACGGTGGGGGGACCATTTTTGAACGGTGGGGGACCATTTTTGAACGGTGGGGGACCATTTTTGAACGGTGGGGGACCATTTTTGAACGGTGGGGGACCATTTTTGAACGGTGGGGGACCATTTTTGAACGGTGGGGGATCATTTTTGAACGGTGGGGGACAATTTTTGAAAGGTGGGGGTTCATTTTTGAATGTCAAAATATGCCATTTTTTTGGTTGGTGTGGTGGGGGCCTCTAGTAAGGGGGGGGGGGGGGGGCTCTGCTTTAAGAATACTAGGTTCTTCAAGAACAGCCCCCCCCCCGCTAAGTACTGAGCGGGGGGGGGGGGGGGTGCTTTTTTAATAACAGACTCAAAAAAAGCCCCCCATTTTCAAGAAGCTCCCCCCACCAATTTAGTACTGGGCGGGGGCTCTTCTTGGGTTTTTGACACGGTGGGCGGTGCTACTGGGGTGGGGGGCTCTACTTGAATTATACCAAATGGTCAACTAAAAAGTTGTTCAGAACGTTTGAAAGAAGAATTTGGTTTAAAGAGCGCGCGAAAATCTTGTCTGTGAGTCAGATGCATCTATTCAAAGTTTGTCAAAAATTGCCAAACTTTGAGCAACCATAAAAAGCTTCAATCTCGGAACTGAACGATGCCCGTTTGCTCATTCGATTCCTCTAATCAAGCTCTACAACAATGTAGTTGGTCATTTTTCAATATCTCTTACCGTTAGCGAAGTGCCGTCAATCAAAGTCAAGCGCCTTTTCTTCACTTCGACGCCTCGCCCCGCCCACTTTAGCCTGCCGCAGGCGAGAGGCGAGAGAGTGCCTGCCGCTGAAGAGACCGCAGACGCCACTGCAAATCGCTTGCGCATTTCTCGTCGGGCACGGCGCCCTACACTGGAAATTTGGCGGTGGAGCGTACATTATGCGCGCCAAGGTTTCCTTTTGCGTGTTTCTGGATGAGCTGACGCACTTCGCGATACAGACCCCCATCAACGAAAAACGACGTTTTTTCAATGAAAACACGATCAAATGAGGAAGAAAAGATATAAAAAGCATTTGAATTTTTTTTCTCTACAATTAATGGGGAACTTTTTCGAAAACGGTTCATTTTCCGCAGAGATTGGGAAATCTACGGTTGTCGTTGAACCGCGTACGCGTTTTTCGAAAAGATGAAGGCTTCATCCGCTCTTTTTTAAGGCAAATGATGATTTTTTCTCTATTTTATCTCTTTTTATCAATATTTCTTGGGTTTTTCGTGAAAAAACGAGCGAATGAAGGCAAAATTCGGAAAAAAAGGTTTGTTTTTATCGCTCAAACTACGGTAAGAAGTACTAAGTCCGCGCGTACGCGGTTTTTCGACAACCGTAGGATTTCCCAATGCAGACGGCGAACCGATAATATGTCGATTTGCGAGCGCTGGCTTTTTGAAATTGTGGAATTTCAAGCGGAAATCGCACGTTTTCATTCGTTTTTTCTCTTTTTTCGATGCTATTTTTTTCACAAAATTTGTAGAATCGATAACTTAGAAGTTTACTAAAATGTTGAGCGCAAATGTGCGCATAATACCAAAAAACCTTTCATCTTTCGCAATTTTCCATTTTCTCGCTGATTTCTCTGTTTTTTTCACCTTTATGTTCCTTTCGCAAGTTTCTCCGCAAAAGAAACGAGAGAAATAAATAGAAAGAAGCGAGAAAATGGAAAATTGCGAAAAAATACATCGGTTTTTTGGTATTATGCGTAGGCTGGAAGAAACGGGCGTTTTCAGGCGCCTGCGCCTGAAAAAAAACACGCGCAGGCGACTGGTCGCTAGAGTTCGGTGTCGGTACGGTTGTCGGCAACTTTTTCTACTTGGTAACCGGTTTAGGTTTTCTTACCGGTTACCAGTTGCTGGTATCCGACGGTAACCGCGGTTCGGCGGTTACCGGTTACCGGCGGTAACCGCGGTTGGGCGGTTACCGGTAACCGGTAACCGCCGTGAGCTTTACCGGCGGTAACCGGCCGGTAGGGCCGAGTTTTGGGGGACTAGAATTTTCACCGCGTGTGTCGCGAAGATTTCGCGAGGGAGAGGGTTTTCCTCGAAAGGAGGAGATTAATAGGCTAATTTCAGGTCGAGTGCGAGAAAGGCGCCAAGGCGAGCATGGCGCGCGGCCGGTGCTGGCGCCAGCGGCGGCGCGCGCGAGCGTCAGTTTTTTCGAATCTTCACGGCTCTCGGTGGTGTTTTTGGCCCGTTTTCAGGGCGTTTTTCTGCCCATTTGGGCAAAATGTTCTTATTAACACTTTTTGATTGTTTGTTTGTTAACCTTTCCCTTTCCCCTGTGTCATATTGCTAGTTCTCCGCCCAAATTGCCAACATTTGACTCGTTGTCCCGCATCGCGCCCTTTTCCCCTTTTTATTCCACTCGTTTCCCCGTTCTTTTCGCACAATCCCTGCCTAGTTTGTTCCCGCTAATTAGTTAACCTTTTATGCAATTATTCTCGTGTTGAGTGATTAATAAATTGTCAATGTCTCGGTAATCGTGCACTCCAGCGGCGGAGAAACTTGGGCGCTACTTAAAGTGGGTTTTTCGAGGCAAACATAGCCAAGAATTGTAAACTTTTCCATCAGCTTCAAGAAAAGCACAAAATGTATGAATATGATGCAGAAATGAGAGAGGATATTGAATTTTAAGGCAAGCCGCCAGCAGACAAGATTTTGAAACTCCAATTTTCATGCCGGTACTTCGCCAACCGTAAAAGATGACTGCGTTTAATGTGCGAAGTTCGAAATTTTAATTTTGAGAACAAAACATAACGAAAACAAATAACAGTAACAACTTTAACAAAATGAGATAGAGATCATCCCTTAATTCGCTCAAAAACGTCTACAAAAAAGCCGTTTGTGAGTGTGGCTTTCGGATCGGCTCTCAAGCACATTGGGCCAACTTCATAGTTGGCAACCCCGCGATAAAGAAAAGATTGGACAGAAATGGTTTTAATATATTTATCATCAAATTTATTTCGGAAGTACAGTACTGGCCATAATTCTATATATTGTCGTTTTTTTCGGGAGGAAACCTGCGAATAGTCGCACGCTCCGAAATTGGGGGCGTGGCCCAAGTGCAAGTGCCGCACGGTTGAAACTCCGCCCACTTTTGGAATTGTCATCACGCCAATCACCGCGTTTCTGAGGCGGAGTCACGCGCGCTGATTGGCCGCCCCACGTGAAAATTCAAAAAACGCAATGGGCGCAGTTTCAACCGTGCGGCACTTGCAAAAGGCCACGCCTCCAATTTTTGGAGCGCGCGAAAAATCTCAGGTTTCCTCTCGAAAAAAACAACAATAAAATCGGTTTTTGGGCCGTAACTTTTGTGAAAGTTGTCTAATCGACCTGAAATTTTTACTGGGTTTGTAAATACCGACTACAATAATGGGGGCAAAATACTGAGGCTCAGCTTGGCTCTGAAATTCCAGCATTCCAGAAAAACCTGTTTTTCGCTCAGGCCTAATTTTTAGCCGTTTTGTAACTATCTTTCGGAGAATTTCCCAACTCTGTCCTAGAGTGGGAAATGTTCATTTGGTCTAAAAAACATGTTTCCGCTTTAGTTTGGGTGATTTGGAAGATTTTGAAGAAAGTTATACGCCTTCAAACACGCCCAGATCACTCATTTTTTAGTACTGGAAGAATATGAAAAATACGATTTTGGCTGTAAGTTGAAATTGAGATCAAAATGGAACTGAAACATGTAAAACAGGTCCAAAGAATGTACTTCCAACATATATCACCGTCATTTTGGACATTTGACTCAGTTCCCGATTGGTTCGTAAAATATCAGATTTTGCACTATTTCGTCTTGATATTAGTTCAAAATCTTCCAAATCACCCAAACTAAAGCGGAAACATGTTTTTTAGACTAAATAAACATTTCCCACTCTAGGACAGAGTTGGGAAATTCTCCGAAAGATAGTTACAAAACGGCTAAAAATTAGGCCTGAGCGAAAAACAGGTTTTTCTGGAATGCTGGAATTTCAGAGCCAAGCTGAGCCTCAGTATTTTGCCCCCATTATTGTAGTCGGTATTTACAAACCCAGTAAAAATTTCAGGTCGATTAGATAACTTTTAAAAAAGTTACGGCCCAGAAACCGATTTTATATAGAATTATGGCCAGTACTGTAAATGTTTAAGAATTTTCCCGAGGCGGGAATTTTCGTTGTAACAGACAGTTTTCTTGTCCTAGCCACGAAAATGATAGAAGAATTGATTCAAATAACGAAAAAGGCAGGCTATAGCCACATCCGCGCAGAAGCTTATTCGAAAATTATTGAAAAAGTCGGTCGGGTTGAGTCCGAGAAACGTGTCAGCAGTATTTCCAATGCACGTTTGAACGAACACTTGGAAGAGTTTTGAAAAGCTAGGCCTCCACGTCCTCTTCCGGGTCCCGCAACGAACTACAGTAAGGTTTTTTCTCGAGCAAGCGAGAGAACGCCTGTCACGTGAGCGACGAGTTCTTCGAAACTCTTCCGAGTGTTCACTCAAACATGTCAGCAGTAACCTCACGCTGACATTATTATCGGTTCGCCGTCTGCAGTTCGAAATCCTACGGTTGTCGAAAAACCGCGTACGCGTACGCAATTGCGGACTTAGCGCTTCTTACCGTAGTTTGAGCGGTAAAAAAGAAAACTTTTTCCGAATTTTTCCTTCATTCGCTTGTTTTTTCACGAAAAACCCAAGAAGTGTTGAAAAAAGGCGATAAAATAGAGAAAAAATCATAATTTGCCGTAAAATCAAGCGAATGAAGGAAAAATTCGAAAAAATTTTCTTTTTTATTGCTCAAACTACGGTAAGAAGCGCTAAGTCCGCAATTGCGTACGCGTACGCGGTTTTTCGACAACCGTAGGATTTCGAACTGCAGACGGCGTACCGATAATACAGTAATATTACAAGAAAATGGAAGAATATTTTGAGATACCAGAAGAATGAACAAAATGAAAGTTCGTCAACAAACTTTCATTTTGTTCATTCTGTCAGAGCGGCTTTGCGTTCTGGTAATTGAACAGAAAAGTAGGAAAAACGTAATAAGAGAGAATGTCAATACTCTCAGACGTCTGAAATATAATAAGGGCGTGCTACATTATTGCCGAAATACAATAATACTCTTTTTTTGTCTGATAAATAGTAAAAACATTGGCCCTCCCCCCAACTAGGATTGCCCCTCATCATTAGTTGGAGTCAAGATCGGAATGAAGCGTTCATGCAGTCCATTGATGAGCTCTTCTGCTCGAGCGAATACTCTTTCTTCCTCTTCATTTGGTTCGGTACCTATAAAACAAAATTAACAAAATATAAAAACTTTACAAAAATACCCATTGTCGCTCGATCAGCGATGGCGCGCAGAGAGTTGACTTTCGAACTGAGACGACGTAAGGCCACCATGGGCGCAGAACGCTGAATAAAACAGTCAGTTGTGAATCGAGAATAGGTTTACACTTTTTCCTAGCTGCAGCGGGCCGGCCCGGGTTTCCGTCTACTTAGCGGTGTCCGTTCTCAACCTTTTTGTGAACCTTTTTTTTTGAGACAACGTCAATTCCAAGTATTTCCTACCAGAAAGAACCAAGCAGCTCCGCCGTCGACAGCGCGCACTTTACCGCCCTGGAGGTGGTTGCGTAGGCATAGGTGCGGTGCACCGCCATGGCCGAGTGGCTCATGCGTTTGTCTGTTGGTTGGGGGTCCCTGGTGCGGACTTTTGTGGTGGCATTCTTATTTCTTCTTGCCCTTGGAATGAGGACAGATAAACAGACACACAGACACACAGATATACCCCGAACGGTTTTTATTAATAAGAAAGATTTTCTGTCTCTCGCTGTGCCAACTTTTAAAGCACGGGTTTTGTGAAAAAATAGAAAAATCAAATGAAATCACTGAAAAAAACCGTCGTCAGGGAGGTGGCCGCGGCCGAGAAGCCAACTCGACCCCGCAGCACCTAGACCGCGACTTTACACCGCGAGAGACAGACAATACCAGTAGGCACTTTTAAATTGCTACTTGATTTTGAGAAGGTATATTTTTGGCTTGAAATCTCTGATCATGGAATTGCAAGAAAATTACCGAGGAACAAGTTTCTGTCATTTCTGACACATTCCCCTCTCAGAAACTTCCACCCAAAATGACTTTGAATTGACCGAAATGGTTATTTTCGATTGTAAAAGCCGAAAACTATTCAAAATGAAGTTTTGAAACAATTCTTAGACGATTGGGTTGCTGAGAGCAGGAAATTAGCATTTTATCGAGCAGGCCGTGCCGATTTCAAACTCTCCGGCCCGGCCTAGCCCTCATTCTTTCTTGCAACTCAGTTTTTTTAAATCTATTACTTAGTCAAGTAATATTATTATTGTTTTTATTGTTAAAAGAAGAATAAAAAGAAACATACTTTGCGGGCAATTTGCTCAAAAATATTCAGCATTGTTGGATTGTAGCGGAATCGAACTAAAATTTTTTGTTGTATAATTGCAGGTATTATGGCCTCGTTTTGTAAAGAGCTCTGATCCGAAATCACCGCTACCACTCCCCCCCCCCCCCCCCCCCCTTTTCGATTTCAACGTGGCGTTGTTTGCGGATCAAAGCTGGCTACAAAGCGAGACAATAATGTTCAAGAATATTTTTTTCGCACACCTGATGGTTGTCGAAGGAGCGAATCCATTTCATCTTCAATCGGCAAAAGAACTTCAGTGTAGGTTTCCATCGTTTCCAAATCCATATTTCGAAAATCGACTTCCGTGATGCTAAGGAAAATATCTTTTTAAAAAAGTGTTGTGGCCCGTGTAAATAAGTATCTGTTTGACCCACCATTGATCTATTGTCTGTCTCACGCGCAAATGACCCGCGGTCTAGGTGCTGCGGGGCCGAGTTTAGGCTTCTCGGCCGCGGCCCTCCCCGGAAAACGTGGATTTTCAGCGATTTCAGCCGGATTTTCGATTTTTCACAAGGCAATTGTATTTTCAAACGTTTCAACATCGAAATTCTAGCAAGTGGGCGAAAACGGATTTTAGAATTTTCAGCCATTCAAATTTTGGGCACTGAAACGCTCAATTTGCAGCAATTTGAATTTTTCACTGCAAATTATGATTTTCGTACGAATTTTTCAATGAAAAATCCCGAAAAAAAGGAAAAAAAATTTGCGAAAAAATTATTATGGCCTCGTTTTGTAAACAACGATGGTCCGCAAACACCGCCACGCTTTTTCTTGATTTTAACGTTGCGGTGTTTGCGGACCATCGCTGTTCACAAAACGAGGCCATAATATTTTTTTTCGCCCGGAATTTGACAATCCCGAAAATTTCGTAATGATATATGCTATTTTTGCCCGTCAATTCTTCACTTTTGTTTGTATGAGAACTCATTCAGTCTCTCTCTCTCTCTCCAAAATTTGAGGGCGTGGCCAATTTACAAGTGCCGCATGGTTTACACTCACGCCTATTGCATTTTTGTTTTCTCCACTTGACTCCACCAATCAACGCGTTTCTGAGGCGGGGTCACGCGCGCTGATTGGCGGGGCCACGTGGAAAAACAAAAATGCAATAGGCGGGAGTATAAACCATGCGGCACTTGCAGATTGGCCACGCCCCCAAATCTCGGGACGCGCGGAATTTCGCAGGGTACCCCCGCGAAAAAAAACGACAACAACACTAAGCAAAATAATAGTTCTAAAAATATATAGCTAGAAGTAAAATGCTCACTTTGCTTCGATGAAAACGAACACTTCCTCGAATTTGCTTCGAATCCGGAGAGCGATTTCCTGCGATGGTTCATTTGATTTTGACGTCCGTTTCGTTGGAAAATGAGCTGAATTTACGGTTCTAAACAGGGCGTGGTGTCGTAAAATCGGAACATCGTTAAAATAATGTTTTTACATTGGGACCAAATTATCAATAGGGCGTATTTACTGACGTACTCTGTTTAATGCCTGTGGAACGAAGTATTCAAACAGCTTATTGATGAGCTCTTCTCCTCGAGTGAATAATCTTGCTTCGTCTTCATTTGCTTCGGGTCCTATAAAAGACAATTAATAAAATATACTGCCCGTTAAATAATCTTGTCACCGGATATCAAAAATGGACGAAGAGACGACACGGCCAAATAGGCACCGCCCATTTTTCGGCAAAGGCACGGTCACACGCAACATTGCATGTCTACTGCGTAAAAAATGCTCTTCGACTGTTTCAACGAGTTTCGATGTTTTTGGAAGCGGAGGTCCACATATATTATGACTAAAACGCAGCCCCATCTAGTTATGTCTCACTTGCCCGTTGTCTTGCAAATAAATGAATCAATTCAAAAAGTGGAACCGTGTCTTTGCTGAAAAATGGGCGGTGCCTATTTGGCCGTGTCGTCTCTTCGTACATTTTTGATGTCCGGTCACAAGATTATTAAACGGACAATGAAACATTATAAAATTACCGAGTTCCGCTAGATCAACGATGGTGCACAGAGCTTCGACTTGCGATCTGAGACGATGTGCGACCTTCATGGGCGGCGCAGAACGCTGAATTCAACAGTCAGTTGTGAATCGAGTAAGTTCACACTTTTTTGATATATTAGTAGAGTATTACAATTCAGTGTGAACGGAATAATTGAAAAAGAAACATACGATGTCAAAATTCGGCTCTCGAATAGTCGGATCGTCGTGGTCTCGAACTAAATAACATTTTTTGTTTTTTATTATTATATAATTCCTGGTATTTTGGCCTTGTTTTGTAGAGTTCTGGTCCGCAAATACCGCCCTATTTTTTTTGATTTCAACGTTTGCGGATCATAGCTGGCTACAAGGCGAGACAATAGTATTTGAGTCCGCGACAAAACCGGAGAAAATCCAAAAACCGAAACAGACCGAACCGGAGAAAAAAGTGACGAAACCAGAATTTTGCAAGAGTCGGGTTATTTACATTTGCAGGCCTGCTTTCATTTTATTTTTAACAAAAATGAGCTTAAAAATCCATTTTATTTGAAAACTGATGCGATACAGCAGTCAACAATGTTTCAGTACATTCACCTAAACTTTTTCAAAAAGCTGAGTCCTTTCGACAGGGTTTTAGTTAAGTTCTGCGGAAAAATGAAAGCAGACCTGCAACTCTCTTGCAAAATTGAGAGGGCAAGAAGATTACGGCGGGCAGAAATTTGAGAGAATTGCAGGTCTGCTTTCATTTTTTAAAAATTAACTAAAACCCTGTCAAAAGGCTTCAGCTTTTTGAAAAAAAATTAGGTGAATGTGCTGGAACATTATTGACTACAGTATCGCATCAGTTTTCAAAACAATTAGATTTTTAAGCTCAATTTTGGGAAAAATAAAATGAAAGCAGACCTGCAAATATAAATAACCCGACTCTTGCAAAAGTCAAGGTTCCTCACTTTTTCTCTGGTTTCGTCTGTTTCAGTTTTTGGATTTTCTCCGGTTTCGTCACGGACTCTCATATTCAAGCCTTTTTTTTTCGCAAACCTGATGGTTGCCGAAGGAGTGAATCCATTTCATCGACAACCGGCAAAAGGACTTCGTTGTAGGCTTCCATCGTTTCCGAACTCATATTTCCAAAAGTTCTGAATAGGATACAACTTTAAAAATTAAAGCAGAATAAAAGTTTTAAAAGCAAAAATATTATGTCCTCGCTTTGTAGACAGCGATGGTCCACGACGACACCGCCACGTTAAAATCGACAAAAAGGGTGTCGGTGTTTGCGGACCAAAGCTGTCTACAAAACAAGGGCATAATAGTTGGAAACCAGCGGCTAGACGCGGCTACCGCCGAAATCAAATACGGTTTTTGATATGTACCTCATTAGTCTCCCGCCAAAAGGTCTCGCTTTCTCAAGTTGGAGTTCTCACCGAAACGATCATACTCCACAAATTTGCATTTCCCGCAAAAAGATGGCCCTTTCAGACTTGCGACGGGCCGGGCCAGGCCTGGCTGAAAATGTCCTCGGCCTGGCCCGTGAGGAACTACCAGTTGTTGGAACAAACGTTTTGTTTTGAAACATATGTGGAAACATGTGTTAATTTTTAAATAAAATAACTTCCATCAATCAAAAAAGTAGTTTGTGGCCATTTTGTGACCTTAAAAGGTAAATTCATCAAAAATTGATCAAATCCCGCCCACTTTGAAATTCGAATCACGGCCCGAGCTCGGCCCGTGAAAGCCCGCGGGTGGGTCCGAAAATCCGCAAGTCTGGGCCCTTTTCAAAGTTTTACAGAAAGAGAAAAACAGACAATATTCTCAGTGTCTTATTACTGTAACTACCGTAATCATACAGTAACCCAAACACCAACTTTACCCCGAGATGCTCCATCGATATAATGGGTCTATGCCAACTCCCAACTCAATCTATCCACTCGTTATAAAGTTGTTCACAGCTAACAGCGGCAAATACATATAATACAGAACTGCTCAAATAGTAGTAGGAAAGAAAAGAAAATATAAAATGCTCACTTTCCCTCGATGTAAAGGACCACTTCAATGAGCCTGCTGTGAATCCGACGAGCGAATTTCTGAAAGTGTTGATCCAATAGAAAACTAGTAGAAAAGTAAAGTTTAACTTACCGATTTGAATTCATTGCTGAGATACATGATTGGACTTCAGAAGCGAGACTCTCTAAAAACATTCCATTCAATTAATTCGAGAGTGAGAGGGAAAGTAGGAAGAGTTGGTAACCAACTCGATGTTAAAGAGAAAATAACAATGGTAATCACGGATGACCTTATATTTCTCTATTTATATATTTTTAAATATATTTATATCTGAATAATAATACAATCATTTTTATCGTTAAAAAAACCTGATGCGAAATTTCGAACAAATATTGGTTTGAAAAAGAGTCGAGCAAGTCAAGAAATTAATAAATACCGACACATTCCTCAATAACAATGAACGGATATTATGGCCTTGTGTCGTAGAGGGCAAACACTGCCGCGCGTTTTATCGACCACAGCGGGGCGGTGTTTGCGGACCACAATACCCGTTTATTCTGTGCTGTGTACAACCTCATTGCCCGGGAGGAGGTCAAGGTCTCGAAACTCGACCCCCGCCGCGGACCGCATTCTGACTCCGCGATAGCGCGAGAGAGAAAATTAATTATTATGAAGGTTATTTATAAATGTTAATTTTGAAGTTTTTGAAGTTCGAAATTTTAATTTTGAGAACAAAACATAACGAAAACAAATAACAGAATAACAATTGTAACAAAATGAGATAGAGATCATCCCTTAATTCGCTCAAAAACGGCTACAAAAAAGCCGTTTGTGAGCGTGGCTTTCGGATCGGCTCTCAAGCACATTGGGCCAACTTCATAGTTGGCAACCCCGCGATACTTCCACTCGGGAAGCACATCCGCCTTGAGCACAAAGTTCTCCCGAACATAAGTGTCTAGGAGCACCTCGTCGACGACCTGCTCGTTCTCCTCCTCATGAATCGAGCACGTCGAGTAGACGGCTCTCTTGAGCCCCGGAAGCTTCAGAGCGTGCTTCAGGATCATCGCCTGAAAAGCAAAAAAGGGAACGAAGCGCGTTTAAATGCGAATCTCCTTAGGTCACCTGCAGATTTTTCAGCTTCTCGAGCCGCTCTTTCTCCGCATTCCCACCAGTGATCTCGTCCATCCGCTTCACAATTCCCGATCCCGAGCACGGCGGATCGACGATCGCAAACTTCACTTTCGAGAATTTCTTGTCCGTCACGTCGGTTTTCAGAAAATCGCCGCAAAAAGTGCTGGAAATCGCGACTTTCGACGCGTCAAGGAGTTGCTTCATGGTGGCCACTCGGTCCGGCGCCCGATCCATCGCCCAGATCTTTCCCTGATTGTCCATAATCGCGGCCGCGTGACTCGTCTTCATTCCAGGTGCGGCACATGTGTCGAATACCTGCGAGCCGGGGCGGGGGTTCAGAAGGAACGCTGGGAGACACGACGCCTGCAAAACACGGATATTCAGAAGGAATCAAGAATGTTCAACAGTCAACCTTATCCTGCAAAATGACATATCGCTCCTCGA
The DNA here is from genome assembly GCA_963570955.1 of Caenorhabditis afra. Taxonomy (NCBI): domain Eukaryota; kingdom Metazoa; phylum Nematoda; class Chromadorea; order Rhabditida; family Rhabditidae; genus Caenorhabditis; species Caenorhabditis afra. The sequence continues at coordinate 315,863 of OY751533.1, forward strand.
CCATCCAGTACTCGTGGAAGTTCTGAACGTTCGGCGGGAAGATCAGCAGATTCTCGACGTGCGGGTCGATGTACACCTCGTCCTCTGCCATTGCTCCGATGCTCTCGGCGAACTTCTCGACGTCGGCGGTCCCTTTCAGCTTCCAATTCTCACTTTCCAACGCCTTCAGCGCGTCCTCCTTTGTCCATTTCAGTGTGTTGATTCGCGCGTATCTCGGGATTTCCAACTTTTTCATGCCCTCCTCGGCCTCCTTGATCGCTTTGATGCCGCGTCCTTCCTCCTGAATCGCTTGCTCCACTTCACGGATCTTTTGGATCCGCCTCGAGATCACTGATTTCAGCTCTTGCGAGCATCTGTTGAGCCCCGAACCGACGAGTGTCTCGTACATTAGCACATAGATCAGCTCGACGCTTCCGCCCACATTCGGATCCGACTTTATCTTTTTCAGCTCTTTGTCCTGGAGAATCTCGTCGAAGACTGGACGATACTTCAGAGATTCGCATGATAGTCGGAGCAGCGCCTTTTTGTTCTGAAAAAGGTTTCTTTTAGTTTTCCGGACTTGAAGATTTCTAAGTTTAAGAAGAATAGATAGGACAAAATAGAAAAATAAACAACAGAATAATTCATTGGAACAGCCAGAAGAAAGAGAACAAAACAAAAAGCGGTTCTTCAAAGTTTCAAGAATTTCCCTTGAATCCACTGCCTGTACATTTTTACTTGTTTCGCGCGATTCACAATGAGCCGCCGATCGATGTGCATCACTTTTTTCTCCATTCCGTGCTCAACGAGCAGCTTCTCGAGCTCGTCCATATCGAAGAAATAGACGAGAGTCCCGTCACCACGACAATAGAGATTCTCGTCGATCATGCGATCCTTCTTGAATCGCAGCTGCGTCAGATCATATCTTCCGTAGTCTTTGAGCAATAGCATGCCTCCCGGCTTCAACAAGCCGGCCAGATTTTGAAGAGCCGTTCGGATATTATCCGGGTGAATTGCGGACAGAACGTAGATGCAGACGACGTAGTCTAATGATTCCGGGGCTGGCGCTTCTGCTGGAGCCGGTTTTGTGATGTCCCAGACGAACGCGTTCATTTTCGATGTATCGTAGGCCTCTTGCTCTTTGAGCACTCGAATTGCGTTTGGAGCGTAGTCGCAACTGTGCAGAAAGATTCTCGAGCTCGAGTTGTTGACCTGCATCAGTGGGAAAGTGGTGTTACCGACTCCACATCCGACTTCCAGAACTTTGACAGATTCCTTCTGAAAATATCATCTGAATGCTGCAATTCCCAGTGCTATAGTACCTCTTGATTCCGCTCATCGTCCACATCAAGCTCGGGAAACTCCTTGAGCAGCCAATTACGATCCTTGAAGAATCTGTTCTCGTTGTGCGCGTAGAACGCGTCCCACTGATCGGCAGGAGTGCTCAGAAGACGTAACGCCTTCTCCTCGTCGACTTTCATCGTCTTCTGCTTTTCGACAATCTTTCTCGCCTCTTCCTGCTGCTCCTCGCTCCATTCCACGTCGTCCCAGGCGTTGTGCTCGAACACTTTCGCCTCATCGGTCAGAAAACGGGTGCCGAACGGGTTGCACTTCGGTTTCTCTTCCGGATTCTCTTCTGAGCAACCCATAATCGGCTCGTCTCTCATTTTACCTAGAGGATCTCGGTTTCTTTCGTTTTCGGCACGAATAGAGCAATAAGATAAAATGGGAATAAAACGGAATAAAAAAGAGTAGAGAATAAGAGGAAAGAAAAAACATCGCTTTCCACAATCACCGCAAATTGAGCGAGAAACTAACTTTGTAGTTGCTTCCATAGACTGCATTCCTAACGCTTTTTTCCTTTGCCAAAACGCAGCGTATAATTTCGGCGACTTCGTGGTAGAGCGCGTCCGTAGCCATCTAAATTTAATTCAAAAATTTATGTAATTGTGGATAACGATGTTTTTCAGATGGAATTCCTTGAAAACTTAGAAAAACAGCAAATTTGCGCAAAAACTGGAAAAAAATGAACTAAAAAATGATTCGCACTAGAGCGCGCTTGCACACTCCGCAATGTGTCGTAAGGGATGGAGATGGTGTTTGCGGAAATTGTCGTCATGGCGCTAGGCGCCAAACGTTTTATTTTTTTCAATTATTCAAAAAAAAAATCAAATCCTAGTTCTGCAGCCAATAACTTCTTATTTTCAGCGTAAAAAATGGCGTGGCGCAAGAAAAGCAAAAAGACTAACCCAGTGCTCAATATGACCGAAGAGGAGCTGGAGGCGGCCGACGCAAAAGTGGCAGAAGAGATGAAGTCGCAATTGCCACTTAGTCGAGTGAAGAAAGTGATTCAAATGAATCCAGACATTGCGATGGTCAACAGCGATGCTCTACAGCACATCGGAAAAGCAGCGGTAAGTAAATTTTAATAGGGAAAGACTGAAATAAAAACGTTTCCAGGAACTCTTCATCAAGGAGCTCGGTAATGCCGCGAATCAGTTTGCCGCGCAGGAAAAACGAAAAACCATTCAACCAAAAGATATTGGTAAGTGACAATTCATCTTCTGGGACTGCTAAACGGGAGTTTCCAGAAAAAGCGATCAGTAAAAACTGGGGCTTCGCTTTCCTCGAGGACGCTCTCGACGGATGGCCGACGATCGAGCCCAGAAAGCGGAAGATCGGCGGAAATTCAAAAAGTTCTGGAAAAGGTTCGTGTGTAAATGTCAAAAAAGCCTTTAAGTCCAAATTTCAGCCTCACAATCCGAATCGCAAGAAGAAACTATTCTAGAAGGAGAGGAAGAGGCTGAAGAAGAGGGAGAAGAGCACAACGAGTCTCAACCTGAAGAAGACGTCGACGAAGACGTGGCAGATGACGTCAGAGATGACGATGACGACGAATTGCCCGAAACAGTGCCAGAAGTCGGCGAAGAGGACGATAAAACCGACCAAGAGAAGCGTCCGCTGAGGGATCCGTTCGCCGAACAATTCTAATTCGTAAACGCCCGTCCATCCAACTTGCTAGAACTCCATTTTCATTGTCTATGTCTAGTTTGCTATCATTCTGCTTATCTTATCGTTTTTTATTCTTCTCTAACGCTCCGAATGAATCATCGGCCCTTCTCGTGTATGTATGTGTGTGTGACGTCGTTTTGCTGTTCTCCGTCTTCTTCTTTTTCTCCGTTTTTCTTCGTCTTTCTTCTGACTCACCCGACTCTGACAATTCGTCCCGCTCCTTATCTCGTTCACTTTAGTTTCTCCTCTTACCCCCACCACCACCACCACTGTACGTTTCTTTCTTTATTTGTCCTTTAGTTCGCCATCTCCTCTCCCTACTCCCCGCCATCAGTTTGCATCGAACTGAACTCTCCCTCACTCCCTCTGTGCCCGAAAACGAGCCAAATATTGACCAAGATCGCGGCGGCGACGGCGGTTCCGAGCGAAACGATGGGAGGGGACGGAGGCGGAGCACGTTGTGGAGCTGCTCCGAATACCATTTCGCCGTCTCTTTTCCCTTTTTCGTCGCTTTTTTCCCATCTTCTCTGGCCGACTCGCCATTCCCACTTTACACTGTATCTGAGCTTTGGTCCGCAAAAGAGTGGACGGTGTATGCCAATCGACCATCAGTTTGTGAAAAAATGAAAACTAACTAGTGAAACAGAACGAAATGTGAATGCAAATCCAGTCGTAAATCGGCTTTCAGTAGGCTCCGCCCCCCCCCCCCCCCTTTTCACCGTTTTTCACCGGCGCGCTCACCAAAGTGCAGTGGGAAGTTGGGAAAAGGGAGAGAGAGAGAACCGAATATTTGGAAATGATATATATGTACAACACAAATATAGTCTCTCCTTCCCTCGTACAGTCCCCCCTTCCTGCCACACTTTTCGTTCCTCATGTGCCATACAGTCGGAGAGCCCTATCCAAAAGTGCTCAATTCTGCAACCCTCTCGAGATGGCCCCATCACTTCTTGGCCTACGAATCCATCGTCCCCAACTTTCACCCCAAAAGTGGGCGGAGCCTGTGTCGCCTCGTCATTTGCCATTCGGACACCTTGACGACTGGTTCGAGAGGAGACGGGAGAGAGAGAAAAAGAAAGAAACGGAGGATGGCTTTTCGGGACGATGCGAGAAGAAGAAGAAGCGGACGCCTTCTTCCATCCGCTCCCTTACCACACGACTACTATGTATTATTGGGGGGAGGGGAGGGGCGCGAGAGCGAGCGACGTTTTATGTTCGCTTTTATGGTTCCCTCACTCCAATCATCTAATGGTTCGCCTTCTCGCTTCTCGCTTCTTTCCTCGTCGAGATTCGTTTGGTACGCACATGTAGCGGTTGGCAAACTGTGACGGCGCTTATCTTGAAAACGAGAAGAGCTATCGAAAAGTTGGAAACTGACGAATTGAAGATAAGAACCAAAGAAGTAGGTCGACTGTTGAAAGTTTTTCGATACCTCTTCTAGTTCCCCCAAAAATGCCGCTTCTCGAAACTTCCCCCAGAGTCCGTTTCAATGGAACGAAAGTGAAAACTGAAAACCATCCTCTGACCGCCTCGATTTGCACCTAATTTCCATACCAAATGATCCATTCCCAAAGAACCATCAATCCACTTTTCCGGCTTTTCGGGTTTTTTCCCCCCGGAAGACTGCCTAGAGAAGGTTCTGGACGAACTGGGACTGGAATTGAGACTGAAACTGAAACTGAAACTGAAACCGTGATAAGGTGATAAGAGAGAGACAGAGAAAGATGTCACAGATGATTATGTGGTTTCTGTTTCTGTTTCAATTTCAGTTTAGCGTTTCATTTTTGGTTTTTCGTGTGCTCCGATGCGTTTATGTGCTCTCACACTCACCCACATTTCTTCATTTTCTCACCGAAACCATAGAAACCCCCTTTCCCCTGACCGAATTACGCGCTCTCACGATTTTAATCATAGCGCCAACCTTCTTTCCCAGGCGACATGTGACTGATCGGAAGCCTGCTCTTTGTTTACTACTCCCAGTTTCACGTCTTCTAGATTCAGAGAAACGTTTTCAGATGGCCGCCGACACGGAACGATTCAAAGTGTGGACGGGCAACGATGAGACGATCATCTACTCGCCGTACGAGTACGACTCCACGTGGCTCATCGAGTCGTGGTGGGACGATCTGACGATGCACACGTTCTTCAAGAGGCACTGGTTCAAGTCGGTCTATCTGGCGGCCGCCTACATTCTTGCCACGAACCTCTTGCAAAAGTACATGGAGCCGCGCAAGCCGAAGAGGTCGGTGTCCCATTTTGATTTTCAACCCAGATGATTCGTTCAGCATGCGACCGCTTCTGCTCGTCTGGAACGGCCTTCTCGCGGTGTTCAGTATTCTGGGCACGTGGCGATTCGGCATCGAGTTCTACGACGCCGTCTTCCGACGAGGCCTCGTCGACTCGATCTGTCTGGCCGTCAACCCGCGCTCGCCGTCGGCATTCTGGGCGTGCATGTTCGCGCTATCGAAGATCGCCGAGTTCGGCGACACAATGTTCCTGGTGCTGCGGAAGCGTCCGGTCATCTTCCTCCACTGGTATCATCACGCCGTCGTTCTGATCCTCTCCTGGCATGCCGGTCAGTTCTTCTCTTTTCTTCTTTTCTTATTGGAGAGGTGCTAGAGGTGCCGACGCCTTCTATTCTTTTCATTCACACGACGTCTTCCCCCATTCATAGATTATACGGGGAGGCAGAGATTATTAGGCAACAACCGGCCGATAGACGGGCAGTTCGTTTGAAGTGTTCTGTTCGCCTCGAGTCAATCGAATCAATCGAATCACGACGATGACGAGGAAGCAAAGTACATATACTAATACTGGAGACGGGGGGATGGGCGCCAAGTGCAAGTTCCTGGCCCTATTCGACGGGGAAAGACTGGGCATTTCGACTTCCGTCACACTCACACACACGCGGCAAAACAAACAACCGAGTGGTCTGGTCAAACAGGCCCCCGGGGCTCCTCGGAGCACGAACATAGAAGAAGAAAAGAGTATGTTGTAGCCTCCGACTCATCCTTTCCCTTGTTTCAAGCACCACATCCCACCCTTTCCAATGTCAGCCGTATGTAGTCGTCAACGTCTTCTTATGCGATACACACGCTCCCTAATTGGTTGTCGGCAAGGAGACGTGGAGAAGGGAGAAGAAGAAGAAGAAGCGAGGCGAGACGGGCGATACACATGTTAGCGTTGACATGTCGCCTGGCGACACGCAAATGACGCTTGCCGACGAAAAGCTGAGGGGGGGGGGTCCATGGAAACGAAACCGCACGACGGACGGGGAAAGGGGGGGGGGGGGGGTTCGGGGACGCATCAACTATTGCTAATGCTAGTGTGGAGGAGAGGACGGCACAAAAGTTCGAAAGATCAAAATACGGGGAAAGGGAAATCATGTGAAAAGGAAGAGGGGGTTCAATATGGGGGACCGGGTTTAGATAGGCCGTGGCCCCCTTTCTCTTCTCAAAGCACACTCTCTCGCCGTTTCAAACTGAAAGTGCAATAGAGCAAAGTTGCACTGTAACCACGACGCAATGCTCTCTGAGCCACTGGAACTAACCGCTTCTCATTTGTTGCAGCCGTCGAACTGACCGCTCCGGGCCGCTGGTTCATCTTCATGAACTACTTTGTGCACTCGATCATGTACACCTACTACGCCGTCACCTCGCTCGGAATCCGCCTTCCGAAGCGCGTCTCGATGATCGTCACCTCGCTGCAAACGATTCAGATGTTCATCGGCGTCGCCATCTCGTTCGTCGTCCTCTATCTCAAATCGAACGGAGTGGTAAGAGAGAGAGAGATGGTGACGTCTTCTTCGAGGAATCCACGTTTACAGATGTGTCAACAATCCTACGACAATCTTGCCCTCAGTTTCGGCATCTACGCCTCATTCCTGGTGCTCTTCTCGAGCTTCTTCAACAACGCCTATCTCGTCAAAAAGCCCTCGGTGAAGGAGGCGAAATCCGAATAACGCCCGAAGATTTCTCACGATGAATACGAGTCAACACATCCCCGCCCCCCCCTTTTTATTAAAAAAAAAAGATACAAAAACCTTTTTCCCCCTCTCGCTATCACTAAACACATACAAATTTAACTTATATACGTACTTTGAATGATAATAATAATAATAATAAAGAACAGTTTCCAATAAACACTAGTACTAGAGCAGCGGAAGTTCTAACACTGTACATCTGTACACGTGGATGTATTCGGCGGTTGTTTTCAACTCGCATTGATAAATTACTTCCTGTCGAGACATCCTGTCAATTTCAGACCCCTTTGTATTGTGAAAATGCTCGCTCGAATGCAAATTCGCTCTGTTGCACTCGACAGAGCAGCGGTACCACGGTTTAGAGCTCTCCGCAATTGTAGAACTGACGGGAATAGACCTCGGCGATCAATTGAGCCCGATTTCTATTCCGGCGAGTTCTAAAACATGGTACCGCCCTAGAAAAAAGGGAGTGCAGTAGAGCGCGTTTGCACTGAAGCTGAAACATCCTGGCAGTAAAGGTGGAAACCACTTCCTACTCGAGATAAGACCCCCTTCGATTTCTCTTTTCCTTATCGCACTTGAAGGTTTGGGTGTGTCAGTCTCGATTATCACTCGTTGTCTCTGTCTCCTCCCAACCTCTGCCTCCCTCCCTCCCCCCAACCACAATATTATTTTCGCTTCCCGTCACTCGTTCATTTACCGATGACCTTAACCTCTGTACAACCAGCGGAACTCGCCACAATCCCGGCCGACGCTCTCGAATTGAAGTGGGACTGTCTGGATCAGTCGCTGTTGGGCAGCGGCAAGTTCGGCCACATCTATCATGTGTTTTACGACGGTTTCGTGAGTTTCCGCTCTTTTCCATCGTTTGCTCAGCGTAACTTTCGTATAGTTTACAGGATGCGGTTTTGAAACGGTCGAGGAATGAGGACGATGAGGCCGAAAGAGGTGAGATTTTAATAGTGAGCAGCTTGGAAACAAACGGGATGAGGAGCTAGAGGCCGTTCTTACTGTATTGAAACAACGCCCGCCCCTTGAGTTTCAGAGCCCATATCTTGAGACCTAGAAGAGTTAGGAAGAAGGTGTCAATTGTCAAAATGTAGCTGACAGCTCAAGAAACTAGTTTTCAAGGTACAAACTCAGAAAGTCATAGCGATGGTCGGGCTCTAGAACAGAACTAGAATGCGAAAACTAAGAGACGGAATTCCGTGCAACTCTGTACTAGACCTTGATATTCTCAGAAAACGTGATGCGCGAGGCGCAAGTCGTCGCGTCGCTCAACAACTGCGCCAACGTCATCCGCATCTACGGCGTCTGCGAGCAGTCGCCGTTTCGCGGAATGATCATGGAGTACTGTGCGGGTCCGAGCCTCGCCGAGCTCGTCTTTCAGCTCAATCAGAACCAGGTCAAGGTCGAGGCGTTGCGCGTCTACAAGTGGTGTCATGAGTTGGCGCGAACGCTTTGCGAACTCAACGTCACCCACTTTCACGGCGATCTGAAGCCGCAGAACGTGATAGTGAAGGAGAGACCGTGCTGCTGTCCGAACCCCTTTTTCGAGAGTCGACAGATACAGGAGACGGTAGGTCACGCGGAAACTGTGTCACGATTCTAGACAACTCCGGTTTCAGACATATTCTCTGTGCCAGTCTTGCAAAGGAGTGCATCTAGAACAGATTTGTCTGAAAATCATCGACTTTGGCATGTCGTTCAAGCACGGCACCCCGAGAAACTAGTCAGTTCTCAACGATGTTCCGAGTGAAGGAACCCGTTTTTCAGCGGCGGCACCCTACAGTTCGGTGCTCCGGAGACCGTCGACGGCACCTACGACGAGAAGTCCGAGGTGTTCTCGTTCGGACTCCTCATGCTGACACTGGTCATCGGCAAACCAACCGACGAGTGCGACCACGAGCAAAAGATGTTTCTGGTGAGCCAGGAAGACGCTGCTTTATGAAATGACGTCAAAACTTTGTATTTGCAGACAATGCGAAATAATCCGACATTCATCAAATGCAATTCAAATTCGATTTGCGAAACGATCACAGCTTGTACTGTAAGTTACTCATATCTCGAAAACTGGAGGAGCTAAGAGAGAGCTGTCAACTACAAAAGTGTAGCAAATGAAATGTTTGACAACGTTTTAAATGACAGTTTTTACATGGCTCTTCTAGATTTCAAGATATTGACCTTTTTCTGTATTTCCCGGATATGTAGCCAAAAACAAGACGTTTTCGATTTTCAGCACGATGATCCCACACTACGCCCAACTTTCAAAGTTCTCTACGAGAAGCTTAACAAACGGCACGACCACTACAAAATGCTTCGTGGCATCGACAGTCGGACCCACGCGAATCAAGAAAGGCAGGAGTTTCTGGATCATTACAAGTTCACAAGGTGCCTTCTTTCTTTCAACATACTTCCGGCTCTAACGGTTTCTTTTCCCCCTCAGAAAATCCATCAGAACCGTCACCACGTCGACATTCCTCTCCGAGTCCACAGAAGGCTGCTCGACGTCGCAAATCCTTTCGGACGCCGAACTTCAGACCAACGCCGACATCCTACAGTACACCTACGAGAACAATGTGTTTGTGTGAGTTAGAAGACGGGGGGACGTCATCTGAAGCCAAAAGTCGCATTTTCAGCGACAGTCCGTTCTCGTCGCCACCAGTGTCGCGAAAAAACAGCGACGGCTACGAGCTGCCGCGTCGAATCGTCGAGAACCCCGTGTACACAAATGATGAGTGGGTGCCTAGGAAAACAAAGAGTAACCGAACCGTTGGTAAACTACTGACGACGTCCCGATTTCAGAGCCATGATGGTACAGCTACCGTACCCCACGCACAAGGTGCTCAAGTCCAAAAAGTCCGTTTGGAGGAGTTTGGTGCAGGCGAAAAACGTGATTGTCAGGCGGCTCATGAGGTGGCGGTGACTCGCCAGTTTCTAGTTATAGAATTAATTTTAAAGTTCAATTTCTGAATAATTTACAATGAATCTCTGGCCTGAATGCAGTTTTAATTTCCTCTTTTTTTGTTTTTTTTGTTACCATAAAATGTTTTCATTTCGGGGGGGCAATTTAGTGGGACAATGATATTTTCTCAAAAGTTGAAAAAAATTTCTCAAAATGATAGAGAGTACAAATAAAATTCAAAGAGGGGCGAAAATGAAATTGGCAAGATGAAACCCTCACTAGAATGTTTGGTTTTGAGGGGTGCAATTCGGGGGGGAAAAAGCTTCTTTTTGTGACTGGGATATGGAGGAAAAAGGGAGAAAACTACCGTAAAACCATTTGTTTTAGATTTTCGTTTGAATATATTTTTTGTTTGTTTTGACAATTTTAGTGGCTGATAGAGGGGGGTAAAGGAGAAGAGGAACCCGGTGGGAGAGAAAAATCATCGGAGGGAGATCCGGTACAAGAAGAAAAAGAAGAAGGGGGCGAAGAAACAGAGAAAACAAGGACAGTTTCAGACACAGAGTTTCAGACAAAACAAACAAATTTTCAGACGTACTCCTCTTCGGCAATACTGCAGCAGATTGTGAAGGGCACCTGAATTTCTCCACATATTTTCTCGTTTTCGACAAGAATTAAGACATTTTTTGGGCGGGATCGGTTGGGAGGGGGGAAGAGTTTCGGACAATGTTGTCATCACAAAAACAACTTTGGATAGAGCTGTTGCGAAAAAAAAAAATAACTGCGGGGAAAGGGTACACGAAAGCGGGAGAGAGTAATGTTTCTAAAGTTTCGAGAAAGAAGAGAGGAAAACGAAATGAAATCGGAAAGAAGGAGAATGGTAAAAGGGGGGGAGAGAGAGGTTCAGCCAGTTTTCGAGGCGGAGAGATGAGGCGTTCATCACTGAAAAATTGACAAAATGGAGGAGGCGGCGGCGGCGGTGATGGGTGCTCTTTAAGGAAAAGGGGGGGAGCAAGACGAGGAAGGCTGGGCTCTCTCGGAGGTTTTGGGTGTTTCAGAGCCCAAAACTTGAGGATAAGAAGAGATAGGGGAAAGTTGACAACTATCAAAATAGTTGCCAACTTTCTCCCATCTGTTCTAGCTTTCAAGCCTTCCGTTCGTTTCTCCCCTTTTCCTGGCATTCGTGCTTCTTACTTCGAGCTGCTAATGGAAAAACTCAAAACGGATAGGTCACATGCACACGTTCACATCACAGTTAGCAAGTGACACACAGTTGGACAAACACAGAAAACGATAGATTTGATAGAGTGCAAGTTTAGTTCGGGTGAGTTTTGGTTCAAAGAGGCCGCCTACCTGACTGAGCTCCGAGTCTAACGACGGCGAGTCCCTCCGCGGGTCCGGACTGTCGCTGGTGCTTGCGCTCTCCTCCTCGATCACACCGTTCACCGAGCCGCCTGGAAGAAATGCACATTGATCGGCTCTTTTTGGCCCAATAGATGTTACCATTGCAAGCGGTCGTCGGATCGTAGGTGTTCTCGATTTCCTCTATCCACTTCCGATGATTGTGGTGCATGTTGATACAGAGCTCCGAGTTCTCGAGACCAGGCAGGATTGGCAGGAGACCACACTAAAATTTAAGCATTCAGACGGGGGGACGTCAACTGATCAGTTACCTCGTTCATAGCCTGCGCCAACGGGCTGACGACGTGAGAGATGAACGAGTCCTGAAGCTTCGCGACCTGCGCGTCTTCTCTGTCCATGTAGCCAGTGACAATGATCTTGCGGCGTTTCTCTTCGTCGCCCTGCTCGTAGAACTCCTGGCAGATGCGATCCGTCCACTGGCGGTGGAGGCCGTACGGCTTCGTGGGGCTGTTGATGTCGGCCATCTTGATGATCAGCTTTGCGACGAGCAACCGATCCGACTCGACCTGCAGATCCATGTCGGTGAGCCGATCGTTGAAGGTCATGATGATCTCGAAGTGCTGCTTCAGGTCGGTGGACAGGATGTACTCGAGCACCAGGTACCGGAATCGTTTTATCTCCGCCGGATCGAGATTCTCGATAAAAAAATTCTCGGCGTTGCTCAGCAGCTTCCACGACACGGCGGCGTGGTGGTTCTCGAGAACGCTTCGATCATTGTAGAGAATCGCCTTCGGATCCTCGACCGTCACCAGGAAGGCGTTCGTCACGCCCGGATGGTCGTAGTCGTGCATCGCGGCCGCCGTGTACAGCGCCATCAGCTCCAACGTGCTCATCTGCGACATAATCGAGGCGGCCGGCGGTTGCGGAGCCGGGATCACCGAATCGGGGCTCTTGGCGACTCCGAACTGCGGGCGGACCGGGTGTGCTGACAGGTAATAGCAGGCGTGGAGCACATCTGCCGCGTGGATTCGATTGTGATCTGGAACACTTTCATGTTGATTGCAGAGAACTGCTCCAAGTGGGCGGGGCTTACAAGGGATCTCCCAATATCCTTTCTCCAGCGAGTGAAAGAAATTGAAGAACTTCAGCGGTGACACTTTAAAGATCCGGAACAGATCGGCCTGTTGGAACACCTGGTACGCCAACTGCAAAGGAAGCAATCGATAATCTCTCGCCCTGTCACGCAACACACCCTGCTGAGTATCGTCGTCGGAAACTTTCGGGAGACTTGAAATATCGGGAACGCCCACTCGGCGATTCCGCTGAAATCCTGTTCGCTGTCGAGCTCGCGAGTGTCGTATCGTTGGCCATCGACAGTGGTGACCACCGTGTCGACGTGAGTGCCCGACTCTTTCCGAGAAACACTCAGCTTTCGAAGCAGGTCGACAGGCGCCTGATGCTCGTTGTTGTTCGACGGCGACGCCTCGGTTTTCCAGTAGCTGAAAATTGATACATTCAAATACTTGAATTTGAAGTACGGGGGGGGGGCAGAAGTGGGAGCCCCGAAATTCCCCAAATTCAACGGGAAATTCAAACATTTCAAATTACAGCTTACTGTACTTTTAAAGGCGCAGTGCGTATTTCTCCCCAAGGTTTCGCCACGAAATTTTTTCACTTTTCGCTCGATTTTTTTTTCATAAAAACCTGCGCCATCGATTTGTTCTTTTTCTCCAATTCAATTTTTTCGCAACAGCTTCAAAACGAAAATGGGCGGAGCCTCAGGGAATTCCTGAGAATCGGCGATAATTATTCAAGTTTCCCGGTTTCCCCGGAACTTCCGACACTTGCGACTAGCTCTTGATCCTTCAATAAACCCGACCGCCCGTGTGGCCATCTCGTTTCGCTCTTCCAGTCGGATGGATACCTAGCGAAAGCAGTCAGCGGCGAGTTGACTCGTTTCTGAAGGCGATTCACGACAAACACTCCGAACGGCTGGATCTCCTTCTCGGGCACCGTCGACGGTTTGATCGAGGAGGAGGTACTCGGTTGATTCAAACCATTCATACTTTCATCTACAGATTCACTCGATTGGGAGGGAAGCGAGAGAAAGAAGGAGAAGTGGTGTCACGCGTGACACACAAAGAAAAAGTTAAAGGAGGGGCGATATCAAATGCGAATGAAGGAGAGAAAATGGGAAAATTCAATGAAGAGCAGCCGCAGCCACAGCAGCAGCGGCCACCACCATCGCACAAAAAACAAGTGGAAAAGGGAAAAAAGGGAAAAACAAACAAGTTTTTCCCTTTCGTTTTTCAGCCACATTCAGATCCGTTCCAGATCTTCAAATTCAGGTATTTTAGAGGGGGTCTTAACATTAAAAAACGAAAGGTTTGTGTTTTTTGTTTTGAAAATCTCTACAGGTGTGATGAAAAACGTCTTTTTTCAGAAATTTGGGTACGTTTTCGATAGTGAAAAAAATTCGGAAAATCTCGGATTTTTCTGGCATTTTTCGAAACAGCCGCAAAGGAATTCTTAAAAAATTCTCCAAATTCACTGAATAGGGTCATAAGTAATGTTTTTAAAAAACAGAAAGTGTGACAGGGAACACTAAACCCCTCCTTCTTCTTCTTCTCCTTTTTCCGGGGAGAAGCGGAGAGAGAGAGAGATGGAAGGACCAACAAACACCGCGGACCCGTCCGTCCGCTCCCCAAAGGGACACACGGGACGAGCCGTCTTTGTACCAAAAAGAAGAAAGACAGAAGAGTGGGGAGGAGGAGGAGAGAGAAAGGCAAGAAAACAAATTACCCGTCTTCTTTCTCTCTTCTCTGGGCGGGAACTAGTCGAAAAGTGACCTAGATCTGATTTTGCTTTCCTCTCGCTTCGAAACTGCGCTCTATCGCACTGCGCCCCACCGCAAACTCTCGGCGGGAAAATTGGAGATTTGAAAACTCAAATTAGAGCATAGTCTGGAAAAGAAAGAAGAAGAAGGGAAGAAGGAGGGGATAATAGACAGGATACACCTCCTCCCCCCTTTAGGAGAGCCGCCCCTCTCTGTTTTCCAGACAAACACGATTCGGAAAGGAAACGAAAGGGAAAAGAGAGAACGAGAGCGGCGGAATAATGGACGAAAGGGGAGAGAGGAGGAGGGATTTCTCGGAAAGCAGAAGAAAAAATACTGAAACCCACGTCTAGAAGACGGGGGTCCTCCTCCTATTAGAGCCGCTTGGAAAGGGGGGGGGGGATTTAATCCGTCCGCTCCATTATTCTTCCGCGTCTTTCGCCTGATGACTACAATTTGTATAGTCAATGCTTTCCGGGTATCACCTGATGTCAGGTGGCCAAGGATCCGACTATCCTTTCTCTAACGAATCTTAGGCCATGACACGTGGAATAGGCGTTGCCATGGCCTAGCTTTCTCTCCCTCTATACCAGCAACCACTAGTTGGCCTAGGATCTGACAGAGCGAGTTTTAGGCCATGCCACGTGGAACTAACGCGGCCGTGGCCTAGCTTTCTCTGTGCTCATCAAGTACGTCACAACCAGGAAAAAAGAAGGGGGAAGAAAGGAAAAAAGTAGAAGAAAAGTTTTCGGTCGCCTAAGGGGGGACTACATCCTTTCTCCCCAAGCGGGACAAAAAAGAAGGAAGGAAGACAAAAAAAAACCTTCTCTTCTTCTACCCGTCCCTTTTGTTTTCTGGTCCCTTCATTTCCGTTCGTGTAATCGTTTTTTTCTCTTTTTGGTTCTTCTCCTTCTGATCACGAGGGGAAAACGACGACGGCGGCGTCGTCGTCACGTCTTCTTCTCTCTAGAGGGAGATGTCCCATTTTGTGAACTGTCACGCCTCAAAATCATAACTAAATACAACTAGACCTTGAAATCGAGGCGATTGAAAGCCCAAGGAAACGGATCAAAAGGGGGTCCTTATTTGAAAAATTGAAAATGAGAGGGTGAAGTGGCATGAGGTGGCACGACGGGGGTGGGTGGTAGGAGAGATCGAAATGAAATAAGATATGAATGGAATAAGGGCCCCCTTTAGCTTTTCAGTGGGAGAGAGAGAGAGCAAGAAGAAGGGAAACATTGAGTGACATGTCAAAGACCCCCCTATTTTTATTTTTTTCTTCCAACTGACACACCCGAGGGACCGTTTCTCTTCTTCTTTTTCTCGGTTAGGTGAATCGATTTTACAAAATACATACATTTTCGAACGCAAACAAATGCGAGTTTTTCCGAACTTTTTACCACTTAAAACCTATGCTCATGCGCCTTCAATATCGGTTGATTTTGATAAAAAACTAAAAAAATTGAAGGCGCATGGCATTTTTTCGACGTTCGGGTCTTGCCGCGCGGTACGTTTTCCGTGGTAAAAAGTGCGGAAAAGCTTGCTATTTTTTGAATTTTTCGACGGTTTTCGAAGAAATTGTATGAATTTTCGAAAACACAGACGAAAAACGCGCAGCATAAGTCCAAAAAGGGGGGTTTTTTATTGGTCGAGCACAATGTTTCAAAGTACAAAGAGAGGAAATCGAATAAGACGCCAAGAAGCAAGAAACAAGGAATCCCCAGCAACATCTTCTTCTTCTCCTGCTTCTCCTCGCGAAAAAAACTACAACAGCTTCCAAGAGAAGAAGACGTGAGGGAAGGGATCTTCCACGTGTGTGTGTGTGTGTTCCCACGTCTTCTGCCTCCCTCTCCTCACATCTTCTCAATTTTCCGCTTCCGCTCCGCCGACTATTCTCTATTGAAGTATTGAAATCAAAGACGATTCGTCCAAGTCGCAGCGGGATAAAGGGAGGGATAGAGAGAGAGGGAGGTGTCGCGTGACTCTTCTTCTTTTTGTTTTGTTTTGGTGATCTGATGATCAGGAATATGCCGAAAATTTCGAGAAAGTTGAGGAAAATCATGAAACGGTTCGTATTCAATGAAATGTTTAAAAAACAATGAGAAAAAGCAAAAGAAAAATTTTCGTTGCGAGACCTTAGGAAGAAATGGGCACTACGCCTTTAAAAACTACCGTTTCTCCCGCGCCAACCCCCTCGGAAAAACCTTAAAATTCCCGCCCTTTTTTCGAGTGGCCTAACTTTCTCACCTGCTGCTCCTGGCCTTGTTCGGCTCGGCGGGCACTGTTGGCAGTCCGGTGGCCGATGTGACCGTCGAGAATGTGACATTCGAGATTCGCGGTTTCGACGCCTGAAATGATGACAAGTTGATGACATTGATATTGGAAAGGCAGGCGGTAGGGAAGAGAAAAGCGCCTCTTCCTCATTTTCAGCCAATTCATATTTTTTATTGCGTTTTTTAGCTGCGAGCGCGCGCGCGGTTTTTCCTTGACATTCTTCATTTTCGTCTAGAACAGAGTTGGAGAACCGAAACAAAGCGGGGGGCAGACTCGCCTCGTTCGGCTGCTGACACGGATCGGCGGTCTCGACGACCCCCACCGGTGTCTGCAGCGGCGTCGTCTGAATCGCGACCGACGATGACGTCGCCGATGAATCGATGCCGAGACATTTGGCCGCGTGGCGTGTCGACACATATTTAAATATCAAATTGTCCATCGCCGTGGCGGCGGAGACGCCCTGCCGATTCACCGAATGTGTCGACGAGACGGCCGACGATGGGGTCGAGTAGAAGCCGTTCGAGGCGGCCGACGACGACGAGAACGTCTTCGACGTCGTCGTCGGCGATGAGGTGGCACTGCTGGATGACGTCGTCGTCGTCGTGGGATGCGGTCCAGCCGATTTGCATCGCGACGCCGGCGAGTGCGATTCGCTTCGTCGCGGAAGCATACGAGCCGGAAGTGAGGAGAGTATTGTGGGCCGGTTTTTTCGCACAGCCAACACCGTGCTACCTCTTCTACCTTCTGAAGAGCAAGAAGACGTTACGGTCCGAGCAGAATCACGTGTGACAGATAAAGAGAGAGAGAGAGGTGACATCAGGAAGATTGGAGATGGTTGAAGACGTCACAGACTGAACGAGACGTCTCCTCTCGCTTCTAATCAACTACTACCGAATGCATTGGTCGCCGTTCTTCTTCTTCTTCTTCCTTTCCTCACCCTTAAGGCCCAAAAACCAGGAAAAAACAACAGGAACAACGCTAAGAGGAGGAAAAAGGAAGGAAGAAGCGTTGTACCTACACAAATCCGAGTAAGGAAGTGTTTTTTCTTCCCGAGTGAGTGAGTGAGTGAGTGTTTGTCATGAAATTATGGTGGCACAAAGACAAAGAAACGTGGAAAAAGGAGGAAAAAACGGAGAGGAAATGGATGAATGAATGGGAGAATGAATGGAATGGGAGGTAAGCGAAACGGAATAATTGATGGACTTTTTGCGATTTTCTACCTACATTATTGAAAAGGCACCCCTAATACAGAGTTTTCCCTATGATCCGTCTATTTTTGAAATCTTTGAAGTGAACATGTGGCCTAGAACTCCCAAAATGGGCCATGAACCGTAAGAGCCGTTTTTGTCGTTGCTGGCCAGAAATTGAGTTTTCTAGACCCTCAGTTCAAGTTAGAATTCAAAAGGGCTGGAGAAAAGGTTCCACCTACAGTAATACATCCAGTAAAGACTCCCATAAGTGGCTTGCCAGTTTCAGAGCTCATACCACGATAACTAGAAGAGACAAAAAGAAGTTGTCAACTGTCAAAATGTTCCTTACAAGGCAAGGAGCAACTTTTCAGTTTGCACATTTTTCGTATCTCTTCTAGCTTTCAAGATATAATGGCTGCAATTTCAGAGAGAGAGAGCTCAGCTTACACGAAGAAGTGACACGGAAGAAGAACAAGGAAATCGTCTGGACATGGATAACTGAACCCATTTCTACGCTTCCTCTTGATTGCTTATGCGCGCGCGCGCACCGCGCCCATCGGACACCTACGCTAATGATATGTGCATTCCGAGTGCTCTCAATTTACTACTTTCGGGTTCTCACATCTTCTTCCTCCTCCTCCTCCTCTTCTCCGCTTTTTCCGCGAATCGTCCTCATCCTCATCCTCATCATCCTCATCATCATCATCCACGCCTTCGTTGCAGAGCACACATAAATGGTAATTTGAGATGAAAAAGCCTCGCGAGTAATTGGCAAAATTTGAATAGATATTGGCGGGGAAAATGGTTGGGTGAATTTTGTATTATATTGTATGAATTGTATGCAAATGTGTTTGAAATTGGAAAAATGAAACGAAATGAATGTTTGGTCTGGTCTCGTCTGCGATGAGGACAAAAGGAGCAGGAGGAGGAGGAGCAACACAATTCCCCCATCGCACAATTTTCCGGCTTCAAGGACTACAAACCCGGATTACGGTAGCGTGTCTCTCTCTCTCGAACCACTAAAAGTTTTGAAATTCCGAATGCAAATGAGAATGGGTGGACACATAAGGATGAGCCAGAAGAAGACATTAGAGATACAGAGAGGAGAAAAAAAAACAAGTTTGGAATGGGGGAAGAGGGAGCCCCCCGGAAGAAGAACTCGGAGAGTTCGCGAGTGGATCACAAATCTGGGCCGAAGAGAGAAAGCGGATGTACAAAACAAGGAAGACGATGACGATGACGATCATGATCATGAAGATGTGGAGGAGTATGGGCGGGAGGGGGTGAGCTGGAAGTTCCAGACTGGAAATGAGAAATGGGGGAATAGACAAGTAGATCAAGTTCCAGTGCTTCAGAGGGCTTCAAAACAGAGCCTTGTTTGAGTATCCTTACAACTTCAAAGATCTTCTTGACGACTACCAGTTATCGTATTTTCTGAATTAAGGGGTCCCCCAAGCTTTGAGCCCTCATATCTAGAAAACTAGAAGAGTTGGGTGAAAATTGTCAACGGACACAACTTGAAACATTTCATAAGTTGACACCTATTTCCAATCTCGTCTAGTTTTCAAGATACGAGCCCATTGGCCGTTAAGTATGGTAGACTAGAAGTATCGCTTTCAGAACCACTACTTCCAATGTACCTACAATCGTTGGTTCGACTACATCCACCATCTATTCATCCAGATACTACAATTTTCAGTCAACCCCAATCCTTCTGCCCCGAGCAACCAACCAACGAAAAGAAAAAGAGCAAGAGGATGAGAATCTCTCTCCTCCCCATCTAACCTTATGACATCGCGAATGAAAAGAGCACAACCGGAAAATCCGAGAAAGGCCAGCAAAACATAAGGGGGCGCCCGGATGGGTGGATTGTCGTCGTCGTCGTCATCGTCGTCTTCACACTTCCAATTAAATCCTATCCGGTCCGATGAGGCGCGCGCGCGCGCGAGACCGGCAAGTTTAATTAAAAACTTTTGTCGACGAAACGAAACGAAAGAGCAAGAGCAGGAGAGTCTACGGTAGGTATTGGAAGGGGGAAAGGGGGGGACCAAAGTCTTTTTCCAACAAGCAAAGCAGACCAACTCGAGTGTGAACCTAATCGCTCATTTGTGCTCATCGAGTGAAAGAAAACATAGGGAAAAAACCCGCATGGGCTCGAGGCTCGAGCGGAGCATCATCGTGAAGGCGTCACTTCGTCATGCGATGCACTTTATCATACGGACTGACTGATTAGCCAATTAGGCTTCGGCTGATCATGATGAAAAGGTATTCCCATCTGACATTTTGTTTCTAGCTGGATTGAAGATTGGAAGGATTGACGTCAATGGAAGAAGAAGAAGAAGAAGAAGAGGGAGGGTGTCATGTGATAATGGAGATTATGTGTGGGGGGATGATTTGACATTTGCTCGCTTCTTCTTGCTTTTGCAGAGAGAAGCGGGCCAAGGGGGCGGAGCTTATATCCGAGCCTTTCCAGGTTACGGTAGCCACGACGTCTTCAAGGCGGCGCCAATTTCCTAATCAAAAGGCGACGTTGGAGAAGGGAGAAGCACACGGAGAAGGAGAATAAGAATGAATGAATGAAAAGAAGGCGTCCGTGTGTGTGCGACAAAAGTGAGAGCGCGACGAGAATTAATCTCATAAAACACATCGCGCTTCTTCTTATTCTCCTGCTTCTTATGCTCGCCGTCGCGCAGTCGAGACGACGGCTCCGCGGAGCTCTCGAAGAGCACACCTAGAAATTCATCAGGAGAAGATGACGAAACATGTGTGTATCCAGCGGAATTTCAGATGAGAGAAAGCGAGAGGAAACTGCTGGAAATTCTCTGGACCTTGGCCGGAAACTCGAATAATTTCCTGTTGGAGTCCAAAGAGAGATAAAGAGTTCAAAGAAACAGAGGTGTCCCATCACCAACAACTTTATCATTTCCTCGTGTTTACTCTAGCACGACGACGACTTGGCATGACGTGGTCCCAAGAAAGGTACACACATATACACACGGGAACGAAAAAGAAGAGAGAGAGAGAGCGAGTTCGCGGGGACCTAATCCAATAACAAATTCAACCCAAGGGACTGCCCCCCCCTTTTGCCCAGGGGGTCCTAGTAGTGTTCCATCATGATTGTCGTGTCGCAAAAAAAAGAGAGAGAAGCGTGTGTGTGCGCCGCAGCCAAAAACGACGCGCGAAGACGGACACACACTCGTTTCCCACGCCAAATCCGCGGAGCATGTCGGAGAGCAAGAGGAGGAGCACTAAGTAGCAAAGACACAGAGAGAGAGAAACGTCACGCGGAGGAGGGAGCGCGGACGGACGGAAGCCAGAAGGAGGGGGTCCCAAAACACATCTCCAAGGGGGGGGGGGGGGGGTAACGGAGTAACACTCTTGTCAATTTGTCACCCATTCATATGTATGTGTGGTCATGTGAGTGTGTGTTTGCAGAAAAAAAAGAGAGCTCAGAAAGGCCAAGTTTCATTTTGAGTGGGAAGAAACACGTGGATTTCCCCCAGAGGCGGTGATCCGAGCTGGACGGAAGTCGGAAGACGGAAGCGGAAAAACCGCGGAAGTCGGAAGTCGGAATTCTGCCCGTCTTTAGATGTGACCCCGAGTGGCCTCAGTTTTTGAATACCTTTTCTAGATCTCGAGATACAACCTTTCGGAACTGATCCGCCAGCCAACTGGTACCACGACAGTTTGAGAACCGATGTCTAATTAGGTGAGAAAGGAGATGTGGACTAGGAGCAGAAGAAGACGTAGAAGAGAAGACGTCAAGGATGATGCACGCATCAAACTTCAGAATTCAAAATGCGTGCGACGATGGGAGAGAGCCCAAAAATTAATCAACTTTTCGTCGTTTTCCAAAGGTTTGAAAGGGATCGAGAGGAGGATTTGATTACACGGAATGTTCTCCTTCTTTCTTTTGCTGCTGCTGCTGCTCAAGAGCAAGCGACACGGACACGGAAGGCCGAGGAGGTTCCGGGTGACGCCTTCTTCAGAAGAAGAAGACGTCAAAAACCTTCTCCTTTGAACTCGAAAGGAGAGAAACGTTAATCCCACCGCGAGATATCCGCTTTTCACATTCATACGGATTCACAATTCTCCAGAAAACCGGATTTGGATTTGTGTTGGAGGCTCCAACCCGCAAGAAAAAGAAGAAAGAAAGTGATGACAGATTGTATCTAGTTCAATGACTCGGTTGGTCTCTTCTTGTTGTTCGCCTCTACAGCTATTGCTGAAAACTATGAACGGGGGGGGGGGGGCACTGGGGAGAGCAAGAGCTGACCAAATGTTGTTTTGTCAAAACAAACTTGTTGAAAGAGGAGACCCCCCCCCCCCTGTCATTTTACTCGAAAGAAGAGATAGAAAGAGGGAGAGCATAGAAGAAGAAGAAGAAGCAGGTCAATTTGAAACTAGAGTCTATAGACTAGGTGGAAGGGAGAGACGCAGACAGATGTTAGGACACCATCATCATCATCATCATCGTCACAGCTGTGCGGTGCTGACCGACGACGACGACCTTGTTGTTCCGATTCGAACTTTTTCTTCGAGAATGAGAGAAAATGAGCACGTGACGAGCAGTTGGGGCGAGGTTTGAAGCGAAATTGCTTACATTTTTGAAAAATGGGGTCAACTTTGGGGTCTAACTACAAAACTAAACATTCTTTCTCGATGAAGACCCCGCTACTTCTGTACCATTGTTGCACAACTTTAGAATTCGCCTTGGGCAGAGTTTGTGGACTCGTCCTTTGTGATGACAAAGGGACTCTCGGAACGGGAAACGTGAAGCCATGCCCACAGTATGTGGTGATGGTCTGCTGGTATCGATGATACTTTATCTCAAATTTTTTGAATACTGTCAACTGGCAACATGTTGCTCATATTGTGACCTATAAATTGTTAGTTGAAGACTTTTTTCTAGCTCCTCTGGTTTTCGAGATATTTTCCATTTACATGTACGTGGGAACAAGCGATATGGCGTATAAACATTGCACAAAGCCCGTTCCTTATTATAATCACAAATGTATGGAATCGTGAGTCCAAATGAAGAAGAACTCTCAATCATTCGTCCTTTCCCCACGAGAACCTTGGAAGCCAAGTATTGGGGTAGCTAGCAAGAAAAGGAAAAAAAACGCCTTACCATCGCAATCGGAACCATGACGTGCGCACAATCGACACAACACTTGCATCGAAAGTCCATCGAGCACACGACGCACTGGCCGACGAAGTTGACCAACGAGCTGGTGGAGGCACGCGACGAGGATCCGCGATGCGAAAGATCACGACTGCCGCGCGACGACGAGGCCCGATGCTGACCGCCAGACGGCGGATGCGTCGGAGTGAGATCCGACGAGCTCCGCGGCAAGTGATGCATCGGCATTCGACACGATGAACAGGGTGGAGATGGAAGAGGTGGCGGAGCAAGATCAGAGGCTCTTTCTGGAGGACGCGAGATGCGGTTAGTGGGCGACGGAAATGGAGAGAACGGACGAGGAGAGACAGGAAATTGAAAGTGGCCTAGGAAATTGACTTCTTCTTTTTCAGCCAGTAGTTCTGCAAGCTTTCGCTGACAATTTTTGGGTGGGAACACTTGGAAGAGTTTGAAAACCTAGGGAACGGTCTCTGAAACTTCCAGTGGCCAAGATGGATAATATCTCGAAAACCAGAGGATCTAGAAAAAAGTAGCCAACTAACAATTTGTAGCTCACAGTATGAGCAACATTGTCTTAATTGACAATTTTCAACCAACTCTTCTAGTTCTCGAGATACAACCACCAAATGGTCGAACTTTGAGGTTAAAGGGGGATGTGCATGGGATTTGGACTTTGACACTAGATAGAAGAGAGATAAGATGATGATAAATCAACTATATGATTTCAGAATTTCGAAGAAAAAAAAAGAAATATAATCTCTCGATCGTCCAAAGTATTCTTTGCGCAAACGAAAAATGCCACACCCTTTTCCTTTTTTTTGCGCAACGAACCTATTGTTCCGAAAATTAATTCGTTCCGATCAAAATTGGCCAACTTTTGATTCTTGTTTCTTTTGTAATCAAAATTATATATGAATTTAGGCTTGGAATTGAACATTTTGGAACTTTTTCGTCGGTTTTAATGTTTTTGAGGTCGGAGAAGAAGAAAAAGATGAAATGGAAAAGCGGAAAGGGTTCCAAAGGGAAAGAGTGGGAAAGAAAAGTAAATAAGAGGATTTATTGGGGATAGTTGGAAATTATGAGAATTTCCATTCCGAGGAAAAAAACACGCAACGCGGCCGCGACGCGTACCTTCACCCACCAGTTCAAAGAAGTAGGTTTACCTCTGAAACTAGCAGAGCTGGAAAAAAGTTGTCAACTGAAAAATTGTTCATCACATCATTGGCACTATTGTGGCAGTTGACAACTTTCGGATAGCTCTTCTAGTTTCCGAGATCCCAAGGAATGAGCAGAGGCGCATATCACAGGATGAGGAGGCGAGAAGAGAATGCGTGCGAAAAGTGAATGAGCGCCAAATTGGCGTGATTTGGGAAAAAGGAGAAGCAGAGGCGGAGGGGCAAGACTCGCTCCCTCTCGCAGTCTCCTAGTCTCCCTTATTTCGCACACATGTACACGAATCGAATCGGATTAGATTATTAAGCAGTGGGAGCAGGAGCAACAGCGACAGCTGCTTTTCCTTCCCAATTCCTCATTTTCAGCCATCGAATTTCAGCGTCTGATTGTGGAGAGCAGACGAACAGCCGAAGCAGTGAACACTTGACGGGATTCCTCATTCCTTGACGTTTCTAAGGCTTCCGACGATCTTCTAATCCTCCCACCCTACCCTCACAATCAGCAAATCCGTCCTTTCATTGATGTCATTGCTGGACGCACGCGGGAAAAGAAAAAAAAGGAGAAATAAGAAAACAAGGGATTTGGCGTGCGCGCGCGCGCGCGGGTGTGATGATCAGTGCTGCCGCTGCGCCAATAATCTCGAATCTTCAGACACACTACTCACCCCGACGATCATCGACTCGCCGCCGTAGGGGTTCTCGATGACGGACGGCAGGCCAAAGTCCAGTCCGTTCATCGGCAACGGCCTCTGCTCCAGAAGTGTGGCCACGGCGCGAAGGCACGACGCCACGTTGCCGGGCAGCTCTTTGTTCATCAGCATGTCGGCGATGAGTCCTTTCGCCTCGCTTAGTGTCGAGCCGGTGATCTGGAAATAGGATACATACAGGTTCAGTATTCGTTGTAACACATTTGGGAGTATTTCAGAGTCCATATCTTGAGAACCAGAAGAGATAAATAGGAGAAACTTGTCAACTGCCAAAATGTGGCCAATGAACTTAAAAACATCTTGTTAGTTGACAGTTTCCGCCTATCTTTTTCAGTTCTCAAGATATGGCTCGCAAATGTCTTGTCAGTTAGAGTAGGCGTCAGATTGAGCCCTGACTAACGAGGAACAGATATGGTGACGTATGTAGCGTATTATCTATCAATCGATCAAGGTGGCAGATAGGTGGATGCTCATTACACGGTCTATCTAGATTGCTTGATCAAGATAAGGGGGAGGGCTCATTTCTACAGTCAATCTAGATAATTGGTCAAGATAGGTGCGACACAAAGAGTCTCACCTGTAGATAATTGATACAGATCTAAGCCCGCCAATTACCGTATTCGCTGTATTAGATCGCCTCAGCCCCGTCCCCTTAACTAGCTTGAAAGTTTCAGCACTTATTAAGTCATATCTTGAGAACTAGAAGAGATTTTAAAAAGTTGCCAACTACCGAAATAAAGCCAACAGATTGAGAAACGTGTTGTCAGTTGACAACTTTCTCCTATCTTTTCCAGTTCTCAAGATATTGAGCTCTAAAACTGGTTCTCGGGTTAACCCAGAGCGGTGGCAAAGAGAAGGTGGATGGGATGAATGGAGTGTTCGAAAACGAGATGAACGACGACAAACTGATAACGGGGGGAGGAAGGCAGAAGGAGAGAGAAATAAAGAGATAGGCTCCGCCCACTTCACTGCTTCCACTTGCCGCGCTTCCAAAAGTCGGAAGCCATCCATCAAAAATCAGCGGGGATAGGGGATTCCTATGCCCGCTTCCGTCTGTCTTAATTAACCGATACATCAAGTTGGACAACTGGATCATATTAGTGTACCCGTTTACTTTCGATTCAACCTGTGGCCTGGAAATCGCATGTTCACAACTCTTCGTAAATCTACACGGCGCATGGCCGAATTAGCAACTTCTTCATTACCCTTCCAAAAAGTGGGCGTGGTCAAGACTCCACTAGGAGAAAAGTTACTCACTTAGACCCCTAACCAGACTACAAGAGAATCAAAAAGAAGACGAGAAAACCGACCGCCGGTTTGGCGCCCAAAGAGAGGCTGTTCGCCGGAAGGCTCGTCCGACGTTGTCGCATCGCTTCGTGAAACGTCCGTTGCATGTGACTGTCCGACATGACTCCGCGCCCGCGACCGCCGAGCACTGGTAGGCCGATCGAGCCGATGGAGCCTGGAAACGGTCGGAATTTGAGTTGGTTGTATTGGCATGGAAAGTACTGACCATTGACCTCATTTTATCTCGAGAACCGAGAGAGCCATCAAAGAGCTGTCAACTACAAACTTGTAGCCCTTCTTGTGCTCTACAACTTTGTAGTTGACAATTTTTTGATAGCTCATTTGGTTATTGAGATAAAATAAGATGATTGGACCTTATATTTTTTGGCCAGTAACGTAAATTTACAAAATCAACAAGAAAAGCAAACAAGAGGGGAGGAGAGAAAGGAGTGCGACCTTGATATCAGAGAGAGCGAGACATCAAATCAGAGAATTGTCTATCTTCTTTCAGTTTTGACACCGCTTCCGGTTGATAAAACTTGAACAAATTACACATTACAAATGGTTTGCTTTCCAGTACGCATATCTTGAAAACTAAAAGAGATGGGAAAAAGTTGTCTACTGACAAGAAGTAGCGTATTAACCAAGGAACAATTTGCTAGTTGACACCTTTTTCCTATCTCTTCTACTTTTAAAGATATAGCCCCCGTAAACTGGAACTACAGGTTTAACATTGGAGCGCACTTCCCAATCTCAAATCTACCAGCAAACGCAGGGGAAGAAGAGGAGAAGGCGTATGGCTAAAAATCAAATTAGCTAAAAGAGAAGGCGGCTCTTGAGAGAAGAACACTTGAGAACCTCAAATCCGATTACCAATGTGCCACGTGGACTCGGATTACTGTAGCAAACCAAAGGCAAAGAAAGGCAACTGAAAAGAGAACACACACCCATAAATTTCATTCCGAGTGCCCTTTTTATGATCGCTAGCTGGGCGATCGATGCAAAAAAGTGGAGGGGAGGGGGGAGAAGGCGATAAAAATGGGAAATTGGATGGAAAATATGGGGGAACGAGAAGGAAAGTGATGGTTTTTGCATACGAAAAGAAAAACTACAACGAACGCACTTTTTTCGTTTCCCGGACAATGTTGACTATTAGAGATAGGCAAAAGTCAAAATAATGGGATGGCCGAAAACAAAATAGAGTGAAAGATTTTGACTCGAAACTTAGAGAGGGTCAAAAAAATAGTTTAAGTCAAAAGCAGAACAGTCAACATTTATATAGAGTCCAAATGTTTTAAGTCAAAAGTTTTGACTCAAAACCCGAAAGGAGTGAAAGATGCTATACAAAGTAGTCTATGATGTAGTCAAAAAAAAGCGGCTAAAGTCAAAAGAAAGTTTAGAAATCCAAAAGTAATGTGGTTGTCGAAAACAAGACAGTGTGTCAGAAGTCCAAGTTCTATAGTCAAAATGCATAGGTGATGATAAGTTCTTCTTCTCCGTCTTCGTCTTCGTCTTTTTATCAATTAAACACAATCAGTCTGGTCTCTCTCTCTCTCTCTCGTTTATTTCACGGCGCGAGAAAATTGGAGGAGAAAAGCAACATGTCCAAATTGTATTTATTAGGTGAGACAGAGAGAGAGGGAGAGAGAAAAGGAGAGAGAAAAAAGGTTTCCGGTCATCAGCAGCAGCAGCAGCGGCGTCGGTCGGTGATAATTTGATAACAATGAAGAAGAAGAAGAAGACGGAGGAGGTGGAGAAGATGAAGAGACGATAGAAAATGATGGGAAAATGATGATGATGATGATGATGAGGGGTCGAGAAAACGGGAGGAGGAGGAGGTGGAGATGACCTTCTTCTTCTCCTCATTTCTTTTTCTAACTGGGTGGTTTCTCTAATTTGTTGAAATCGCATTTGTTATTTTTTGTGTAGTTTATGGCCCGGAAAATACAGTACCACTGCTCGCAAACCTACACAACTCTTCGCTGCGAGACCCGATTAGCCGTTTTCTCTAGCTGGGCGATTTTTGCTAATCTATTTTGATATTTGTGTAGTTTGTAGCCGATTGGTAGTTGCCACCGGATGTTGCAGTACTCTTGTAGAGAACGAGGTGGCCTAGGAGTTTTCATGGGAAAAACTTGGAGGAGCAACTTCCGCCATGGAATCCGTGACAAATTTTGAATCATTGCAAAAGGCCGTGGCCTAGGCTGCCAAACTCTTTCAAGTGTTCACACTCGATTTGTGAATGGATAATAGCCCAACTGTACAGTACTCTTAAAGGGGGGGGGGGGGGGGGGGGGGTTCTAAGCCATCTGCAAACTGTTTTCAGCCCATGATGGCCTAGAAATCTTGATACTCAAGCGCGATTTACAGGCCAAATCTCGATAACTGTAGAAATGGCCTAGAATTCCACTCTTTGCAGTTTCTAGGCCAGCATTGGGAGGTTTTTTGACAAGTGGAAAATGTGGAATACTTGACTAGTCATCAATGGAAAAAAAAAGAGTTGAATAAGAATAATAATAATCACCACCCGAGGCTAATCCTATCCAAATCTTGATCTGCGTGCGTACAACCGGATAATCAGAAAAAAAAGTTCAACGGATTTTCAGATTTCCAGATTTTCTTTGTCTTTTGCCGACAAAGAAAAGTTGAGCAGCTGAAAATCCGTGGCAAGAAGAAAGAAGAATGAGAAGAAGCCTTTCTCGAATTTTCAGACATTTCCAGCCCGCCTAGTAAGTCAATAAGAGAGAGGAGAGGAGAGGCAAAAAATGCTTCGCTCGTTGACGTCGTTGACGCCTTCTATGAGGCGACGACGTCGTCGTCGTCGAAAAACGAAGAAAAACGACGAGAACGCGAAAAAAGGAAGGAAGGAAGAGGTGGCGGGAAAAGGGGGGGTCTTGATTTTGACATAAACAAAAAGAAATTTGCCCACCCTCCAAGAAAAAAAATAAATTTTTTTCCGTGCTTTCTCACAAAAAAGGGAAAACAAGAGAAAACGAGCCCTATGTCAGTTTTTGTTCCAATGAGCAAAACGGGCGAAAAAAATAATATGGGGCAAAAAATTAATCGGAAATCGCGGTGGCACGAAAATTGATTTTCTCTCCCGCTCTCTCTCTCTCTCTATTTGACCCAGATTATTATTATTTTTTATTATTTTCTGATAGGGTGGCGAAATGGAGGAAATTGATCTCCGAATTCCGGAAGTTTCGGCTTAGATCCCTCTCTCCCAAAAATTTCAGATTTTTCTATGAATTACAGCTTAAATTTTAGTTTTACAGTCTTGTTGCAAGTGCGCCCTACCGAACTCTTTCTTTGTGCTAATTGCAGAAAGCGGGAATGTCAAGATTTTTGAATTTCGAGCTTTCCCGCTCGTTTCAAAGGCCGAAAGGAGGCGAGTGCAGTGGGGCGCACTTGCTGGAACACCGCTGAAGGTTTCCAGCTTTTTCCGATGTGGATTTCTAGAAGTTACGGCCTAGAATCCCCATTCTTCAGTTTCGCTGCAAGCGCGCTCTACCGCACTTTTCCTTTGTGCGCAATGGTGACAGCAAGCTGCAGATTTTCAAAATTTTGAATTTCGCGCTCTATCTCCCGGGGAGTTCAGTGGAGCGCACTTGCTCCGACGACCGGAACCGTTTAAGATTTCCAGTTTTTCAGATAAATTCTCAGAAATTCCACACGCATCAAACGGAATAAAAGAGACAAAAAAGAAAGAAGAAAACAAGGAAAAAAGAAGCGAGGCAATTTTCCATGAATTTTTAATTTATTTACCGAACTAGGTCGATTGTCTTCTGCTCCTCCTCTTCAAAATTGGCTAGCAAAAACGAAAATGAGTTCAATTTATATGCTCAATGCCCCTTATTCGCATCGCATCACATTTTCTGACATAAAAATGCGACTCTTTCGCTGAAAATTGACGGAAAACCGAATAGGGAAATGGGAAAAGAGTGGTGAGTAGGTGTCACACATATTTCCATATATTTGAATTATAATGAGAAGTAGATGAGGAAGCGGTTAGAAGAAGAAGAAGAAGTAGAAGAAGAAGAAGGAGCACTTTAAATTTCAGAGCAAATAGAATGAGAAGCAAAAATTGAGCGAGTTTTTCTAGCCTCGGGCCGTTTCATATTGAAGGGGGGCGGACCTAGAGTTGATGATCTTTCATCGCTCATATCTCGAAAACTGAAAGCGCAATCGGAAAAGTATCAACTGCAGAAATATTGGCAATGATTTGATCTACAATTTGTTCGTAAACAAGATTCTTGTACCTCTTCTAGTTGCCGAGGTATCGTACCTACAAGAGAGCCGAGGCGGGCCGACAATTAGTTCTCTTATTTCTTGGAGTTTTTGAACAAGTAACCCATGAAAATGTAGAATTCGGCGTTCTCTTCAAAATGACATTGAGCTTTCCAACCTTTTAAAGGAACTGACAAAGTTAGAAGCCAAAAATGGCCACACCGGAAAATCGGTCCGGACTTGCAGGCCCTGTCACTTTTCGACTTCTGCCTTCGTTAGTACCTTATAAATGTTGAAAAGATCAATATAATTTTGTAGAGGACACCGAGTTCTACATTTTCATGGATTCTTTGTCCGAAAATTCCAAGAAATAAGTGAACTAATTGGCGGTCCGCGTCGGCACACTCGAAAGTATGATATCTTGGCAACTAGAAGAGCTACAGGAAACTTATAAACTAACAAGTTGTAGACCGAACCATTACCAAAATGTTTGCAGCTTACACTTTTTCGATGGCTCTTTCAGTTCTCGAGTTATGCGCGATGGAAGATCATAAACTCTTGAGTCACACCCTCAAGAGGTTAGAATAGAAGAAACCGTAAGCCAAATTCCAACACACCACCAAACACCACTGACCATCCATACCAACCACCATTTCAATGATTTCAATGTGTGAGGTGTGAGGTTTTCGGTCTAATTTGAATTAGAGGGAATGAGGTCGTCGCACGCCTCCTTTTCGAAGTACTCTCGAAAGAAGCATCGAAATCAAACATCCAATTCTTTCGGAAATTTGGAAATTTCGAAAACATGTGACAAATCGAAAGGAGGGGGAGGGACGGACGGAGAGAGAAATGGTAGGGGAGGAGAGGTTAAAACGCAGCTTAAATGGAGAGAGGACAGTAATTGGGTTACTACTGCGCGCTAACCGACGCCGTCGCAAAATTAGAGGCGAAAGGGGGGGGGGGCTCTTTTGGACATGAAAGTGGAGTGGACTGGAGTGCTTTTTGGTTTAGGAGCAAAGCGAATTTCGGAAATTATCTTCGTCACGTCTTCCCCTCCTTCTTCTTCTTGGAGATGAGCAAAAGGGAACTACCTCAAAAAGAGTGTCTGTGGAGCGCACTTTCATTTCAATAGCACAAAAGGAAAACATGTGCCATAAAGCGCGATTTGACTATTAAAAAGTTTCACAATTCATAGTTTTCCATGTGTTTAGGAAAGAGGCCTCTACACTAAAAGAAAATCTGTCTCTTCCGCTTGAGTCCTTAGACATGTCGTTCGTGTGTGTTTCAGAGCCCATATCTTGAAAACTAGAACAGATAGAGAAAAGTTGTCAACTGTTAAAATAGAGCCAACAAGTCAAGGAGCACTGTTTCAGTTGACAACTTTCCCCTATCTCTTCCAGATCTCAAGATATACGCTTCAAAAAAGTATACATCCAGCGAAGATGGTATCTCTGCCAATTATCCTCCTAATTTGCTCGTCACAACTAGAACATCTGGCTAACCAATCAACAAAAAAAAAAAGAAAAATGCATTAATATGGAGGAACACCAGTGTCTAATAGGAAGAGGGTATGTGAAAACAAAAAGTGCACGCTTCTCGGAAAGAGTGTAGGAATTGAGAGAGATAGAGATAAAGGTATTTGGAATTCGAGCAAAAAAACGGAGAAGAAGGAGAGAAAGGCACAAAAGAAGGAGAATACTTACACTGGGTGAGGGATCCGCGACGCATACTGCCGCTGGCCGGCGACGACGGTGACGCTCCGCCACTCGGCTCTCGATTCTTGCGCATTTCAGCCTGCAACAATAACAGAGAAGGGTGTGACGACAACGACGAAGGAAATTCATTCTTTCTTCCTTTCTTCCTTTCTTTCATTCGAAGACATGAAACGGCGAGAAAAAAGGATCCATCTGCGAGAGAAGCGGGAAGAGCACACGTGCTCACGACTACATACGAAAGGTCGAATTGCACACCGAGCGGGGCGAAGGGCGGAGAGGAAAAGAGAGCGGGGGAAGGAATCGCTAACTATTTTGACTCGGAGCCCCAGCCGAACGCCAAAGTACCCGTACCCAATCGGTTCGATGAGCATGTTGTCTAGAAATCGGAGTAGCAAGTGCGCTCCAATCGCAATTCGCGAACTTTTGAGTTGGAGCGCGTTTCCATTATGCACACAACAATTTCAAAAATTTTAGGCCCAGTTTTCCAAATTGTGAATGGAGCGCACTTTCTAGGCCACTACTAGTTCATTTGAAAAACAAACGGATGAATAGTGATGAAACCGTTGAACCGATTGGTAGTGCGGGTACTTGTTTTCATCCCAACAACACATGTGCATTAGAACGTACTGAAAACATCCCCTTTTCATCATATACGAAATAGACAGACAGAGAAATAGGGGGATTATGACTAAAAACCATCCACTCATCCAAAAACAGCTTAAACTCGAACATCCAATGAAGCATGGTTTCGTTTTGTCATTAGAGCGCGATTGCTCATTGTTTGAATCACCTTTCGAGTCTCTTCGAAGAGATCTGTCATTCCATTAGAGCGCGCTTGCCATTGTCTCAACTGGCCACTGCAAACGCGCTCCAACCCAAAATTTAAAAAAAAATCGCCATTGGGGCGAACTTGCTAGGCTATACATAGCAAAGTAAGTTGTCATACTCGAAAACTGGTTGAGTGACTAAGAAAAAAGGAAAAAAAAGAAGAAGAGCAACGCAAAAATAATGAGAGACAAAGAAGGAAAGCCAAAAAAGAAGAAGAAGAAAAAGAAAAGACGAGCCTAATTTGAATACGAAAGGGGGGAGGAACACACGAGTATATTCCCATTCTTGTGAAAGTGAAGAAAGAAAGAAGGGGAAGAATAATGGGTGGGCTATACTTTTTCTTCTTCTCCTCCTCCTTATTCTTCCTCGCACGAGCTTCCCCCTTCGCTTCTCCGTTTGACGCTTCGTTGACGGGATAATGTGACACTTAAAACAGAGGGAGCCCTACTATAATACCTTTTCCTTCCCCCCTTATTTCTTATTCTTCTTCCTTCTACACGCCTCCCCTTCAATTTGCTCGCGTATTGTCTGTCTATCGCGGCGTCAGGCCGCGGGCTCATTGTCCGAGAGGAGTACACGGCCGAGAACCTCAAATCGGCCGTGTACTCCTTTCGGACAATGCGCTTTTCTGTATTTTTTTTTTGAAAAATACGGGGATTTTTTCGGCACAAAGTGCATTACTGTGTTAAAACACAAAAATATTTTTTTTCTTTCCAACTCTTCTTCTTTCTACACACGCCACTCAATTGGCTTGTACGGATGAATAAGAACGTGACGTGATGTGGCGTGACGGGACGCGACGGCTCAGACGTTCAATCCGATTAGAAAAGAGAAAGAAAGAAAGAAAGAAGGAAGCGACTAGCCAATTTGACATGATTTATAGGCGGCGGAGCCGAGCAGGAGGAGGAGTCACGTGACTCAGTTAGCCGTTCGCCTGATTCGCTTCACTTGGTTTCTCTCTCTTTTTTTCAAAGCAAATGTCTCTGTTCGCATCGAAACGAGGCAGAAACGAAACGGAGGCGGTGAGAAACGAGAAAACAACAAAGTGATTAGGCCGGCAAAAAAAAGGATTTCTTTTGACTGTTGGAAGTCAAAAAGAGGAGCCTCCTCATGTTCGGAACATTAGAAAAAATGACAAAAAACAAGAATATGCCCGTTTTTGCACTTTTCTGGTGACAGGAAGGGAGAGTGTGTGCGCGCTAAAGGCTCATTGGAATCGCCTAAAATTAAAGGTGCATGGACTTTTTCGATACGGGGTCTCGCCGCGCGGTACGTTTTCAGCGGTAGAGAAATTAGGAAAAACTCGTAATTTTTTCGCATTTTTCGACACAGGCTGAAAAGGCACATAAAACCATTCAAGACCACTATAAAAAAAGGCGCGAAAACGTTTTGCAACATTTTAGAAAAGCGCAACAAATCGTAAATCGGATTGAAATTGAAATTGAACTAAATTTGAAAAAAAATATAGTGGAAAAAGAGTGAAAGAGAAGAAAAAAAGGGGAAATTTGATTGCAATTCCAGATAAACCTTGAAAAGAAGAATAGGAAAAAGAATGGAAAGAAAGAAAGAAAAAAGGGGAAAAAATGCATGTAAAACACCCGTAGGTTCCCATTCTTTTCTTTTTTTCCTCCCTCTTTTCACTATTCCATTTTTTTTTGACATGAGATGAGGATGATGGTGATGATGGCACGCCCACAACGAAAAACACCCGAGGGGAAAGCCAACGAAAATACGGCCCCCCGTTAGGAATGAGCCCAATACGAGTGTGAGAATATGACAAGGGGGGGGGGGGGGGGGGCACACACGTGATCTGGAAGTGGGTATCGAAAAGGTGTCAGTTTTCATTTTATTTTCATTGGAGCAGCAGAGGGATCTTTAACTTGACGATTTCTTAACTTTTGGCTGAAACTGGAAGGGAGGGACTAGAAACCGCAACTGGCCCATGCTTGAAATTGGGCTTTCTAGGCCATGATAAACACAGAGAGATGAGTTTCAATCGCATCGCTTTTCAGCCAAAAGTTGGTGAAATTTAGCGAAAGTGGGTCAAATCTGGTTAAAGTAGGTCAAATGTAGGAAAAGTAGGTCACGTCTAAAGAAAATAAGTCAAATCTTGCGGAAGTAGGTCAAATCTATGAAAATGAGATCAAAATGGTTGCCAAACACTCATCGGGTCCTCTAGGCTAATGCTTCTCGTTCAAAAACTAATCCGTATCGTTTTTTGTTTTGTTTTGACGTTCGCGTACCGATCGGCGAAACTCAATCTCGACGGTTTCACGATTTCCACACACACACACACCCGATCTCGATGTTTTGGTAAATATAGGTAGACTCACCGAAAGTCGCGGAGACCGATCGCGAAGTCTGCCGGGAGGCGTCTGATGGTAGTGGTGGTGATGATGGGGATGTGAATGGAGGGGGGACGTCGGATGGAACGGAGGAGCACTGCCGGGAATCATGATGGGCGGGCTCGTCGCGCCCGGCGGTCCCGGCGACATCTCCGATTCGGACCGATAGAATTTCGGACGTTGGTGCGCGGACGACGACAGTTTGGGGCTGAAAATTCGAAAGTGGAGAGGGGAAAACAACGATGATGATAAGGAAGGAATGCGAGAGGACGGGGAGGTAGAAGTGTAACGTCAGCAAATACGCTCCATTGATAATTTGGGGGAAATTGAACAGAAACAGAATGTTTCAACGATGCTCCGTTTGTATTTTGTATTTTATCAGGTACATTGATGTGAAATAGAGCGCACTTGCTGACGTTCAAAGTCAAATTTCAGCGTTCCAGAGTTTCAGAGTCACGGGGCAAATAAAAAACAAAACGGAGACCCCCCCCCCCCCTTTACACTTTACATTCCGAGAGGAGAAGCGAGAGCATCAAATATCATCTCTCTTTCTATTTCTCTTCCAGATAGAAGGAGAGAGGAAGAAACGTGAGAAAAAGACGAAACGTGTGTTGGTGTGCGATGGGAGAAGGGAGAGGATGCCTTCTGATCTTTCGAGAGATGGATCTGTCCGGTGATAGGCTTCTAGAGTTCAGGTTTACTTTTACTTTACGAAGAGATGAGACGATGGGGATGACGTTTCGCAACTCGACTGACTAGTTTCTCTTGTGAATGGTGTGTGGACTGTTAAAGATCAGAATAGTCTATCACAAATTTGGTGATACATGACTACCGTAGGAAGAAAGTGACAGTGTTTCGAGCTTCCATCCCTTTAGCACTGAAGGAAGACAGGTGCGATAGAGCGCATTTCGACTACCAATAAGATTTTCAATGATTACGTCATCTTGTTTTTAGGAAAAGGGTTGGATAATCTACAAAGAAGGGAAACCCGAATCTTCCGTTCTACTGTGTCCTGAATCGGCTTTCAAATAGGTTTGCGTTTTATGGATCACATCTTGAGAACAAGAAGAGATAGGAGAAAGTTGTCAATTGCCAAAATGTAGCTAGCAAGTCAATACATATTTTGACATTTGCAACTTTTTAGCTAGCTCCTCTAGTTCTCAAGATAAAAGCTCTAAGAAACAAGCCATTTGGGGCCGTCGCATGTTCAGTTGCGAATTGTCTTCTTCTGAAAACAGTTGCGAAATCTGGCATAAAGTGGACAGTTTGAAACTGCTTTTTCGACAAGAAGATGGAAGAAGCGGAAAACAAAAGAAGATGATCCGGAAGTTTTTTGTTCATTTCATCTCGTGGGGCTCTTCCCTTCGCCTCCTTCCTTCACAAATCAATCATGGTTAGAAAACGAGGGAGGAGAGAAAGAGATAGAGAGATCAGAAGAGACGCAGAGAGAAAGAAAGAGAGAAAGAGATTGGAAGTGGAACCTCATGTGTTTCTGGTTCTGGCTGGCTCTCTGTGTATTGGTTCCACCAGGATCTTCATCTCCAACAAAAACGAATCGCAAAAAGAAAAACCGATTCCCATGGTGTCACGGTGTGACACAAGACATCCAGAGGGAAATGGGACAAATATGTATACCCAGGAAAGCGAGAAAAAAGGGTGGGCGAGAGGAACCGGAATGTGTGGGGGGATAGTTATGGAAATTCAGAAACTCAAAATTCAATGTCGAAATTCAAAAGGTTTACACGAGTAGGAGGAGAGGAGACGACGAGAGAGATAGAAGCGAAAAA
Organism: Caenorhabditis afra; assembly: GCA_963570955.1. Lineage (NCBI taxonomy): Eukaryota > Metazoa > Nematoda > Chromadorea > Rhabditida > Rhabditidae > Caenorhabditis > Caenorhabditis afra. Next base: position 352,614 of record OY751533.1, read on the forward strand.
CGAATGAAGAAGAGTGCACACTGCATAGTGACGTAGCGAGCAGTGAATAGGTGGCGGGCCCGTTGAAACTCAATGCTCACCCTCCCGTTTCGCTTTATTGTTGTTGTGGGAGTCAGACACTGATCGGTGTCATGTGCTCGCCGGAAGGAACTCGACGAGAAGACTTCTCGAACTTGCATCATGATGTCACGTCACAGGCGGGCGTGACTGCGAAACGAAATGTGATAGCAAAAGAAACGTGGCTTCTGACGAGGTGGATGACGAGGGGATGATGATGCAAAGCGGAACCCCCTGGCATTTGCCGCTCTTGAATTCGAAATTCGAAATTAGAGCGTGGGAAACTCGTTCATTTCACTAATGACACTTTTCCCAGAACCAGGTGGCATTAGAGCCTGATTCTCACCGGAAACACTTCTTGGAGCGCATTTACATTCCAATTGAACTAGGCTATATTTGAAATTTTAAGGGTCTGGAACAAAATCGGACGGTTATTGGTCACTCTCGTTTGAGTGGGGAACACTTGGAAGAGTTTGGCTAAGTTAGGCCATGGTCTCTGCAATTCAGCGTTTTGAGTCGAAAGGATCATTATCTGTTCTGGCACGCGGTGGCCGTGGCCTAGTCTGCCAAACTGTTCCAAGTGTTCCCACTCAGCTGTGAATGGATCCTCCTGCCCTAAATCGTGGTAGAGCGCGATCACCACCGGAAACAGTTATTGGAGCGCATTTGCATTCCGGAAGATATCAACGCGGAATCTAATTGTAAACAAAATCCAAAGACCTCCTTTCTTTCGAATTTCCAAACAATTCGCTTTCCCACTTCCACGGGACGCTGTCACATGTCACATGATCATCTTTTGGGGGAAGGGAGCTCGAGAGAAAGAATACAATGAAATAAGTAGACGAATAAACAAGCCATTGGGGAAAAATGAGGCGACGGGATGAAATTGAGAAGAAGAAGGAAGAAAAAAAGAAAGCACAAGGTCCGTCCCCTCTTATTTTTCGACATTTTCGCCTGGCCTAGTCTAGAGAGACAGAAAAGAGAAACCTTTTCGGCGTTTTCTCGTGAATAATGATGGGTTTTCGGGATGTGCTCTGTGTGTGTGCTCTGTGGCCGGACACATAGAAGCCGAGTGTTAAGCACCTAATTTCAGCGGCCGACAGCACCCCCACCCCCCCCCCCCTTACAAGTACCCCCATTCAGGAAACGGCGGGACCCGAGAAACGAGCAAGAGGAGGCAAAAGCGGGGTACCGGAAATGGAATCGCGGGTGGTCGCACGACCCCCGTTTCCACCGAAGGAAACCGAAAAACACGGGGGAAAACACGAAGAAAAGGGATCTTTTCGCGCGAAAATTCGAGGTCAGCGGCCATCTGTGGTTTTCTAAACCATCAGTTGATTATGGTTTACGAATTTAAGTTTTTCGCCACGCTTGATGCCCAAATGACATATTATCGGTTCGCCGTCTGCAGTTCGAAATCCTACGGTTGTCGAAAAACCGCGTATGCGTACGCAATTGCGGACTTATTGCTTCTTACCGTAGTTTGAGCGATAAAAAAGAAACTTTTTTTTCGAATTTTGCCTTCATTCGCTCCTTTTTACGGCAAATCATGACTTTTTCTCTATTTTATCGCCTTTTTTTCAATATTCCTTGGGTTTTTCGTGAAAAAAACAAGCGAATGAAGGAAAAATTCGAAAAAATATTTGTTTTTATCGCTCAAACTACGGTAAGAAGCACTAAGTCCGCAATTGCGTACGCGTACGCGGTTTTTCGACAACCGTAGGATTTCGAACTGCAGACGGCGAACCGATAATATGAGACAGGGCCGAAAAGTCAAAAGTTCAGAAGATCAAAGTTATAAATGGAAACCGTTGCATAATTATCAAATTATGTTACAAAAATGTACTTTTGCTACCAAAAACCACAAAAAACAGGGCAAAATAGTCTCAAAAATCACTGAAAACGGTGAAAAACGCACTTTTTGAGCTCGAGCAGCGCTCAAAAAGCGGCGAAGGCCTAGTTTTCAAAAACTCGGCAACCGATGGTTTCCTAGGCCATCTGTCGAATATGGCTTATGAATTAAGGTTTCCCGCGCCGATTTCTACACATTTTCAGTGAAACTCTCTCTAAAACGGTGAATGAACAAAAAAGACTACTTAAAAGAAGAAGAGACGAGAAAAAAAACGAGTTTCAAGTATTGTTTCCGCTAACTATTCACTAACTAAATCTCGGGAAAGTCCTTCTCCATTAGGGCCGTTAATTGTGTGAAAAGTGACGTGTGTGTGTGTTTTTTGGTGTAAACCAGATGATTCGATCACTTTTTTTGTCGCATTCACTACTATTTGCACGGTCTCTCTCTTTTTTCGCGTCTTTCCGCATTGTTTCCGAGAACATTTGCACCTCTATACAAACGATTCTTTGCTCTTTTCATGCGCCGCGGAGCTCCGAGCGAGTGGACACAATGAAACACATTTCATTTCATTTCACACATATATATCTCGAGGCGAAAGGAAATCAGATCTGATTTACACAAACACTCGCCAAGAGGTCCTCTAATTATTTATATAAATAAATGTAAAGTACAACATCCTGAAATATAAGAAGGAAGGGGAAGAGGGGAAGAAAATAGAGTGAAGGGGGCGAGATCGGGGACAAAAACACATAAAGTTGTTTTATGTCATGGCAACACGTAATTGACATGCATATGCTCTTGCTTTTGCGGGAGAGCACGAGGAAGAAAAGAATGGATGGAAACGGAGATGACGACGATGTCAGGCACCACTCATCGAGATTGGCTCTCCGCCGAAAGTTTGACGACCTTCCGAGCTTCCGGGGACACGCGGCCTAGGTTTCGACAAGATACTTATCCAGGCTGGCCTAGTTTTCACCTGGTGAAAGTTTGGCCACAAATGGTCCTTCTGACGACATCTGCATGGTCCTTACTTTCATAGGTCCTGTCACTTGACACTCAGCTGTCACTTGGCACGGCCTAGTTATATCTAGGTATCTTGAAGGAAACTATCTTTAGATACTTATTGAAGCTGGCCTAATTTTCGCTAAGAGAACGTTAGGCCGCAACTGGGAGCACTTTTCTTTCATTGGTGTAGGTTTGCCTAGTTATATCTAGGTATTTGGAAGGAAGAACTTTACCTAGAAACTTTTCTAGGCTGGCCGAGGTTTCACTAGACGACAGTTAGGTCACAAATGAGTTCTCTGGCCATCCCCTGGTTCGGCTAGACTTTTCAAATCTTTCCACCACTGTTTGCCAAATTGAGCCCTAAAAAAGGTTCGCGCATGTTCGTTCGCAGTGTAGACAGTCTGTCCCAGACGATCGGAAGGGCGAGAAGAGGAGCGGCCACTTGACGAGTTACCCCCCTTTCTGTGCCGACGGACACTTTCTGATGGTCTGGTCTCTCGCAACATCAGCTCCACAGATCGAATCGTTGTGAAGCAGGGACGGGAAGGAGGTGCGAATCTGTGTTTTTGTGCCTTCCCGCCCCAAGCTTCTGTGACTGCCTCGGCACGGGGGAAACAAGTCCGCCTGTACACTGCCGCGTCGGCCTATAGTTCACAATTCAATGAATCAGAGTCACCCTTCGATTCCTGTCTTATTGACACTGGATGGCGAGCAGGAGAGCAGCCGTGAAATGATGAAGAGCACAGCATGCGTCGAGGCGAGAAAAAAATGTGCTCTGTCTCTTTCTCTCCCTCTCTACCTCACTTGCAAAGTTTTACACGTGTCGATGCGAACATGTTCACAGCGGATGGATGTGAGGCAAGCGAGAGTAAACAGAAAAAGAAGAGGGGGGATTCGGACAGGAATGGTGCTCGATTGGATGGAACAAAAAAGTAGGCAGTGCAATTTAGTTAAAGGGTGTGTCCCACAGATGGGGCTCATCTTTCAGCACTCATATCTTGAAAACCAGAAGTGATTGTGGAAAATTATTCAGTGACCTCATGTAGCCAACAAAATAAGGAACATTTTGTTAGTTGACAACTATTTACCATCTTATCTGCTTTTTAAGATATGGCCTCTGAAACTCAAACTACTGAACTCAAACATGAAGTTGTTCAAAATGTACAGTGCAACAAACATTTTCAGACCTACTGGATGCTGGGAAGTTGAAATACAGTAGAAATCGGCTGTCATTTCTTGAAAAAATAGAAGAGATAGAAGAAACTTGTTAACTGATCAAATGGAGTCAAAAAACCAGACAGTATTTTGGTAGTTGACAACTTTTTCCTAAATTATCTAGTTTTCAAGATATGACCTCTGAATCTCAAACTATTTGGGCCCCGCCCTGACACGGAACCGGCGCAGTGCTATGGATTTTTCAAACTCGAGACCAAGAGAGCTATCGAAAAGTTGGCAACTACAAAGTTTTAGAGCACAAAAAGAGCTATAACTTTGTAGTTGACACCTTTTTGATATTTCTCTGGGTTCTCAAGATAAAAGGAGCTTAAAAAACGGACAGAAGACATTTCAGACTGTACTGGAAGACTCCTACCATCAAATGGCTGAAACCTTCACGCCCTTCTCAACATTGGCACTTGTGTAACCAAATCCAAAATCCACAAAATTCGCGTCTAGACGGTTGAATGTGCAGTCGGCGTGACCTCATGCTTGCTCGATTGCCGAGACACACAAAGCTCACGCTTGGCACGGATATCCCGGCACTCACACTCAACACAGGCACACACTTTTTGCCGTCACCTCATCCTTTCACATTCAAACAAAATATGACTCTATGTGCTCTCATCGCTTGCTCGCTGGCTCGATCCAATTCAATACAATACCCGGCTTCTTCTTCTTCTTCTTCTTCCTCTTCTTCTCTGGTAGGGTAATTCGATACACAGAGATAGAAGGGACGGAAGGCGGAGGGTGCGCGGAAAGGCAGCGGCACAAGCGCCTTCTTCTGTTTACCATCAGGTTGGTTGGGAGAGCCGCCTGGAAGAATACAATGCCAGCGGCACGTGTGGAGGCGCAAAAAGTTGCCGCGCGCGCGGAAGGACACGCCTTTTCATAAAGTCGGGTACAAAAGGGCTCCGACTGTGGCAGATTTTCCAAGTTTCCCAGTCCATCCAACTTCTTCAACTTCTTCTTCTTCTTCCGATTTCCAACCACTTTTCGAACTTCCCTTCCATCTCAGTCATTCTAGAACCATCTTCATCATGTCGTTCCGTCGGTCGTCGTTGTTGATCCTTGTTGTCGTTGGCGCCCTTCTCGCCGAGGTTAGTTCCGGTCAACATCGTCACTTTTGAACACCGTGCAAACAAACACAGGGGAGACGAAAGTCCCCCCTTGTACTTGAGTTGACTAGACAAGAGGAACTGGTTCTTTTCACTTGTCCCCCGCTTCCTTTTTGTAATCGAACGGGAACAGTGGCGGGAGAGTATTATTGACGTAACTGACTCAGGCTAGTGAGCCAATGGTCACAGACAATGGGCAGCACTCAGCTTAAAAAGTCACGGGACAATAGGTGTGGGGGGAGCACAATGTGGATGTGTGTAAAGTGCACTCACTTGTCAAGAAGTGTGCTCCGTTTGAATCGCCCATCGAGTTCCAGACGCTCGCTGCTCCCACCGACGAGCCAATCATCGTCCGCTCCAAACGTCAGCAGTGTCGTTGTGTCAAGAATCCGAACGGCGGTCTCACGTGTAGTTGTGCCAAGGGTCCAGCCAACGGATCCTCTTCTTCTTCTTCTTCCTCGACGAACGTCGGAACCGGCGTTCAGTACGATGTGCCGCAGTCGGCCGATATTGCCAATCAGCTGACCCAGATGTCGCAGCAGTCGTCGGGAATGGGAACCGCTCGATGCGGATGCATTCAGATCGTGTTCCAGGGCGCTCCGCAGTACAACTGTCAGTGTGGCGATCAGAACGGAAATCCGGTGAGTTGTCTGAAAAACATTTGTCTGATAAGAGAAAGTGTTTCGCGTGGCTGTAGCTGCCGACCACCACTACTACGGCGCCAACCACCACCTCCACCACAACCACTACCACCCCGGCTCCCACCACCACTACCTCCACCACCACCACCACCACGCCGGCGCCAGTCTCCTACCCGCAAGTGCCGACCAATACCCAGGTAGCTACCGGCCTCCCTCGCTCCCCTACTAGATCTTAGACTATTCAGGGCAATAACGGTGCGTGCAACTGCATCATGATCAGTATCACGAGTCCGCAGACCGCTCAGTACCAGTGCCAGTGCGCTCAGCCTCAGCAACAGCAGCAACAGGTATGCGTTCGACTTGTTACGGTGCATGAATGACAACGCATGAAATACGTGCCTCACTATTCTGATTCCGATATTCTGCATGGTTCTATCTCACAGCAGGACGTCGAGTACGAGGATCTGACCGCCGAGTACGGCGCGCAGACGGCGATTCCGGGAACGTTGCCACCACCGAACACCACTTCTCCTCCTCCTTCTACCACCACGACCACCACTCCCTCGCCAGTCACCGCCGCGAATCCGTCGTTCATGTACACCGCCTCCCCACCCACCGTTTATCCGGCCATCGGACAGCTCGCCACCGGACAAGAGTCGTGCTACTGTCTCGATCCGAGCACGAGCATCATGTCGGGTTGCGGGTGCCGGTGCAACTGTCTCACTCTGATGGTCACCGTGCCCAACGCCTACTGTGGATGTCCGCAGCCCGGACAGCAGCAGCAGCAGGTAACGCATGGCATGTCTCGAACGAACCCCTCTTAACGCTGACGAAATTCTCGGAATCTAATAATCGTTTTCAGGCGCCACAGTACGCCGACACCTACGACTACACGCAAGTCTACTCGACGCCGCCAACCACGGTACCGTCCTCCCACAAGAACCATTATTCTGTGAAAGTAAGCCTCAAACCCCCTATTCTAGACGCTCGCCCCCACTACCACCTCCACCACTACTACCACCACCACCGTCGCTCCGACGACGACTACTAGCCAGACGGTGTACGCCGACGCCTCCTCCTCCTCCTCCTCCTCAGCCACCCAATACCCGTTGACGACGACGTGCGTCATGTACGTCAACGTGCCGACGACCGCATGCTCGTGCCTTCCCCAATACGATCAGTGTGCGCAGAATGTGTGCTGTTTGAAGGCCAAATATAGAAGTTACAAGGTAGTGAGAGGATGAAACTTCACCTAGAAATGCTCGAAAACTTCCAGAAGGCCGACGAGTCGCCGTCCACCATCGACATGCTCATGAACGTTCTCCAGACGATCAAAACGAAGCTCGAATGATTCCCTTCCTGCAAATTCACGAACAAAATCGAAACAAATCAATAATAGTTGTCTGTAAATACGTATTCAACGATTAACTCTTAATCTAATCTAATAAATTTATGTCATTTTTTTTGAAAACTGCTTTAGAAAAGAGAATAGCGAAAACGAAATCCGGGAAGTTTCTTTTTTGGGAAGGGGGAAGAGGTTTTGTATTTAAACGCACATTAAAATTAGAAACAGAGACAGAGGCGGGGTTTGTGTTTTTTGTATATTACCTTACAAATTCAAGTAGGCGGCCAGAGGAAAATGACTATAAACTATAAAGGGAAAAAAGAAAAGACGAAAAGAAAAGAAAATCAAGAGAAAGAGAGGGAGAAAACGAAAAAGAGATCGATTGATTCGGCTACGTTTAAGTGCGATTATTGATTGATTTTTGTCTGCGGTCGCGAAAGCTAGGCCACGGCCACACGGCCGCGCTTGCTATTTTGCACCTGTTTTTTTGCGATTTAAGCGATTTTTCTAAATCAGTATGCAAAAATGGCTTGAATCACGGAAAAGTCTGTGTGAAAAGCGCCTGCAGATAAAAAACAGGGAAAAATGGAAAAAGACGAAAAGTGGTCATGATAAGGAAGTGGGGGCGGGGTCTAGTTATTAATTTCCACGATAATGGACAAAGACGAATAAGACAGGAGCACTCGGAGAAATGGGGAGAAGTCGATTGGTGGTGCAAGTCTGCTCCATTGCACTTTCTCTACATTCCGGCGCTGAGGAACGGGCTCAGCGAGCACGGCGACTTGTCCCCGCTGCCGCCACGTTTCACGAGCGCATTGTCGGCCGCCTCCTTCTTGCGCCACTTTGTACGACGGTTTTGGAACCAGACCTGCAAAAAACATTTGAGAACTGTGAATCTTTTCGTTTTCGTAGCGGAGATGTCCCCATCGCCAAATGCGCAACGCTTTTGCCTTTAAAAACTCGATCCAGTGCACATCATTTGATGTGTCCCATCTGTCACTCACAAGTCCATCCCCCCCCCTTCCTTCTTGTGCCAAACAATAGAAGCCTGCCGGGCGACGACACATGATATCAAATAAAATTAAAATATTTGAATCGAAATGAACTGGAACATCGGTTCTTCTACACGCCCGTCTCCGGGGACCCATTCGAGTCGAGAGAAGCTCACTTTGAGAGGAAAAAGAAGACGTTTTGCATAAACTCGACGAAGCCAAACTCAACTCAACTAAACCAATCAAAATAATGAATTGATCCACCCCCCTTCCAAAACACATAGTTGAATGTATTTCTCAATATCCAATTCCATTCCATACACATATGCGCGCGTTCGTTCGTTCGCTCCTATATGTGAAATGAGGTGTGTCTTGTCTGCGAAGAAGACTACCGTAACCGGTATCCCCCCTCCTTCCCTCTTTCCCGAAAGTCTTCCTCCAAAGACACAAACCCCTCTTATAAATAAAGTAAAGTGTATACCAAAGACCGGCCAATATCATGATGGGTATTATAGGTATTTGGAACGGAGGGGGGTGACTCACTCAAACTTCTTTGTTAATAATGGGCGCTACATTATAATAGGGGCATGGTGGAACGTATGAAAAAGAGAGAGAGAAACTGTATTCTCTGTGTTCTTCCCCCCACTTCAATTCCATTGGGTATTGTCATGTGTCAAGAAGGCTCACCTTCACTTGGCTCTCGCTCATGTTCAGCTCCTGGGCGAGTTGTGCCCGGTCGGCGCCCGCCAGATACTTGGTTTGCTCGAACTTTCGCTCCAATTGATAGATCTGAGCAACGTTCGTATAGAAGATGTCACGCCTCTCCTATGGTTTACCTGATGCCCGGTGAACGTGGGTCGACTCTGCTTCTTCTGCATGTTCAGCGAGTTTGGCGACAATTGCATCGAGTGCGGAAGACGTGCCATCGGGGAGAGAGAGGGAAGTGCGCCCGGAAGGCCGCTGAGCAAGTTGAACGGGTTCAGGGCTCGACTCACTGCAATAAGACACGATTGTACAGTACTGACATGTTGATCTCATTTTATCTCGAGAACCCAGCAAGTTATGAAAAAGTTGCCAACTACAAAGTTGTAGAGCACAAGAAGAGCTACAACTTTGCAGTTAACCAGTTTCCAGTAGCTCTCTTGGTTCTAGAATTTCGCCCCCCCCCCCCCAAACGCCATTTCCGTCTCCCCTCCCCCTTAAGAAGATCCTTAACTCACGCCTGATCGAACCGTATTGTCTTAATTTCGTGTAAAACCCACACACACACCCATTTCATCCGAAAAAAAAAAACCGAGTCAAGAAGGTCAGTCTAAGTACACACGGGTCGTCGTCTTCGTTTCCGGAGGGGGGCCAGACACACTCGAAACCCATTTGGTGGCGCCGGCGCCAAGGGGATTAGGTGTTTGCGGAACAAAACGGAACATTAATATGTGGAGGATAGGTGGAATCCGGTTTGTTAGTAGAGGGCAAGTTAGATGAATTGCACTTCTCCTCCTCCCCTTTTGTGTCACTTCCATCCCCCGTAACCACCACTTCATCCGCCCATCCATTTAGGCGAAGAATAAGAAATGTGACTGCTGGGGCTCATTAATTACACACCGTCGTCGTCGTCCTTGAAAGTGCAAGTTTGGACATCGACACACTCTCTTTCTCTCCCTCTCGCTCGCACTCGAAACGTTTTTGATTATATGGTTGGGGGTGTAAAGTTCAGGCCGCGCGAGCTCGGAGAGAGCACTAGCAGGAGCTGGAGCAGACGGAGACAAAATGGTTTACGAGCTCTCGCCTAGGTGCTAGGGTTGTAAATCGGCAGATGCCATGTCATACCATACCCCCTCTTTGCCCTCAATATTTCAAAACAAGAGCGCAGAACATGGCGTTCGTTCGGGGATGGGGGGGGGGGGGGGGGGGGGGGGAAGGGGGCAGCTAATCGACTCCTAATGTGATTATTATGCAATTGTTGTCCCCCCTCCCGATCGCTTATGCTTATGAATACCGTAGTAGTGTGGCAGCTGGCGCCTGTTTGTGGTTCGCTGAATCATTTATTCCAAGCGAACGCATATCTATTGCAACACCCCACCAATTAGATTACAAGAAAGTCAAATCATGCACAGCATCACCAACCGTTCTCCTGAGCCGCTCGATTCGCGGCGACCGCAGCTGCACTGTTGTTCAATTGTTGCGAGAGAATCATAAAGTAGGCCTGCAGAGCGCTCGTGTCCATTCCGTTGCCACCGCCACCGCCGCCGCCGGCGGCGCCCATCAACTGTGACATCAGCGAGTTCTGAAGCGGTGAAGTTGGTCCTCCACCACCACCGTTGCCATCTGAAGACGACGACGACGTCGGCGGGAAGAGGAACGACGAGGAGGCGGCGGTCTCCGACGAGGACGGACTGCGCTGATCGTCGTCGGTGCTCGCCGAGTCGTCCTCGCTGGAGCTGCTCGACGGCGGGCTGCTCGACTCCTTCTTGACCAACAGATTCGAGATCGAGTACGCCGACGACATCTTCCGATTCTCGACGTCCTTATCGTCGGCCGGCGCGACAACACCGATGGCGCCGAGTTGCGGCTCCGACATTATCACACTCATCTGATCGGGTTTTTGCGGGAGAAGAAGAAGGAAGAAGCGGAAGAGGGGTTCTGTAAACGAAAACGTCGAGAATCGGGAATGAATCACAATCAGCGAGTAAAAACAAAAATAACAATCACGAGTCAGTAATTTCTCCCAATTCTTAATAATAATTTTCGCTTTCGCCGAATTTGTACAGTGTACATTTTTTAATTAAACCGATTCATGGAATGTTCGGTAACCCGTCCAAACAAATATCATGGCCATAAATTATCGAGTGACAAATGAGCTCTCAAACGAATTGGGGAGCCCAGCGGAGGGGGAGATCAACAACGGTAATCGTAAATTTCCCACGACCCGACTCGACAGGTGCCTCCATATACATTCTCCTAAAGCTTAATCAAAATCGCGGGCGCGCGCGGGAAACTCATTGGTGGTCTCTCATGGCCTAATCAAAATGTTGTGCTCTCTCTCTCATAATATAATCATAATACTAATAATTATAATAATCGCCGCCAATTTCGACCGCTACCTATGGCTTGGAAACGACGAGAGGCGGGGGGAAATTGAGCTGGTGAGCTCGCGCAGAACGGAAGGGCAGGTGTCGCTCCTAATCCACACGCGTTTCACACGAGTTTCGACGAGAACACCCTAATTAGCCGGGTTAAGCGCCTAATAAGGATCCAGAGAGCGATCCTCAGTTCGCCGTCCAAGGATCTTCGCTCATTAACCAGGTCCAGCTTCACATCAAGAGCATGAAGGTGAGATTGACCGGACACGGTTGCAAGAAGGACGGAGTACTAACTAACCATGGCTAACCCAGGCAAAGGATCGTACTAAGTAAGCAAGTAAGTAAGCGCCTAGTATGGATCCCACAGACGATCCTTGGGCCTCAAGAAACTCTGCTGTCTTTTCGACTAGATATGTTATCATTTCCATCATCATCATAATCATGAAAAGAGGCTGAGATAGAGCGGAGAAGAAGTCAAAAACTGCAATTACTTACCTCGCCAATAGCCCCCCGAAAAAAAGTGGGCGGAGCGAGAGAAGAAGGCGCGAAAATCACTATTTTCATATCGGAAACCCGAGGAAAGGAGCGAGAGCTTTTTCTCAAATAATAATAATCTCATCATCATCATCATCATCATCCATGGCCATCATCCTTCTTTCTTATTCTCGGGGAAAATAACGAAGATGTCGAAATCTCAAATTTCCAGCCAAATCTCTCGCCCCCCGCTTTTTTTCTCGAGCTTTCCCCTAACTAGGTCAGTGTCTCGCTGTAGTAGTAGCCCCCAGGATAATAATAATAAGAATAATAATATCCATAATGAAGCCATATTCGAGGAGACAAGCCCGTTTGGACGTGGAAGTGGGGGGGGGGGGGGGGTGTCTAGTTCTTTTGATAGGGGGGGGGGGGGGGGGGTCATCACTTACTAGGCGGCTCTTAAGGGGGGGGGGGTCTAAAGAGAGGGGGGTAATAAGTGTGAACAAAAGGCGAGTACAAAAGAGAGAGAGGAAATATGAAAAGACGCGCCCCGACAGTCTCCTCTTTTATACAGGCGCCCCGACGCCGTCGTCACCGCCGCCGATTCATTTAATTAGAATAGGAAGTTGTCGGTGTGCTCTCTGCATTATGTTATGTAATGCTCACGGAGCGAAGAAGGAGGACACTAATTAAGAGTTGTGGAGGAAGAAGAAGGAAAAGGCGCCGGCGTCGGCGCGCTATTAGTGACACCAAAAAAAACGCGAGGGAGAGAAGGGAGAACTGTACACTATTGCAAACAACATGATACATACATATATATGACTTTTTGCAACTATTCGTCATCTCATATCGCCTTTAGTTTCTTGCAGTTTCTGGCTCCCTCCCGTCACACGGCGTGCGGGCGGGCCGGGGGATCTCCAATACGGGAAGTCTCGAGGGTGAACATAGTGGGTCTTTAGGCTCAACCTTGAAAGTCTAGGGTATCCAAGACTAGAAAAGACGGGATCTGGATGAATCGCGAGTCCCGGAACCCGAGAGGCCCGACTCGAAGCTTTGAAGCTTGAAGCTGGAACCAATGCGACCAAAGACTAGGAAATGCAGGATCGCTTGAATCCTAGGGGCCTTGAAGCCCAGAAGCCTGGAGATCCCAGACTAGAAACAACAGGATAACTGGGTGAATCGAGAATCCGTGAAGCCCAGAATCCTACAGATCCCAGACTAGAAAAGATCAGATCGCTGCTGCTGTCAGGCTGGTCTATTGGTAGCGGTCGTGGTGGTGGTGGTGGTAGTGGGGGGACCGAAAGACTTGTTATGATGAAGACGACGAGAGGTATATATGTGATGATGATAGGGCTTCAATCTCTCTCCCCCTCCCACAATTCCCCCATATTGCCTCCCCTTCTCTTTTCGTGGTGGTTCTGAAGGCGATCGGTGTAAATGACAATTAGGCGGGAGGGGGCTCTCTTCTTAGGCTTAGAGGAGGCACACATACACACTTACATCTACGAGACGAAGGGATGCGCTATTATTCTTATTATTATTGTTATTAATAGTTCCTAACGTTTTTCGTTCGCTTTGAATTTTACATTCAACATTTCCCATTTCAAATTGCTAGAGGAGGAAGGGGGGAATGTATGTACATAGGCACTCGAAATGTTTCGTTTCGTCGCAAAAAGGGCACATTGGTTTGTAGGTATAGTATGTGATTGATGAAGGGTAATAAAAATTGGTGTATGTAGAGAGGGGGTACTTAATACTCTTTAATCTCTGACTCTTCGACTCTTTATGATGAAAGTATGAAAGTGGTGACGAGAGTTGGGGGGGGGGGGGGCGAGTGGTAGTGAAAAAGGTGAGTTCAAAACAGGAAACCAGATAGAAAATGTGTAGATGCTTAATAATATTCATTTCAATCGACTCTCTCCCAATCCTCGAACGCCTCCGCCTCCTCCCGCCTGGGTCTCCCGAAAAGTGGGCGGAGTCGGGCGTTCATTGGATGACGCGCCCGTCCCGATTGGGAGGGGCGGAGCCTAAGAGCGAAGGAGAGAGATGGACGAGAAGAAGACGTTGAAGAAGAAGAAGAAGGTGTACAGTGAATGAAATCAATTCAAGCCCACCAAACCAAGGAGGTTGAAAGGGGGGGAGGAGAGAGGGGGCGCTAGGGATTTTAATTGAAAGTGGTTGATGATGCGAATATGCCCAAGATGGGACGGTTTAGAAGAAGAAGAAGAGGAGAGGAATTATAATTGAAAATAGTAATTGAATGTGTTTTGTGAGGAGGAAGGAAGGAGACGATATCGTCGTCGCGCATCAAAACTTGGAAGACGTGGAAAAAAAAGAGGAAGAAGAAGACATTCTCGCCTCTTTTCTTTTCCTTCTTAAACTGTGCCAGTCCAATGACGAGTAATAGGGGGGTTAGACAGTATGGGGGGCCTTGGAAAGGGGGGGGGGGGGGAATAACTCACTCCACATTGAAATTGAGATTGAGACATCCTTGAGATGAGACAAATAACCAACGACCTTCCGATCAATCCTATACACCATTCCTCATACAGAACGTTGCAAAACTTTTGGTCCACCCTTGTTTCATGATGTAACGCGTCACGTGACCGAAACCATGTTCCGTGATTTTTGATGGAAGTGACGGCCAAAAAGGGGAATACCCGGCCGCTGGTTGATCTCACTTTTCTCGAGAACCAAGAGAGCTATCAAAAAGTTGCCAATTACAAAGTTGTAGAGCACAAGAAGGGCTACAATTTTGCAGTTGACACTTTTGTGATAGCTGTCTTAGTTACCGAGATAAAATGAGATCAATCAATGGCCGGGTATTACCTTATTGGACCAGTCCTGCAGAACTGCGACCACTTCCAGAGCTCATGCCTATTTCAAACGTCTTTTTCTACTCCCACTTCTTCTTCTTCCTCTTCTTCAAACATGTGTCCATGAAAGAAGAGAGATACAACAAACTTTTTTGATGGGTGGTTGGGTGGTTTGTATCATTCTCCCCCTCCTCAACCACAACCATCCCTATCTATTCACCTCATTTCTTCAATCATCAATATTATACATGTTCCTCATATATATATATATATAACACATCAAACAACCTATTTGACAGAGGAGAGGTGGAATTCGGATGGTTGATTTTATTTGCTTTTCTAGAGTCAGTGTGATGAGATGGTGATGAGAAAAGGGGCGAAGAGGAGGAGGGAGTGTTGCGACCAACAACTTTTTCTCTTTTTCAACGAGCTTCTCGACTTTCCGATCAAAACGGAAGAGGGGGGGGGGGGGGGGTCTAAGGTCAATTAAGTCGCCTGGAAGGGCAGAGTTACGTGATTAATGAACACCTTCCCGCCGCTGAACCCATCTGCCCCCGCTAGACAGGACGAGGAGCGCGGAAGCGAAAATTTATTGAGGAGTGCTCCATATATGGAATATGGATCATGGGATATGGAATATGGAAACAAATTGGACTCGACACTAATATGATAATGATGCAGCAGGAGGACACAACCACCACGGATGGGCGGGCGGGCGGGCGGGGTGGCAGGTGTTGCACAACTGATGATGGTGTGCTCTCCTCCCGTTCTATTCTTCCCATTTCGGAAATTCGGACGGCTGGTGGGATGGAGAGAGAGGAACACTCGCCGGCGTTACTAATTGAAATCGGACGCCGAGCAGGTGAACTTGTGGGCTCGCATTGAGGAGAATCGGCTAGGCTCCAGATTCTAGACCTTCTAGAATACTCTCATTTGTTTCATGGAACTGAAGTAAGAGGATACAGTAACTACCCCCCTCCCCTGTACTTATGGTATGGTGACCATCGAGCGACTAGTGTGGTAGTCCGATTCGAAGAACCGGCCTTCGCTGGCAGGATGCGAGAGGATGACTCAATTAGGGGGGCCTACTACGGTAGGTGTATATGCAGAAGATTGAAGAGAAGAAGCGGGCCCACTTGATATGAGAGCGCGAAATTCAAACTAACTTTCTTGTCGCCGTCGTCGCGCAACGCACACACATCATCTACTCGTCAGTAAGGAGGGGTGTGTCTTCTTCTTCTAACAAAAGAAAAGAGAGCCATCTCGGGTCCCGCCCCCCTTCTTCTTCTTCCTTCTATTCTTTGCCGGGAGGGGTGTTGAGAAGTTGAATGGCGCACAATCAACTTATACATTTATTTGATGATGGGTCCCCGGGCCCCGGCCGCCTTTTCTTATTCGCTCTGTGAAGCATCAGCATCAGAAGCAGAAGTCGCTATCCATTCAGCGACTATTTCCGCACCATTTTTTCGTCAATAGTCAATAGTAGCAAAGTCGGGGAAAACGGCGGCGGCGGGGGCAAAAGAGAGGACCCCTCTCTTGCCCCATTGTAGTCGTTAAAGGGATGTCAAATGTCAAATCCGTGCGAGCTGTCCCGTGCGTCCGCAACTACCATTACAACTAGTATCCATGACGCCTTGGTAGTCGCTCGGTAGTTGGGAGCAACCGAGCAATGTTATACATGTGCTGTTGTTGCTCAAAAGAAGGGGGGTACGGTAGCTTCTGTGTCACACATCTGATCGTTAGCACTCTCACACTTCATTTATGAGAGCTCCTCGGTCGTCTTTCGTTTAGATTTTAGATACCAAATGTTTTGTTTGGCAACACAGACGCACAATGTAACATCTGCAATCCGCCTCTCTTCTTGTGTGCCCCCCACCCGAATGGGCGCCTATTCTCGAGGCCATTCAGCTTCTTCATCTGTCGTCGTCGTCGTCATTGGATCGACGGGGATGTGTGTGTGTGTGTGGGGGCGCCGCCGCCGCCGCTCGTTCACACATTTGTGTATGTGCGCCGCTTATGAGATTTTAGGTTTTAAAGAGACCAGATGAATCGGGCACATCGGCGAGAAATTGAAAGGAAACATTCTCTCTTCGAGCGCACGGGGGGGACTCATTTTCATAAGGTAAACCGTTTCGCGGCGCAAATTGACGGGCGGTAAAATGCTAATTTTTATGATTCGACACGCATTCTTGACCACCACTCTTCACACACACAAACCTCCTTATTCCGATTATTAATATTAATAGAATACATAGTTCCGTTTCGTTCCCATTTTACGGTTCGAGGGGTCGAGCGGGGCGCTAAGGAAGGTAAAGGGGACGGGATGGGGGTGATTTACATAACAAGGAAAGTAATATGTAGTACCCATGTAATCTGTACTGGAGCGGGAGCACAGACATCTTCTCTTTCAGCCCGCATATCAGGAAAACTAGAAGAGATGGGATGAAGGTGTCAACTGTCGAAATGTTCCTTGATTTGTTGGCTACACTTCGACAGTTGACACCTTCTTCCTATCTCTTCTAGTTTTCCTGATATGAGGACTAAAAGACAAGATGTTAGTGCACCCGCTCTAATAGAGGCTTCACGGTACGTACGGAAGGAGGAGGATGATGAAGATCAGCATGAAGTCAGATAACCAGACAAGAGGGATGAAAATAATGTCAACTGGCCTACAGTTTGTGTTGTTTCGGGGAGCTGTATGGGATTACGGTAATCCCTATTATACTATATCATTGCAACAAATTGACAGCTTCTAAAGAAATAAAACGGGCGTCGATCGAGAAGTGAAAAGGCGAGCCGACACATGTGTATCGGAGGAACGGATTGCATGTACCAGATGACGCAACAATCTCATTTCGGTTCCTAGATCCGGAGATCCGATCCGCCACCAAGGGTCAATGACAAGCGGAAATTTCAATTCTCTTTTTTCAAACAAACACGCGATTTCACACAGAAAACTTGATCGTCTTGCCAATCGTGGGGTGGAGGGGGAACGATTCGGTTACGGTGTGTATTTGTACTTCTCACCTATTCCTTCCGAATTTTCCGTGCCAGGCACTGGAGACACAAATACGCACACATACACACACACGGTTATGAGACATTCTGGGGGAGGGGAGAGACAATGGAAGTTTTTGAAAAATGGAGAAATGGAAAAATGAAAAACCACCCGAATGAGAACCTCCTACCGTAGCCAGGGGAGGCAGTCATGGAGTCTCACAACCCCCTTCCGAAAGAAAGAAGCTAAAACTCAGTGACAACATGACAAAGACAAACGGAAATGTGGGAGAAGTGGTAGTAGAATTGGCAAGCCAGAAGCCAGAAGACGTGTGCATGTGGGGGACAGGTGGAATAGCTGCTGATTGAGTCAAAGAGTTATTCGAGTTTTAATGGATATTAGGAGGAGGAGGAGAGGGCTATTTTGGAACCACTTGGTGACGGAGTTGGACGACTACGACGTCGCCTGAATCTCGAAAAGTGACGTGACACTTTCATAGATCTCTACAGTAAGACGGCCGGATCATTAGCGGAAACAACATGTGTCAATAGAAAGATTCAAAGGAATGTGTGTGTATCGTTTGTCGTCGCTTCCTAAACCTCTTAACCCATCCGATGGGGCCGCCGTCCCACCTCTAATCTCGCGAATATCACAACATTAGGAACAGATGTACAAAGGAAGCGCGCGGGCGCGCGGACGGACGGATTACAAGCAAAGGAGCATCAATGGCTGCCCGTTGAGGAGGGGGGAGGTCGGAGGTGTCGGCGTGTTTTTCTTCTCTCTCCCTCTCTATCCTGGTTGTGTCGCGCGATCCGGGGTCGGTGCTGCGCGCAAATTGTTTAACGAGGTAATATAAATTAGTGTATAGAAGGAGGAGGAGAACGGTGAATGAGGAGATTGATGAGATGTTCCCCTCAAAAGACCCACGGGGGGTTAAAAAGAAGCGCTTGTCACGGGGGATCTTACCGTATCTCCTCTCGTAGTGAAGCACCCAAATCGCTTGCCTTTCTGCATGCATACCTTGAAAACTAGAAGAGTTAGGAACAAGTTGTCAACTACTGGAATATAGCCGACAAATTGAGGAACATTTTGTTAGTTGACACCTTTTTCCTATCTCTCCTAGTTTTCAGGATATAACCGCTGAAACTCAAGTGTCACACTGGATTAAGCCCAAAGTCAATCTCGCAACTACAGTACACCAACGCGGCGGAGCCAAGAGCTCTTTCTCGATTTCAATCTAATTGGGTTTGTCATCCATCCGGAAGAAGACGTTGTCGACAAGACGTCGTCAAGCCCTTGAAATATTAGCGTCTTCTTCTTCTTCTTCTCCTTCTACGTCGTCGTTTGCCTACTCATTCGTTCGTCGGAAAGAGAGTGGGGGTGTGTGTAACTAGAGGTAACCAGAAGCGAAGAGGAGGACACTTTATTTGTGAGAGAGCGGAAAACGCCCGAAAACGAACCGAATTATAGCCGTCCCATCCTCCTCCTCCCCCCTCCCCTCAACGCCTTCTTCTCTTCCGATTCATTCTCGACGACGACGACGTCTTCTTGATTTTGACGAGAGAGGGGTGTAATTGAGTAGTCAAAACTATGGTGGAATCGAATTGAATCGAGGGGACGAGGAGGGAGTATCGGAGGGAATTCTAGACTCATCACAGAAAAGGGCTATATCTCGAAAACTAACAGAGCTAGCGAAAAATTGTCAACTGTCATAATGTTGCCAACAGTGCGAGGAACAAATCGGCAGTTGACACTTTTCTCGTATCTCTTCCAGTTTTCGAGATAACCGCCCATCTCGAATTGAGTTCCGGGCCCAATGTCCAACTAGTCAACAATGATCGGAGAGCGTTAAGGTGAAGAAGGTGAAGAAGTGAAGGGCGGACACACACAGGAAACGGATTATAAATGTGACACACCACAAAACGATCATAAAATCTCCGCCATGGCCATATGGCTCCTGGAGACAGAGAGACAGAGGAAGAGAGAAAACGAACGGCTCCTCCACTTTTAACTGTTTTATGGTTCTGGAGAGCGGAAAAGAGAGTGAAACCGAAAGTGCAAATCGAATGTTTATTAGCCGATGGGCCTAGGGGTCCAGAGGCCACGCCCCCTTCCTGAAGACTTTGAAGAGCCCAATTTCCGAATTAGCGAAGAGAAGAACAGGTGCTGAAGAGCCAAAAAGGATGGAAGAGGCGATAATAAATCGGGATGGATTTCATTTCATTGCGGAGGGAATCGAAAATTAGTGTCTCCTCCTCCACCTCCAGAGAGGAGACAGGTGTGTCCTCAGAATCTCTCGGCACGTCTTCTGCGCCCCTTCTTTTGCTCAAAGAAGGGGCGATGAGAGAAAAGTAAGTAGCAATAGATTGAAGAAACGGGGAGGGGAAAGAGCTATTAAAAACAATTAGGACCTTTCACCTTAATCATTTATTCATCAAGATTTTTTTTGCTTTCTCCGCGAATGTATAAGAGAGTGAAAGGGATGGAAAGGAGAGGGGAGAAGCTCGTTTTGAGGAGAAATAGAAGTGCGCTCTAATCGCAAACTACAGGTTCAGGCCAGTTTACGGTCTACATGGAGTTTTCTTGCATGTAATCTATCAAAATATCGAACTCGGCGCCCTCTACAAAATGAACTTGAGCTTGCGAAATTTCAAAAAGTACAAGCAAAGTTAGAAGTCAAAAAGTTACCGTGGCACTTTTAGGCTTCCAACTTTGTTAGTACTTTATAAAAGTTTGGAAACTCAACATCATCTTGTAAAGTGCGCCAAGTTTTACATTTTTGATAGATTTCTTGTTCGAAATTCCAAGAAACCAGTGAGATATTCGACGGCTCGGAATCTTCCCAATATCCAGTCGATCCACCAAAGTCAACCCACCCCCAACTACAAAAGGTGATTACCATCACCAAACTGACATGATTCCATCTCCATATCACTCCGCCCCCATTAAAATTGTTCCTCCACCTCCTCCCAGAGCGTCGTCCTTGGGGGGCGCGCGCTCTCCAATAAAGATGAGAAACATATAAAGTGTCAAGTAATTGGATTAAAATGACACTAACGAAATAAAAAGAAAACGACAGAAAAAACTCAAGCGCCCGAAAAGGGATGCCGCCTGCGCTTGCGCGCGCGCACCCCGGGATACTTCGTGTTCGGCTTCTTCTTCTTCTCTTTTTCCGGAGAGAGGAGAAGCCGACGCCGCCGTCCCGTATAGGCGCGGAAAAAAACAGAAGAAGAAGAAGTGATCAATGTGTGAGAACTATCGTATTCCAACATAATTAGACATCACAACCAGTCTCTTCCTCTCTCTTTCAATGTTTAATTGAAATGAGAACCCCCCTTTGGAAAGTAATCATTTATATAAGGAAAAGGGGGGAGACGATGTGACCTTCTTGCCCATTTCTACCCCTCTAATTGACTATTGTTTTCATTGGATTTGATTGAACGGTGGTGGTTTCTTTCCATTTCGAATTCGGAAGACAAACGATCATCCCGGGGGGGACGCGACCTTTTTCGGAATAAAACTGTCACAACTTTACAAGCACGGCACCGGTATTCGATACCCGATTTATCAGCGATCAATAGCAGTCTCTGGTTTCGTCGACTGCGAGCGAGGTGAGCATCTCGCGGAGGATGCGAACCGCCTCGCTCTCCTCTTCTTCCGCCTCGACGTTCTGCTCGCCGAGCATCTTCCGGACTTTGTGGCCGATCTTCGAGTCCTGGAAGGGAGTGGGGAGTGCGAAAGAAGAAGGGGGCCGATTCGTACCGTTTTGAACTGACGCAGAACCTCGCGCACGTCTTCCGCATCACGACTCCGCGGTCTGTCGAGCATCCGACCCGCAAGCTTCAACCCCTCCTGTCTGATCTCGACGCCTTCGTCGTTCAGCGCCGAACTGATGAACTTGACCATCTCCGACGTCTCGATGCCGTCGACGTCGCGCCCCTCGGCGAGATGCTTCAGACAGAACAGTTTGGGTGGCGGATCCGCCGATTCTGTGATGCAGTGGTCGAGAAGATCCAGCGGGATGCCTGCGTAGTGGGCGCACAGAAGTTTCATCACGGAGACCATGACGTAGGGCCACTGGCCTGGAGAGCGTGTCAGGGCCATCAGAACTTCTGAAATTAGGACGGAATTCAATGAAACTCCGATCGAATGTTACCTTGAGAAGGCAGAAACGTCGGCAGTAAGCTGACGATCATTAACGCGGTGTCCACTTTCTCCCACTCTTCAGCGCTTCCAGAACCCTCCAGAATCTCCGAAATCCACGTCTTCAGCTGCGCGCCGAAATTTTTAAACTCGGGCATTCGGTCGAAAACATCGACTCCGTAAGCGGTAGGACTGGTGATAACTTTGAGAAGAGCCGGCGATTCGAGAACGCGCACTCCGATGGATTCGTAGATGGGGGCCACTTCGGAAGCTGGCGCAACCTCAATAAGAGTGGTAAGGAAGGCGGCGACCAATCCCCACTTTCGATTGGGACGCGAAACATAGTGACGCGTTTGACTGCACAACTCCGACATCTGTCGAGGTGTCATGTGCTTCAGCAAGATATTCTCGTGCCACATCGTGGCCGCCGGCGAGTACATGACGATGTCGACGATGCCGGGGATGGTGCTCAGCGAAGGATCGCCGGTCGCGTCGATCCGACTCGTCGGATCTCTCGTCGTATCGCCGAGAATCATGCAGATGAGGTCGATGCGGTTCGACTCGTTCTCCCACGATCCGATGTACATCGGCACCTTCAGCACGTCCGGATGTCGGTCGATCAGCTTGATAATCGTCTTCAGCGTGAATTCTCCGGTGCGCTTTCCCATCCGAACGGTCGTCATGTACAGCTCGATCTCCTCCCGCGCCAGCTCGTCCGAGTATCGATCGATGATACGAGTGAGGACGTCGATTACCGGCAGGGACGGAGGCGACGGCGACGGCGCCATTTTCCGTTTGAGTATGTCCAGAACGCCGGGAATGATGCGAAGACGTCGCGCGTCGGAAGGCGTCAGTTTGCAGATGAACTGCTGCATCTCCCGCTGCAAAAAGACCGAAGTCCGATCGTCGTCGATGCAACTCAACGCGTATTGGAACGTCGGAAGCCACGCGTCGCTCCGTTGCAGTGAAAACACCCGATCCAGCTGGAGAAGTTGGAAGAACGAGACGTACACCGTCGCGGGACGATCCTGCTGGTAGATGACCATGCATTTTCGGACAAACTCCAGAAGCAGCACGTCGTCGTTCCATGTGCCCTTCTTAATTGACACCGATAGAAAACCGATGGTCAATTGGATAATCAGCGGCGGCGCCGTCTCCACATCGCCTTTGCGCATCTGTTTTTCGAGAAATTGAATGCAACTCGCTGAAAAATCGATGGAAATTGATGATAAAAGCTGATTTTTATGCGACAAACCATCGAATTCAATGTGTTCGAGCAGTTTTTCGATCAAAGTGTCGTCGATGTGATGCGGCATTTCGGCGAACTGGCCGCACTTTTCGACGAGAAGATCCAGCAGATCGCGCAAATTTTTCGACGCTTCCATGTCTGAATGAGTGTGAAAACTGAGCACAAAACGACGAGAAACCTTGTAAAGAAACAAAAACTTTCGTTCTCGCGCCAAAAACGGGATTGTCAGTGGAGCGCGATTGCATCATCAAAAAGTATGGGAAATTTACGGAATTTTACATCATTTTAGAGCTTCCAGCGAGTTGGTTTTTGTTTAAATAGTTATTACTTCATTCAACTAAAGCATTTAGTGAAGGAGAAGGGGTCGAAGTGGAAAAGACAGTTATATACATTTGAACTCGGAAAACGGAGACAGTTAATTTAGAGCTTCGCCTTGAGAGCGGCCTCGATGTCCTTCTTCATGTCCTTCGGCTCGGTGGTCGGCGAGAAGCTGTAAACAGGTGAAATAGTTTGAATTTCGCACCGATGAACTCTTACCGCTTGATGACGTGTCCGTCTCTGCCGACAAGGAACTTGGTGAAGTTCCACTTGATGGCGTCGACGAGGAAGCCGCCCTTCTCGGTCTTCAGGAACTTGTAGAGCGGATCGGCGCTGTCGCCGTTCACGTCGATCTTCTGGAAGAGCGTCGGCTCGAACTTGAACTTGTCGGCCACGAAGGCGGCGATGTCGATCTCGCAGGACGGCTCCTGGCCTCCGAACTGGTTGCACGGGAACGCGAGCACCTCGAGACCGTCGTTCTTATAACTGAAAGCAGTGCCATTTGTGGAACAAGGGATGAATTGCCTGCAACTCACGTATCGAGAAGCTCCTTGAACTGGTTGTAGTTCGAGTTGGTGAGTCCGCACTGCGAAGCGACGTTCACAATGATCAGCACTTTTCCCCTGAACAAAATTTCACGATATATTTTTATTTTCAGTCGAGTTTCTCCTTACTTGTAGTCGGCGAGGCTAGTGTCCTTGCCCTGGGCGTTCTTGACGGAAAACTCGTGAACAGACATGACGGCGGCGGAGAGAGATGAGGTGAGAGAAAAGAAACGGCGAGTGACTGCTGAAAATAGTTCGATTGCGGTGAAAAACTTTTTTGAAAGCTTTAAAAAAAGAAAAGTTTCGAAAAATTGAAGGAAGTAAACAAATACCGTGGCGAAACCCTACTGCTAAAACTTGGGCATGCGCCTTTAAGTATCAAAGTGTACTGTAGAATTCCAGCTGGATTTTTTTGAGAATTTCGGTCAACGTCAGGCCAAAAAGTTAGAAATCACGAGGGAAAATGGGGATTAGTGAGAGAAAAACGGGGAGCAAGAGAAGAAAACGTTGCCATGGAAACTCTCGAAAACGAAATCAACTGACCTGGCAACATTCCGTTTTCTTTCTTTCGAGGGAGTGATTTGTGCTCTCTAGAACAGAGGGAAAACGTAAAAAGTTGAAAAAAAAGATTGAAGTTTTAGAAAAGAATTCAGATATTTGCGAGGCTCGTCGGGGTAACGAGTAACTTGGGGGAAAATTGAAAAAAAAAGAAAGAGAGGAAAACAACGGAATTTCTTTCAAAAATAAAAAGTATAACAACGAGAAACGAAAAACATAACAAGAAAAAATAATAAATCGGGGGAAAACAACGAGTAAAAATGGTTGAAAAACTAGGTGGAAAGAGATAAATATTTGGCGACATTCTTCATCGACTTCTTTTTTCCGCCTTTGGCCGCCGCCGGCAAATCCGGTTGTTTCGCATTTTTGGCGGCTTTCTGAAAGAAAAGAGCACATTTTTATAGGGGCGACTCATTTTAATAGTGTCGTGATGATGACACACAAAGTACGGCTTTCTCGAATGCTGAAAATTGCGAAAGTTACGGGGAAAACGTTCTATTTGTCAGCAAAAATGCGGCAGTGGCAGTGGCAGAGGGGGGTGGGGCTAGAATGTAGTGGAAAACAAGGCGGGAGAGGCTCCAGACGACGAGAGAGAGAGCGCAGTTATTTACTTGTTGAAGAGAAAGGCAACAAAAAACATGTGAGGAGAGCCTGATCTATGAGACGTTCTCGAAATGGCAGCGAGGAGATCAAAGTCCCAAAATGGTCGAAAAACATTCAAAATACTCTGGACACTGGGAAGGTTAGCGACTACAGTGACGTGGCATGACGTGGCGTGACGTGGCATGACTTACCACTCGATCCACGTTCTTCTTGGCGCGGCCGCTCAAATTGCGATGTCTGATCTTCTTTCCGGTGAATTTCGGCAAGAACTTCATTCCGGCGGTGTGAACCTCGCCGATCGACTGCTTCACTTGCTGTCGGATCTTCTCGTTGATCACCCGCTCGCTCATCTTTTCCGTCGTGTTCTTCACGTTGCGGCGAGCCTGGAAACACGCGATTTTCAGCAGTTCTATTCAATTTCAGAACGATTTCGCGTACCCTAGCCTGTAGTGCGAGCAGGTTCTCCACCGAAAACTCGACGATCGGACGGCGCTCTTTGGTGAACGTTTCAGCGTTGTTGTTGAGCTTCTTGAGACACTCGAGCGCGTGCATGTGCTCCTTGAAAGCCACGAATCCGAATCCCGACGACTTTGGCTTTCCGTCCGCCGTCAATCGTTTCTTGTCCATCCACACTCGGCACTCAGTGACCAGCGCCCCGGCGGACGCCGATTTCAGCGCCAATTCCTTGAGCTTCGCGTCGTTGACCTTCTGCGGCAGGTTGTGAATGCACAGACGCACCGGCGAGATGAACATGTTCGTGTTCTCCAGCTTCTTTCGCATCGCCTCTGCGAGCTTCTCGCGTTTCGCTGCGTCTTCCTTGCTCATTCCGGCCGCCGCTGCAGTTCCATCACGGATCAGTCCGAATCTGGCCAGTCGCAGATTTCTCTTGTCCTTCGGCACCTTCGTCAGCCGATCCTTCTCCAAGTCGGCGGCTTCTTTGCGCGGAATCGCAAGGTTCGCCTTCACAAGACGGTTGTCAATGATAATGCCCTCCTCGACGCCCTCAATGCAGTTCGACGCTTCCAGAGGGCTCGAAAAGTGCACAAAGGCGGTTCCCTTCGAGTGTCCGCTGTCTTTGAACTTGCAAATGATCGCCAGATCGATGGTTCCGAACTTTCCGAGCTCCTCCTCGATCGTCTCCTTTTTGGTCTCGAAAGCGAGGTTTCTCAAGAAGACCACCTTTCCGTCGATTAGAGCCTGGTCTGTTTTGCGTTCCACCGGTTTCTTCTTCTTCTTCTTTTTCTCTCCATCATCGTCCATGTCTTCGTCGTCGTCCTCGTCATCTGAATCCTCGGAGTCCTCCTCTGCCTCCTCCTCCTCCTGCTGCTTCTTCTTCTTCATCTGCTTCTGAAGTTCCTCTTCCTCTTCATCGTCGACGTCTTCTCCCTCTGATTCCTCTTCAGAATCCTCGAACTTCTTCACATTCTTTTTCGGCTTCTCATCGTCCTCTTTTTCCACCTTGACGACTTTCTTCAAGTGCTGCTTCTCCTCGTGCGCGTTCGTTTCGTAGGTGTCCTTGTCCAGCGCCCAATCGGCCGCCACCATCCTTCCGAGAAACTTGTTCGAGTTGAAGTGCTCTCTGGCCTTCTCGGCGTCCTCTTTCTTGACGAACTGGATGAATCCGAAGCCGGCGCTTGTCTTCGGATTCTTTTTCGACGGCGGAAGCACTACCTCGGCGAACGGTCCGAAGTTTGAGCACAGGTTCTGCATATCCTCTTTTTTCGTCTTGAAAGGCAGATTTCTGATGATCAAACGCCACTCTTTCATCTTGGCTTTCTCGAATTTCAGCCTGACTGCAGATTTTTCGCCGTTTTTAGCGCCTCCTTCCTCTCCGTCTTCCGTTTTTGGACGTTTTGTGATCGGCTGGCGGTTCGCTGAAAAAAATCGATTGTTTATTGAGATTTTCTTCAATTTCTTACGATTTCTATGCTCAAACTCTTCGGTTTCTCCGTATTTCTGCTCCTCTTCCTCATAACCGCCGTTGTAATCGTTGTAATTCCGCTTTTGACTGTAGCCATAGTTGTTGAAACCGCCGCGCGACGATGAATATCCACCGCGACCCATTTCTAGAAAAAAAAATTGATTGACTACAATTTCGCGTCAAGAAGAAAGACTTTTGAACTGTTTTTAACAAGAAAATCCGAAAAAAATCAGCCGGAAAACCCAAAAATTGAGCGAAAAATTGAAATGGCCTAGAAAATGAATGCATTGCGAAACTTAGTCCGCGCTCCCGAAAAACTCGGCCAGAGTCCATTTTTCAATTTTTGGACACCAAAATCAGGCAATTCTCGCTCGAAATGGACTGGCAAGCCTTCCGAAATGCAATTAGATCTAGACATTTACAAAAATGAGTGCTTTATTAGATGTAATTCGGATTTATCAGAACGATGCGAATAGTGAGGGTAAATATTGTGAGATCTTTCAAGCAATGACAAGTTTTATTCATGGATCATTTCTTTCGCTCGAAGCTGATGTTGTGCTGCTTCAGGGTCTGACTCGTCACGATTCTCGTCTTGTCTACAGGCCTGCACAGGGCTAACTCAACAGGCTTCGGCGCAACGAACACATCCGGACTTGCCACGTATTCTTCGTCTTCTCTCTCGGCGAACTCTGCAACAAAACACAGATAAAACAAGAAACATGTGTTATTTTTGAAATACCAGTCTTCAAAATCTTGTGGGCGGGCCTTTTCATCACTTGTGGCTTGGGCTGTTGGTAACGTGGCACAATCCGACGGACTGAGTGGATTTTCGGGCGCGGTGGGTGTTTGGGAAACGACAACGGCGTCGGCACTCGCATAAAGCCTCCGGTGGCGGCGGATGACGTGGCTTCGGCGATGGCGTTCGCGATTACTCGCTTCTCGAACTCCGGCTCGCGAACCTCGGGCTTCACCTCTCTCATCATGAAGTCCGACGTCGTCTCTTGCGGGTAATGCGTGAAAACGGCCGGCATTCGCTCGGAACACATCGGCAGAAGCGGAGGCGGCTCCTCGTCGACGACTTCTTGCTTCACATTCACCAACTTCAGAATATCGCCCAACGTTGACGCTCTCGTCACTTCCGCGTCCTTTATGATCGTCGAGTAGCGATAGTAGTCCGCCGAATTGCCAGCCTGTGCATCAATTCAAGAGTTCTCAGTCTATTTCTTCATTCGCGAATTTCACTCACTATGTAGTTCATCACCTCGTCGCGGTTCGCCTTCGGACCGTTGTAGCGCACAATGAAAAACTCCTCGCCGTCGTCGTATTCGATCATTATCGATTGTGTCTCACGAGAAAAAGAACGGAGAGAAACAAGAAATTCTGAATTCGTGCGACGCTACGTCGGTAGATCGAGAAACGCGCCAGTGCACTGGAAGTGCGTCAACGCGCAATAGTCTTGTTTGCGCATTGCTTGATCCTTTTCGCATGCACAGACGAAACCAGTTTCGTCCGTTTGCCTGATTGGGAAGGTTAAAATGGGAATCGCATTGGAATTTTCGAAAAAGGAGTCCGCGAATCAAGGAACTATCGACTTCACCAGTGGATTTCGTCAATCTAATAGTCATCTTCTAAAATTATATTTTAACACTTGTCAGATATTTAATAAACAAACTTTTAATTGACTTTACTTTATTTACTGCAATTATTCAATTAGTGGAGGTTGTTGTAGGATTACGGTAGTTCGAGTTCAATTTTTGATTTCCCACTGTCTTCGAGGAATTCCTTTTTCCCATAAACTGTCGTTGATGATCTGGTGGAGCGTGATAAGCGGATCACCTTTCTTCTTCTCCTTCACTTGATTTCCTTTCAAGAAATGGCCTCATTCATCACTTCCTTATCAGCACGACGGAAAGAAGAGAAGTTTCTAATCAGTCCGCTATTCCCTCTCCACACAGTTTTCTCTTTTAATTTCCCGACATTTTTCGACTTTGATGACGCTTTTCTCTTAATTTTCGCCAGTTTCTGTTAGCTTTTGGTCACAAAATAAATAAACAAACTGCGGTCCGCATTTTGTCGGTTTGGTGTTTGCGGACAAACCCAAGATTGAACGCGCAAACCGGAAAGAATCCACCTAGATTTGACGACGTTTTCATAATTATTTTATAGTTCTTCCTTAGTTCCAGCATTGAAATTTCAGCTCAGAATGGCCACTATCGTTCCAACGCTCTTCTCGTTCGTCCGTGACACGTACAAAGGACGCTTCGACGTGGCCACTTTCGAAAAGGAAGTCGGTCGCGATTTCGACAACCAGGAGATCGCGCAAGCCACCAACAAGTATGAGCAGGAGGCGAAGAATCTGCGGAATAAGGACGAGATCCGGAAGGTGATCCAGTACATCGATCTGACGACGTTGAACGGAGACGACACCGCCAGCAAGGTGGTCGCCCTCACGAAGCGCGCGATCAACCCGATCCCGACGGACCCGTCGATCCACTGCGGATCCGTGTGCGTCTATCCGCAGCGAGTCAAAGATGTGAAGAAGTTCCTGACGCAATCCAACCAGAAATCGCAAATTACTGGAGTCGCCGGCGGTTTCCCATCCGGCCAGTACCACATTCAATCGAAGGTTCTCGAGGTGGAGCTCACAGTTGCCGATGGTGCCACTGAAATCGACATTGTGATCAGCAGGGCCGCTGCGTTGGAGGAGGACTGGAAGACAGTGCACGACGAGGTGCTCGCGTGCAAGAGGGCGTGCGGGGCCGCCCACCTGAAGACGATCCTGGCCACCGGAGAGCTGAAGACACTGAGCAACGTGTACAAGGCGAGCTGGGCGAGCATTCTCGCCGGATCCGACTTCATCAAGACCTCGACCGGAAAGGAAACCGTCAATGCGACTCTCGAGGTGGCCTACGTGATGTGCACCGCTATCAAGAGATGGCACGAGTTGACTGGAAAGAAGGTCGGATTCAAGCCAGCCGGAGGAATCAAGACCGTCGATGAGGCCCTCTCCTTCGTCGCTCTCGTCAAGGATGTTCGTTTACTGATCTTTTTTCCAATCAGTATCAGAAATTCATCTATTCTATTGCAGATCCTCGGCGAGGAGTGGCTCAACCCCTCCCTCTTCCGCATCGGAGCCAGCAGTCTCCTCGACGATTGCCTCAAAGCCCTTTAAATGTTTTTGAATATTGAGATTCTAAGTTTCTAATTTTCCCCGTTTTGCCATAGTTTTCTTGTTGATCATGATAATTTCCCCGTTTCTTCTTCTCCCAGCTAGGTTGTGCTCTAGAGAATGAACAGTTTTCTCTAGTTTTTAAAAAAGTTACAATGTTGTGCGGACGGCTGAAAGTTTATAACTTAACTTTTATATTTTCCACTTGTTCAGGCTGAAAATCGAAATTGAAGACTGAGAACTGAAAATCTTCAGGGAATGAGCCGAAAAGTGGCCGTTCTCCATCCGGATCTCGGGATCGGTGGCGCCGAACGTCTGATCGTCGACGCGGCGATCGGACTCCAAGAACGCGGCCATTCGGTGAAAGTGTTCACGAACTACTACGACCAGAAGCGTTGTTTCATTGAAACTCGCGAGCTTGGTGCGAAAAATGAATTTCAGAGAGAACTCATCGAAGTTTCCAGAAATACACTCGATCGTCCAATGGATGCCACGATCGATATTCGGAAAAGGGCACGCGTTGCTGGCGTATCTGAAGATGATCATCGCCGCCTTCTACATCGTCCTCTTCCATCGCGACACTGAAGTCGTCCTCTCCGACTCAGTTTCAGCCAGCCAATTCGTCCTGCGACTATTCTCCAGCGCCAAATTGGTTTTCTACTGTCATTTTCCCGATAAACTACTGACGAAGCGAGAGTCGGCGGCGAAGAAGTTCTACAGGTTCTCTAGAATAAGAAAAACCGGCTGAAACTCTGTTTCACAGAAGAATTATCGATTGGATCGAAGAGTACACGACGGGAATGGCCGATGTGATTTGTGTGAACAGCAACTTCACGAAGAACGTTGTCCGCGAGCAATTCAATTCGCTGGCATCGCACGATCTGACTGTTGTCTACCCATCCCTGAATACGGCCACTTTCGACTCGATTCCCGTTAACAACGATGTTGGATGCGCCATTCCAGAGGATCACCACTACATTTTCACCTCGTTGAATCGGTTCGAACGCAAAAAGAACATTGTTCTGGCGCTGGACGCATTCGGTTTGTTGTTATTCTCAAGTTTTTGAAGAGAATCATTGATTTGTTCCAGCCAAACTGAAAGTGAAACTATCTCCCACTGTGTTTTCGCAATGCCACTTGGTCATCGCCGGCGGATACGACAGAAACAACACGGAGAACTTGGAGCACTTCACCGAACTGGAACACCATCTGGCCGATCTTGCCCTATCAGCCGACGAGGTCACCTTCCTCAGATCGCCGAGCGACGAGCAGAAAGTGAATCTGATTCGAATGTCGCGCGCGATGCTCTACACACCGGATCGCGAACACTTTGGCATCGTGCCCGTCGAGGCGATGTACCTCGGAACGCCGGTGATCGCCGTCAACACGGGCGGGCCGTGCGAGTCGGTGCGCAACGAGGAGACCGGCTTTCTGGTCGAACAGACCGCCGACGCATTCAGCGACAAGATGATTGAGCTGATCCGAAACGAGCAGAAATATCGGCAAATGAGCGAACAAGGTCCGAAATGGGTGCAGGAGGTGTTCGCGTTCGACGCCTTCGTTCAGAAGCTCGACGAGATAATCCAATGATTTTCAGGGTTTCTTTCTATTTTTTTTAATTTTGTAATTTGGGTTTCTATTTCTTCATATTTATTTCTTGTTTACTATTTTTCTGTTACATTTGACATTTCATGTGCTTTAATTCTCGTGTAGAATACGGTAGTTTTGGAACTGTGGTTTGTTTCTCGAGACGTGCGCACATTGCGTACTTATTATTAAAAACGTTTTGTTTCCAATTTTCTCGATTTTACAAAGTGCACATTAGAGTTTCAAGTTTCCCCCCATAGACCTCTCAATTTTCAACTTCCACCGCCTAGTTTTTCGATTTCAACCAAACTTTCCATTCGCCTCAATTCCTCGCCAAAATTATCCCGTTTTTAGGAACACAGGTTGGTTTTCATCCAATTTTTCGAGGCGGTTGTTTACCACACACACTCGTGTTTCGCTCTGGGCGCTCGCGCCGCGGCCTCGACGCTTTTTTATTGATCGACGCGACCTGCCTGCCCCCGCTCCGGTCATTTCTTCCTCGTTTTGTGTGTGGGGCTGCGCGCGCGCCCGTTTTTTCATGAAAATTCCCATCCGCATCATAAATATAATCATGAAGCCATAGCAACTCGTGAAAAACCATGAAAAAGAGGGGAAAAGAAGCAGAGAAAACGCGAGCGCCCGTTTTCTGTGTGATTCTGAATACCCGCTTCTTTTCGGTCGTCGAAACGAAATCAAGATGTATAGACAGGTAAATCGAACCAGAAAACGACCTTGGAATCGAAAATCGAAAAGAATACCGCCCCCTTTTTCTACATTGTAGTCTGTGTGGTCGCCAATTGTCAGCAAAAATCGCGTCACATGATGATGCGCCGTCTTTTTCCTCTCTAGTTAAACTTTTTGTTGATGACTTTGGAGCGCCGAAGTGCGAATGTATAAAACATTGAACGTTTTCTTTGGCAATTCTAAAAAATGATGCAAAACTTTCATCATGAATAGATTTCCCCCATTGAAATTGCAGACGCTTGCCATGTCTCTCGCTCCGAAGGTATTATTGCATTTTATCAGTTTTGTGCCATTTTCTTCAGTTTCAACCCCCAACAACTAACAATTTCCCCTTTTTAACACTGATTCAACAAATGCAAAAAGGAAACGAAATTTCAAATTCAAGTGCCCGCCAACGAATTTTGTGCAAGATGTGCAGGTTAGAAGGTTACTGTAGCCGAAAAAAACGGCGCGAACTTTGGTTTTTGCGCCATTTCGGATGTTTTTCTCGTTTCCCTCAAAAACCGTTGAAATTGGTGCTATTTACTATTAGTTGTCTGCCCCCACCCATTCTTTGATTCCCTCACTCTCCTCCTCCCACTAGATAAGAAATCGACGCGCCGCCCGTTTGCATTTCGATTTGCGCGTTTTGCGACGGGCAGCAGGCCGCAAATACTTTCAATCTCCTTTTCCGTCGTGTTGTTTTTCGTCTCGTGTTGATATTCCCTCGTTGGCGGATATTCGGATTGATTTCCGTGTCTCTTGCAGATGTCGAAGGCGTTCATCGGCAAGCCAGCCCCGCAATTCAAGACCCAGGCGGTCGTTGACGGCGAGTTCGTCGACGTGTCGTTGTCCGACTACAAGGGCAAGTACGTCGTGCTCTTCTTCTACCCGCTCGACTTCACCTTCGTCTGCCCGACCGAGATCATCGCCTTCTCGGACCGCGCCAAGGAGTTCGAGGCGCTCAACACCGT
Organism: Caenorhabditis afra; assembly: GCA_963570955.1. Classification (NCBI taxonomy): domain Eukaryota; kingdom Metazoa; phylum Nematoda; class Chromadorea; order Rhabditida; family Rhabditidae; genus Caenorhabditis; species Caenorhabditis afra. The sequence continues at coordinate 385,997 of OY751533.1, forward strand.
GCTCCTCGCCGCCTCCACCGACTCGGCTTTCTCGCATCTCGCGTGGATCAACCAGCCGCGCAAGCACGGAGGACTCGGCGAGATGAACATCCCGGTGCTCGCCGACACCAACCACTCCATCTCGCGCGACTACGGAGTGCTCAAGGAGGACGAGGGAATCGCCTTCCGTGGTATTCTGACTTCCTCCCCGTGTTCCGAGCAAAACGTTCCCCATTTCCAGGCCTCTTCCTGATCGACCCGCAGCAGAACCTGCGCCAGATCACCATCAACGATCTTCCAGTCGGACGCTCCGTCGACGAGACCCTCCGCCTTGTGCAGGCGTTCCAGTTCGTCGAGAAGCACGGAGAGGTGTGCCCGGCCGGATGGACCCCGGGATCCGACACCATCAAGCCAGGAGTCGCCGCCTCGAAGGAGTACTTCTCCAAGCACTAAATCAATCTTACCCCATCTCCCCCTGAACCCTAGTATTTATGTTTTAACCCCCTCGCATCGCACCTTGCAACAGTTTGTGGACGTTTGAAAGAGTAAAAGAAAACAAAATAAATTGGTGTTATTCAGTGTGTTCCCTCGAGAAAGAGTGATGTCGAGTCTCCGTGGCGAGTACTTTTTTCCTTTCCCCCCTCATCTCCCTCTTTTTTGCCCAATAGAGAGACCGCCCGTCGGCCCGTGCGCGCGCGCGCACCGGGGCCTATGTTTGTGAAGGTCACCACCACCTTCTATGATTATGTCTGCGTCTCCGCTGATCTAGTGTCTCCCTTCCTGCTTGTACACTCTGTGACACGGTGGAGCGAAGTTTCTCGCGTCCCTTTGCATATTTATGAGTCAGCGACAGCGCCAAAAAGGCACGCAGAGCGGAACTGTTTTTCGTTTCTCACACTTTCAGCACTGAATTATTGATCGATTTTGATAAATGATTAAACAGAGCTGAAACGCTCCGAGTTGCGAAATTTTTCCCAGCTTCCCGTTTTTTCTTTGCAATTTTCCAACTTCCAGATGTCGTCGCCGACGTCGTTTCAGGAGGAGGGCGACATCAAATTGAAGACACGGTTTCAGGGCCAGGTTTGTACGATTTCTGCTTGTTTTCCTTGAAGTTTGAGAGAAAGAAGGCCAAATCGCATCTGAAATCCACGTGGCATCTCTTATCGATTGATTTTCAGGTGGTTGTCCTGTACGCACGGCCGCCGCTGATCCTCGACGACTTCTACAGTCTGCTGCGTGACGCGTGCAAACAGCACTCGAAGCAGGACATCACAGTGAAATGGATCGACGAGGATGGTGAGAATTCACAACAAAGATCCGAAAACAATCCGCGTTTTCCAGGCGATCCGATCTCAGTGGACTCGCAAATGGAGCTCGACGAGGCGGTGCGCTGTCTGAACGCGAGTCAGGAGGCCGAACTGAACGTTCACGTGTTCGTCGGAAAACCCGAACTGCCCGGACTGCCGTGTCAGGGAGAAGACAGTCGGTTTCCCGTGTTCACCGCTCTGATTATTGACGTCTTCTTGCAGAAACTGTCTACCGACGTGGCGCGCGACGATGGAAGAAGATCTATCTGTACAACGGCCATCGATTCCAGGCGAAAAGGCTCAACCGACGCATTCAGTGCTTCATCTGCCACGACTACATCTGGGGCATCGGACGGCAGGGCTTCCGGTGTGTCGACTGTCGAGTGTGCGTGCACAAAAAGTGCCACCGGCTCATGGCGACGCATTGTGGTCAGGTGGGTACAATTTCTCGACGAATCCACCCTCTTCTGCTTCCTCATTTCTCTCTTGAATACGAAATTCCCCCTGCTCCCGAATGTTCTGCTTTTCTTTCGCGATTTTTACGAAATTCTGGATGAAAGAGGCCGAGCTGGGCACGCGGGTTCGAGTCCTCCCGCTGGTCGACTCATTTTTTCCGTCTCTCTTTTTTCCAGACGCCCTCGGGCCCAGTGATTCCGCAACTTGGCGCTCTCTCGCTTGGAAACTCTTCGTTGCACGGCAAAGCTGGAATCAGCGCCAACTCGACGCCACGTGGATTCGACAACGGTGCCTATCAGGAGCTCGAAATCGAGACGCCCGCCGGAATGCACGATTCGAGCAAGGCGGCGACGGTAAGAGAGCTCGACCTTCTTTTCTCCCTCCACCACGTGGACTCATTTGCAGAACGGGGCGAGCTCGTCGAGATGGGCGGTCTCGCTGAACGACTTCCGACTGCTGACCGTCATCGGTCGTGGCTCGTACGCGAAAGTGGTGCAGGCGGAGCACGTGGCGACGAAGCAGATCTACGCGATCAAGATCATCAAGAAGGAGATGTTCAACGAGGACGAGGACATCGACTGGGTGCAGACGGAGAAGTCGGTGTTCGAGGCGGCGTCGAACTATCCGTTCCTCGTCGGCCTCCACTCGTGCTTCCAGACCGAGTCGCGTCTGTTCTTCGTCATCGAGTTCGTGCCGGGCGGCGATCTCATGTTCCACATGCAGAATCAGCGAAAGCTTCCCGAGGATCACGCGCGCTTCTACGCCGGAGAAATCATACTCGCGCTCCACTTCCTGCACTCTCGAGGCATCATATACCGAGACTTGAAGCTCGACAACGTTCTGATCGACGCCGAGGGGCACATCAAACTAACCGATTACGGAATGTGCAAGGAGAACGTGGGTCCCGGAGATCTGACGTCTACATTCTGCGGCACACCGAACTACATCGCGCCGGAGATTCTGCGAGGCGACGAGTACGGCTTCAGTGTCGACTGGTGGGCGCTCGGCGTGCTCATGTTCGAGATGATGGCCGGCCGATCGCCGTTCGACATCGTCGGCATGCAGAACAACACGGAGGAGAACACCGAGGACTACCTCTTCCAGATCATTCTCGACCGCCAGATCCGCATCCCGCGCTCGCTGTCGGTGCGCGCGTCGAGCATCCTGCGCGGCTTCCTCAACAAGGATCCGTCGGAGCGGCTCGGCTGCAAACTCGACATCGCCGAAGGGCTGCGCGACATGAAGGAGCACCAGTTCTTCCGCGGATTCATCGACTGGGAGGCGTTGGAGCAGAAGGCCGTCGCGCCGCCCTACCACCCGGCCGTCGAGAGCGATCGCGACTTGACGCACTTCGACCATCAGGCGAGTCGACTCTGTCTTCTCGTCCCAATTCGTTTCTTTCAGTTCACCGACGAGCCGCCACAACTCTCCCCGGACAACTCGTCCGTCATCGCGCGCATCGATCAATCCGAGTTCGACGGCTTCGAGTACGTGAATCCACTTCAGATGAGCCGCGAGGATTCTGTCTAACGTCTTCTGAAGTGATGACAAGAAGACGACGGAAACGCTTCTTGTAGTATATTTTCTCTCTCTCTCCCATCAAAACACTGTGCTATTCGAATACTTCCTTGTCAAAATCGCAAATTCCCCCCCCCCCTTTCCCCCCATTTTGCATCACTTTTCTCAATTCAATTGTGTACTTTTCACTTCTCTCCCTTTTTTCTCTCTAATTTATTGACTGACCGCTTCCATATTTATTTATTTTTATTTATTGACTGATTGATCGATTACTCGAAAATTTTGACGGTCTGAATCAGTTTGCGCGCCTGTTTCAGACTTTTCTGCGCGCGGCCCGGCAGAAAAGACTTGAACGGCCGTTCCAGCGAGACTTCTCGAATTCCGCAGTCGGCCTCGTAGAAGTTGAGCAATGCGCGGCAGAACGACTCGCCCAGCGCCTCGTCTGCAAAGTTTGCACAAAGTTTACACACAATTTCAGACGAACTCAATCTCACATTTGTACTGAAGATACGGGGTGCAGTGCTGAACTCCGTTCAGTGCGTCCGTGTGCCGGTAGGAGAAGAACGAGACTTCCAGTGTGTAGCAGAGGCACGAGAGCAGATCGCCCATCGTTCTGCAAACGCGCTCTAATCGCAATGTCTCCCGGGGGGGGGGGGGTTGTCAGTGGAGCGCACTTGCTTCTCTTTTCCTACCTGCGCCCGGTGCCCGCTTTCTCGGCGTCCGTGTTGAACTGCGTGTACTCCAGCGAGTAGTCTTCCGAGAGCTCCGCGAGCAAATGGGGAAGCCACAGTTGGCGGGACGTCGTCTTTTCCTCCACCTGAAAAAAGTTGCCACGATTTTTCAGTCGGCTTTCAGGCTTGGCTGAAAATCGCCGTACCGCTGTCACCGACACGTTTCCGTAGAGAAAACAGTTGGGTTTTTGAGAGTGCGCGTGTAGATCCACGTAGATTACAGTTTGAGCTTGCTGGAATTGGATGTGTTTAAAGGCTCCGCCCACTTTTGGACCCCCCCCCCCCCCCACTTTACCGGATTGTTATCGTATTGGGTGAGTAGACTTTTCACAGCGTAAATCGACGGATGTCCCCAGTCGGAAGGCGTCCGCCACATTCGATTCAGGTCGTGTCCCAGAAGAGAGCATCTGAAATGAGTGGGGGACCCCTCTAAACCACGCCCACTTCACAACGAACAAACCGATAGTTGCCGAGAAAGACGCCGTCCGGATTGAGCATCGGCACAATCTTGAAGCAGTAGACTTTGCGAAGTTTCTGCGCGCGTTCGTCCCGCGAGACGAGAAACTCGATGATGCCGTGCATGACGTGGCTGCTCGGCGTCTCGCCCGGATGCACTCGAGCCGTCAGAAACACCATCTTCTTCGAGCCCAGGCTCTCGGAGCATCCGTCTATGGTGATCAGGTCGACGCGTCGTTTTTGCTGGAAACAGAGGATCTCTTGAGAACGGAGAGTTCCCAGTTACCACCGTCTGAGCCAGAAGGTCGCGATGGAAGAACGGATACTTGCGCGACTCGAGCTCGGCGAGCCAACTCTGCATACCGGTGTAGGTGTACGGAATGCAATACGCGAACTGAACGACGTTCGGCGACTCGAAAATGAACGCGAACGACAGAATCCAGCGGTCGTTGTGCTGACTGCTTCGGTAGTAGTAGATGTGGCGGGACGGGATGCGGGCCCTTGAAAAGAATACTTCTGGTTGGCCTAGGAACCGCCGGATGCGTCTTTTTCTAGGCCAACCCGCTTCTCTGTGCTCACCAACTGTTCTGGGCGTCCGATTTGACGACGGGCGCCGCGATGCCCATTTCGAACAGTGTTCGTTGTTTCGAGAAATTCACAATGTTGAAGATGACTCGCTGCAACCAAATGCCACCTTTTCTTTTGAAGTTTGTGTTTTGAATCGAGCTATTTTCCGCCCGTTTTCAAGCGGTTGTTCAATAGGGCGCACTTGCATACCCTCCGGATTCACCTGATTTTCGCTGGCATTCTTGCACTCGAAAAAGAACCACACTCGATATTTGTTGTTCAAAGTGTCCGGCCGAATGAACAAATCGTACTCGGAGCATGTGATTTTATCGACGCGACCCAGATTTCCTACAAAAACCGAAATGGATCAATGAAAAAGGGGGCGGAGTCTCGTAAATCGACACTCACCTGACTCGAAACTGGCGTCGAAAACGAGATTTCCTTGTCCGGGAAGGGTGTCGGGATAGGCGACGTTTCCAATGTTACAGCCCATACTTTCGAGTGAAACCCTTTTCCACCCCCTGGTTCCCCCGCGCGACAGGAAGGGGAAGTGGGGTTGAGCGAGCGCGCGCGCGCACCAAAAACTTCATAACAATCTTCATTTTTTTCTCTGGTCTGGGTGAAAAGCTGGGGCGAATTTTGTGTCTCGAAAATAATATAGTTGAAATAAGATGGGAACGATAGGAAGTGGGGAAAAGTCGAAATGTGGGGGGAGGGGGACTATCGAGAAGAACAGTTACTGTTTTTTTTTTTTGCGAATGAGGAATAGAAGAAGCCAAAATGAAAATAAGGTGAGTAGCTGTCAAAAAAGGAAGAAGAGCGAGAGGACCAAAATGGAGAGTTGGATGACGAAGATTCAGAGTTCGGCGCAGTCGGGTGCGCGATCAGGACGGCGAATTGGAGCGAGAGCGGCTGCGACTAGGCGAACGCGACGGCGAGCGGCTTTGCTGTCGCTCTTTCGACGAGCCGGACTTTGGCGAGCCGGCGGCGGCGGCTCCGTCACGGTCGCCACGGTCACGCGACCGGGATCGTCCTTCCGGAGACTCGCGGCGCTCGCGGACCGGCGGAGAACGGGTGCGGCTGCGAGATCGGCGTGGCTGAAAAACGGGGGTGATTTTAGAAATAGATACGAAACGAGATAGTTTACCGATCTCGAGCGCGAATATCTCGGCGATCTCGAGCGTCTCCTCGGCGAACGCGATCTGCAAAAATTGAGATTTTAAGAATCAAGTTTCCAACTGATTTCTCGACTATCAACGATACTTTTTCAGCTCCAGTGAGATGGGGAGAGTGATTGAAACAACACGAGCGACACTTACAAAAAAGAGGGCCTGCTGCTTTACAGCCGAACGAGCGAGATTAGAGGATATCCCAGCTTTGCCGGCTCTCTCAGCTTTGCTTTCAGCTCTCAGTTTTCAGCACACACAGTGTCACAAAATTTCAGCTAGTCAGCATCAGCAGCAGCAGTTTCAGCGGCCGCGTACTCCGCTCAGCTCAGCAATAGCAGCTGCTGCTCTAGAAAAGAGAGAAGAGTGTTCGCGGCGCCAGAGAGAAAAGGAACAGTTTCAGACGACCCCCCTCAATTTCAGCGGATGTTTGCCCGTCTCCCGAATCTCCTCACCTTCCACGTCCGCCACCTCCTCCGCGGCCTCCGCGACCGCCTCTCTCGTCCGACGGGCGGTCGTATTTTGCGAGCGTCACACGAAGCTCGCGGCCGTCCACTTGACGTCCGTCGGTACGGTCCAGGGCGTGTTCGGCGTCACGGCGACTGAAAACAGTGGATTAGATAGGATCATGATGCAAAAATGAACGTACTCGTAGAATCGGACGAATCCGAATCCCTTCGACTGTCGCGAGTACTTGTCGCGTGGGATGTGCACATCTCCGATGTCTCCGTAGCGCTCGAAGAACCGACGAAGGTCGTTCGGCGTCGTCTGGTACGACAGATTATCGATTTTCAGCGAGGTGAGTCCGTTGATGTCGGGCGCCGGACGACGGTCTGATCCTCCTCCGCGACTCATCGTTTCTGAAATTCAGAAACCAATTTATGAATTGCAAGAGGAGGCCATGAAAATACGGCGGAATTCGAGGAAATGTACGAAAGAAAAGAGAAAAACAACGGTGTAGTTAAGAAGAGGAGGGAGAAGCGAAAGAAGCTTTGAGCAAGTCAATAAAATGCTGGTGAGAAGCGTAGAGGGGCTCCGTCGAATCAACGCGGATCCAGCGGAGAGCCGTGGCGTCGTCGCCCGCCTGAAGGCTCACGTCCTTCAGAAGACCCGAGTCGTCGTGAAAGTTCACGACGACCGTCTCCATCCACGCGTTGTCTGTGTTACGCGGATCGTCCACGTAGCCTCTAGAACATGGGAAATAGTAGATAACGATCCACTGAGATACGATTCTGAGCACCTGTACAGGGTCTTTCCATTGCTCCAAAGCTCGTCGAGAGCTTCAGTGTCGACGGCTCCACTCATGGCCTCCTCTTCGAACTCTCGACGGAGCGTCTGGGACACCTCCTCTCCGGCGTCCACCATCCCGCCCGGAATCGCCCATTCGCCGGTGTCTCGACGCTGAATCGCGATGAACTCGAGATGACCGGCATCCGGCGACTTTCTTGTCACGATCGGATCCGCCGCGTGGTTCGGGCCCCAGCGACCGAGAACTCCGCGGCCTGCCAGCCCGGTTCGACCGATCGGATTGATCGGACGGAACAGCGAGTCGAACGAGTATTGACTGCAGAGAAATGGCTACATTTTCTCGGGCCAAGAGGTTGAGACTAACCAAACGAACGAGACTCGATTGATTTTCCCGTCGAGCGAGTTCCAGGCGGCCCGAAAACCCGGCGAATCGACATCCGGGTCGGCCCACACTTCTCCGACGATTTTCGGATCTGTGTAGACGGGCGGCGCGTATTCGGGCCACTCACGAGACCATTTCACGTGATCATCAGGTACCAGACTGCGATGAATTTGGCTGCCCAGGTACGGCACATCTGGAGTTTTATCGATTTTGTGCGTGCTCGGAACCAAATCGGAGCCTACCGACGACTCGGCACTTTTTATGCACAAAACCCATTATCGGACGACACACGAGATGGTTCCAAATGGACATAAACCGGCGTCAAACCTGATAAAAAGTGGTGAAAATGAAAACGGCGGAGCGAAACGGCAATCGAACGACGCGGATCAATAAGAAGAGGGGAAGAAGGGAAACGGGGCGAAAGGAGGTCACCCACACGATAACGGGCTGGGGTATGCGTCTCTGTGTGTGTGCACTGCGAGACGCCTCTTTTTTCGAGTAAGACAGCGAGAGACGCGTCAGTGGACGGGCAAGAAACACGTCAGCAGGCACAAAAACATGCGAACCAATTCAATGTCCCTCGAGATTTTTCAGGATGGGAATTGAGCTAATTTTGTGGTCAAATTGGCGAAATTTGCGAGAAATGGTATGAAATTTGTATTTTCTACGAGAAAAAATACGGAAAGCGGAGCCAATTTGGTTGTTTTTAACGGAAAAACTGCGAAAATTGAGGAAAACTCGGGAAAGATTAAACAAGAATTTTGCAAAAACGCCGTTATTTCGGAGTATCGTACCGACTTTTTTCGCAAGTTTTCGCAAAATTTAATTTTGCAAAAAAAGTTTTAGTTTTAGATATAACTTTCCAGATATAAAACGTTTGAAACATAACAATTCGGTTGAATATTCAAAGAAAAAAAGAAAACCAGGTGAAATTAAGTTAAAACAGACCGGAAATTCATTGAATTCGATTGAATTGAGATACGAAAATTATCCAAGGGGCATCAATTGAAAGGGAAGCGAAAATGTGCAAAAATTGAAAAAAATGAATAATTACTTGTTCTTCTTTCTTCGCTGCGACTTTTTGGTCTCTCCGGCATTGAGTCCGACCTGACTCTCCGTGATTTCTTCCTGCGTCACTGTGCCGGCGTTCAGCTGTTCCTGCAGCTTGTTCTGCGTCTCGAAGTGCATCAGAAGATCGTTGACCTGCGACTGTAGGTCCTCGATGCGCTTCTCGTACTCGCCACGGGCGGTCTTCTGGCTGCCAATCAGCTTCTCCACCTGATCCTTCCACACCTGCTGATCTTTGCGAAGCATCTGATTGATCTCGCGCTCGTCCTTCAGCTCGCTCGCCAGCTTCGACGCCTTCTCGCTCGACTGGCACGCCTTCTTGTCGGCCGTCTTTCTCGCGTGCGTCGTCTCGTCGAGTTCCGCCTTCAACGTCTTCACTTCGGACGTCTTCTCGGCGAGCTGATGCTCGAGATTCTCCACTTGCATGATCGCAATCTTCTCCATCTTCGACATCGTCTGCTCCATGTCGCTGCGTTGTCCCTCGAAGTACTTGCGCTGATCCTCGAGCTGGCTGGTTAACAGGAGCGTGTACTCCAGTTTGATGCCCTCCAGTTTGTCGTCCTTGCCGTTCTTCTCGTCGATGCTCGTGTTGTGGTCTCTCTGATACTCGACGAGCTTCCCGTCGGCGCCGTTCTCAATGAGCCGGTGCACGTAGTTGTCGCCCGCGTAGTCCCACACGCGCTCTCCGCCCACTTTCAGACTGTAGGTGTGCGAGGTGAGCTCCCAGTGCCGCTGCGCGTGCTGCTCCGCGTACCGTCCGCATCCGATGTTGCCGCAAATCAGACAGATCCACAGATCGTTGCTCATCCCGCAATCGTTGCATCTCTGCTCGGCGACCACTTCCGGCGACTGAACGTATCGACACACAGGGCACCTTAAAGGGGGGGGGGCGTTGTTTCTGTTTTCAATAAGATCGGAGCTCACGTGTTATCTGCCCACTGCTCAAGACAACGAGCATGGAACGAGTGATTGCACAGAATCGCCAGCACACTGTCATCCATCCGCTCGAGACAGACGGCGCACGTGGGCAATTCGGTGAGCGAGGAGCTGTCGGTCGAGGCGAGCAGCTCGTCGGAGGTGGTCTGGAAAGGAGATGGTGAGGCTCTGAAATCAGTATGTTCCTGTCTAGAACTCACGCATTCGATACGATCCACAAAGAAGAGCGTGCAGTTGTGCGGCTCCAGTTCGTTAAACGGACAGTTGTTGAACTCCTCGAAGAACGTCACCGCGTCGTTCTGAAGGAGGCTCGAAGTTAAGGACGGCTCCGTTCCCTTCGTGAAGACTCACGTGCTCCTTGAACTTGATGATGAGCATGTACTGATTGGGCGTCGCGTCGCGCACCACTTTGATGCTGACGATCATCGGCAGCGATATGCACATGAACGAGACGATCTCGCGAACTTCGACTTGCGCCGGCACTGCGAACATGCACAGCATTCGGCACTGCGCCGCGCGCGTCAACTTCTCGTCGTTGTACTTGTAGAAGTGCATGATGCCCTCCGTTTTCTCGGTTAGCGGATTGCCAGAATAGTAGGGGACGTGGATTGCTGAAAATTTCAATCGATATTGGGGATCTTCTCGAGAATCCGTTGTTTTCGAACTCACGCGGTCCCTCCGAGCCGGCTCTCGTCGACCTCTCCGATGTGCCGGCGACGGAGCTCGAGTCGACGATCTTGTCGCCGTCGAGACTCTCGATGACGACTTCAGAATACGTGCGACGTCCCTTATGGTAGCCGTGCGACGACGACGACGACGACGACATGGCGGCGGCGGCTTCTCGAATCGACGGCGGCGCTCCTTCGATCGACTTTTTCGGCGGCGACGGGCGTTTTTGAAACAGCCGCTGACGGGTTCGTTCTCCGGCGAATGGCGACGCGTTTCCTGAATTTGCATCGATATTTTTATTGTTTTTATTCGGATTTTGAGTAAACGACGGCTCACCTGCGTTCGAATCGTCGTTAAACGATTGTATTATTTTGGACGGATTGCTCACTTCGAGCCGCAATACAAGTGGCACGTAGAGACTGCTCATGCACCTGTTTACGTATTGAAAATGAAATATGATTGGAGGCAGAGTGCAAGTGTGCTCTATCGCACAATTGCAATAGAGCGCGTTTGCCACAGGTAATTTGACGGCTTCAAAACCAGTTTAACAAAATGGTAAGACGGGGAAAAATTGGAATGTAAAGGATTTTATTTGTTCGTAATTTTCTCGTTGATAAGAAGATAAGGGCACTTGTAATAAAACTGAACAGGATTTTCGAAGAAAAAAATCAAGAGGAAACCGTACAATAAATGAAAAATGGCAGATTTTGAGTATAGTTTGAGAGTAGGTACATACTAGCGAATGAAAAAAAAAACGACTACAGCTTCTATTCGGAAGAAAAAGTTTACAAATTACAGAGATCCAAAGTTGTTTTTTTCGGATCACTTCGATCTTACACGATGCAATATTCCGCCGTTGATCGCGCCGCCGTTCGTCTGAATCACATCCTTCAGAATCGCCGGCAATCCACGTGGCATCGCCATCTTCTTCTGAACGTCTTCAGAATTGTCGTCGGATCGCGAAAGACCGAAGCTCGACACGAGACTGGCAACCGATCCGGAATCCATCGAATCGAGGCGGAGAAGACCGTCGGAGGGCGGGAAGAAGAAGCGGAGGCTCTGCCAGATCTCGGCCCGATCGATTCGCGCGAGGAACGTGGCTCGAAGCTGTCGCTCGGCGCGGCTGATCAGATGAGGTGCCAGACTTGCGACGATCGTCTCCGCGGTGATCAGCGACATCACTCGGTCGAGCTTCTCGTTCACCTTCTCGCCGATTCGCTTCGTGCCGCCGGCGAGAAGCGTCGTGAACTCGGTCACACCGCACTTCTCCATCATCTCTCGCACGTCGTCGCCGAGCCGGAACAGCGAGAGATTCAGTGCGTTCGCGGCGATGCTCGGACGGATTCTCTGTGTGGGATCGCGCCGGAGCAGCTGGTGGATCACATCGCGAGCCACAAAATGGACTCTGGCGGGCAGGGCTGGCAGTTCGGAGTCCTGGTAGGTCGAGGAGTCGAGCTGCTTGTAGAACGGATTGCTCCGCGTCAGAATCTCGTAGGAGAGTCCGCCGGCGGCCCAGGTGTCGGCCATCTCAAAGTCCACCTTGACTCCCGGTCCAGGCACCGCCGTTGCTACTTCCGGCGCTCGGGTCTTTGTGTTTCCGCCGAGACTGATGTCTTCCGTCTCGTACGCCACCTTCCAGTCACCGCACGACAGCGCACACCCGAAATCGGCGACCACCAGCTGCGGAATCTCGTCCTCGAAGTCGTACTCGAGCAGAATGTTGTCGCTCTTCATATCTCTCTGCGCCACGTGGTTCGCGTGCAGATAGGTGCACGCCTCGAGCAACTGAGCCATCATGACGCGGCCAGTCCAGTAGTTGCGGTGATGCGTCCACACGTATTCGTGCAACGTTTGGCGGTAGCGACGCATGACGACGTACATTGTTCGCGGTTGCGCGGCGATAGACTCGTACCAACGGGCGGTGTGCAGCGCGTCCGGATATCTGAAGAACAAGATCATTCCGTATGTCTGAATCTCCCTCTCAAAACGAACCGTTCAATGGCATCCGGCAGAACTTTGAGCGAGTCGACGAACGCCGTCGTGATGCGCACAATGTTCGGATGTTTGTCGGGAAGCGGTCGGAACGATCCCATCCGGCCGTTCAGAAGCTTCGCAGCGTTCGAGTACGGCGCCAGCTCGTTTCCCATCGACGCCCACAGATGGTCGTCGCCGAGACGATCGTGCTCGAAGTTGAACATCAATTTGATCGCCAGCGGATACTTTTTGTGCACCGATCCCTGGTTTTTCGGCGGGATCTCGGCCAGGATATCGGTGACCTCGTTGAATCCGACGCCCAACAGAGGTTCGGTTTTCGAGGAGGACGGCTCCGAATCGATGAGCTTTGCCGAGTAAACTGCCGCGTTGCATCCCTGGCCGAGAAATTCGCCTGCAAAACATGTGAAGATTGGAACAGGAGGAGCTTCTCACGGCCTACCAAACTCATACGAATCGATGCGATTCGGCATCTCCTGCTTCCTCAGATCCTCGTTGTACCTGACCGAGTTTCCGAACAGTCGTCGTATCCGCTCCGCCAGATCGACGGACGGCTCGGCTTTCCGCAAATACGGCTGAAATCTGCGCTGAAAATCGCGCGTCCGATCCTGAAATCGGTGTCTCTCGATGAGAACGGACGAGAACGGACGGAGGAGACGGCCGTTTCGAGTGGCAAGACGGACCTGAAACGAGAGACTCCGTATCGCCGCTACTCAGCGAATTCGGGAGCGCTCACGATTCTCAGAGTGGTCGTTTTCGGGACGGGCGCCCGTTTCAGCACCAAATAGACGCCCAAATTGTGCGATGCGGGGAAGATCCGAGGCAGGAATCTGTGAAAAACCGAGATCCGACCTCCTCGGACCATCAGCTCGTTCGCGATCCGCGCCGCCGCTTTTCCGAACCGCTTCAGCGACGTTTCGATCGATAACAGTTTTTGGGACATCGAATACTGTTTTTGGGTTTCTAAAAACTCAAAACGCTTAGCAATAGAGCGCATTTGCACAATTTTTGGATACAAAATAGGTAATTTTTGGAAATTTTACCAAAGTTCACAATGGTTCTTTAGAAAATAAGAATAAAAGTTTTATTAGCGACTAGATGCAGAAAATTGCTATTGTGGAAAAAATGCATAGAAAAACTGACAAGATCCAATTGAAAATAGAAAAATTAGTACTAAAAATCGATTGATAAATGTGTCCTTAGTCTTTGAGCAACCCGAGGCTTCTGGCCTCCTTCTCGGCCCATTCGGCCAATTTTCCGTCGTCGGTGATCGGCGACTCCTCCTCACCGCAGACGGCGTCGATGTAGAAGCTTCCTGAAAGTGGAAACTGATTGGAATTCGCTGAAAATGCCTTACTTTGAGCTGTTAGCGCCTCGAAATCGTCATCCGACGCGTCTTCGGTGTCCGACAGGGATCCACCGCCGATGGCGAACTTCGAGGATCCGGACGTCTGACTCGTTTGCATTGTGACGATCGCCGAGTAGTCGGAGAAGTCGACGACGACTCGCGAGCCTCGGACCGAGAGTTTCGACGCGTCGGCGGCAGTTCCTCCGACGACCAGGGTGATCGGCGGAAGTTTGGGTCCCGACGGGAACGCCTTGATGAACTCCTGGATGGATTCGTTCGAGACGAGAATCGAGCCGCTGAGATCCACGTGGCGGAGAGCCGGCATTCGGAGCAACGCGCGGACTCCCTCGTCTCCCAGATAGGTGCAGTTGCGGAGCTGCACAATCTCGAGTTTGTCGAGCTGTCCCAACTCCTGCATCACTTTCGAGTTGACGGCCGCCAGCGAGGAGACGTCGAGCTGCGTCAGCGATCTCAGATTCTTGATGGCAGCGACGCCTTCGGCAGTGATCGAGGTGTCGTCGCCGGCATTTGCCAGACTCAGCGAGGAGAGGTTCGGAAGGCCGGCCGAGATGGAGATGAGCAGCTCGTCGTTCACGAGGGTGTTGTAGTCGAGACTGCAATATTGATTAGATCCTCGACGTTCCCTGCCAATGAAACTCACGCCAATTCGGTGACATTCTTCATATGACTGATATGGATGAGTCCGGCCGAGGTGAGACTCTTGAATCCGTCTCCGCACAGTGTCAGAATCGAGAGCTCCTCCATTCGACGAGCAATCATACTGAGGTTCTCGTCGGTGATGCGGTAGCACTCGTTGATGCGCAGTTCTTTGAGCCCTCCGCACGCGGTGCACAGATCCTCGAACGCCATTTCGTCGATTTTGGAGGATCCGTCGAGGTAGAGGCTCTCGAGTTGCGAGCCGAAAAGTCGGAACGATCTGCCGTGGAGACGTTTTGAGTTGCGAAGGTCCACGAACTTCAGCGAGTGTCCGCAGTTCTTGAGCAGAAAGTAGAACGCCTTGTCGCCGGTGCTCTCCATTCCACGATAGCTCAACTGTTCCAGGTGGCTCAGCGACTCGCCGAGCTCCTCGAGAGCTTCCGCGTGCGCGTGCGTCCCACTGATGTCCAGCTCGACGAGGTTCGGGCAGCACGAGGCGATCACTTTGAGAGCGCGACGATCGTCGAGCAGGTGGACGACTCCGGAAAGGTCCAGAGATCGGAGATGAGGTCCGGCACGGGTGAGGATCGCCTTCAGATGGCTGGTTCGCATCGGACGTTGCTTCGAGAAGACCGTCTCGCGGGCGAGCACCAGCTTGTCGACCAGCTCCCAGGACTGCAAAACAAGCAATGTCAGACGTTATGCAAGCATCTTTCCAACCTTTATCGACTCTTCCATGAACTTCTTGTTCACTCTCTCCACCCGAATCGTTTCGTGGACCGGCAGAAACGAGATGATCCTTCTCAGCACTTTATCGGGACAGCTACCCAGCTGGAACTGCTGCTCGGACGTCGATCCTGACGCCAGAGATTGGGTCGACGAGGCTCTCGAGAGGGGCGTGTCCTCGCGGCTGACGTCGTCGCTGAGAACGAGTCCTTTCCCGCCGCGCTTCTTCGGAACGTACTGGAAAAGGTAATCATTCGGAAAACCAGTTTTTTCAGCCAATTTACCGCCGAAACGACCATAACCTGATCGTAGAACTTGAGCTCTTCCGGAGCCGCATTTCTTGCTCTTTCCGCGTGCTCCGCTTTCCTGAAAACATCCGTTGCTCATCCGAATCCTTCTAGTTCGAGGGGAGACTAACTTGAAGGTGATGGTGGCGGTTCCGCAGTTTCTCGAGTGTTTCGGCAGCGTTCCGAACACCGACGTCTTCTTTTCCTCGCGCGGAAGGAGGCAGCTCGTGATCTTTCCGTATTGCGAGAAGAACGACTGTAGTTGTGACTGCGTGACACGCGGCGACACATTCGAGACGACGATTTTGCGGTCATCGCGGGAGGCGTGCTGAAAAGCGATGGAGGCGTCGAAATCTGAAAGAAAACCGACTTTTTCATTGTGAATTTCAAACTTCGCGCCATCTCTCACCGTCCGTTTCGCCTCCATCAAAGGCCTCGCCGTCAGCCAGAAGCATCGGTAGAAGACGTCGATATTTCATGAATTCGGCAGCTGAATGCGACCAAGTCCTCCTGAAAATTTGCTCATTTTACTATGAGAACTCCGTTTCCCAGCTCAAACCTCAACTTTCCGATGCTGAAGAAGCGTGCGCGGGTGACAAACGACTGAAAAGCCTCCGTCATGTCGTGCAGCCCGCGGCTCTCCAGATTCTGGCCGTGAAGACGTCGCAACGCTTTGAACATGCTCTGAAAGTGTGGAAATAGCAAGAAATCGATTGAAAACTCGAGAAAATCGACTCAAAACGAAAGGCGATGAGAAAAATGACGTTTTTCGGTAGTTTTCTTATCAAATTTGTCGATTTTCTGGTTTCTAACGGGGTTCAAAGACTAGAAGAGCGTTCTTTTACCTGTTGTGACTTCGCATTCGGCGCGCTGCCCAAATTGGAGGTGAAACTTCGATTGAAATCCATTTTATCCGGCTAATTCGACGCCTGAAAGCGGAAACAACATTGGTTTCGGTGGTGGCCGCGGGAAATCGATTTTCAAAGGCGAAATGTTGTTCGGGAAACGAGCGGCGCGTGTTTAAAAGAGACAGCGAGTCGGCGAAGAGACGGCAGACACTGAAGCCCGGATGGCAGCTGCCGCGGGGGTTCGCATGATTTTCCGGGGCAGAGAACACATTGAAACGTATTAAAAATTGATATTAACTGAAACAGCAAGACATTTGTATTGAGAAAACATTGAAACACTGAGAGATCAAGCTAAAAAAAATGGGAATTTGGCTTCAAAATCGACCAAAAAAAGTGAAAAAATTCGAGTCCCCGGGCCGTGGCCTAGAAAACTCCGGGAAGAAAATTTTCAAATTTTTTTGCGATTTCTTCAAACTCTCCATTTTCCACCGCAAAATCAGCGTTCAATGTCGAATTACGATGGTTCTGACTCGGAATTCGATGGATTTCAAGGTCTTCAATTGAAGTTTGTTGCTATTTACCGCCTGTAATCGACGTTTTTCCTTTTAGAAGCCCTTCGCAGCCGGCCGGCGATTTTCTCAACAAACCCCTGGACATCAGTCACAGTCAGACGGATCACGATGAAACCGACGAGTGGTTCGGCGATTCGGAATCGAAGGAGGCGACGATTTCGCCGCGAAACTTCGAAACCAAGTTCAGCGGAGCGTTCGGCGGCGGCGAGAGCATGTTCGGCAAGAAGATGGACAGCTTCGGCGGATTCGGCGAGTCTTCCGACTCGGAAGACGTGGAAGACGATTCTGAAGGCGTGAAGAAGGACAAAGAGCAATTTGTCGGCCTCGACTGGGATGCGAACTCCGTTTTCAAACACTTGGCGTGCGTTGAGAATGATCAGTACGTTGCCTGAACAAAAATCCTGAAATTGCAATTTTTACAGAGAAAAGAGCGTCTGTGTGCTTCGACTCCACGACATCCTCACTAAATCCGAGATGGCGATTCAGAAAATCACTAGACAAATGATCCACTGCGGGTGAAAACCAAATCACCCCGATTTTCAACCATTTTTTGATTCAGAAGTCGAATCCAAAAGTGCAGTGAGCACGAGCGTCGCAGTTTGGGCTTTGCCGACGAGCACAATGTGAAAATGCTCCGCCAGGTCATCGACTCTCTTCGCGCTTGCTCCAAACTGATGCTCATCGAGACCGACGACCTGCAGGAAGTTCTCCAGCCAACTTTTCGGCCAAAAGAGCCCGGCTCTTCTCGCTCCTCGACCGTCCTACGTTCTTTTTCCGCACTAGGAATAGCGGCTATTCCGGCGGTGGCCTTCTACTTGTACCGTTCTGGGGTGCGCAGCTGGCCTCAGTTTTTCTAGTCCTGATTGTTTTTTCTCGCTTTTTAGAAGAAGTTAAGACAATGAAATCGTAGATTAGTAGATTCCGATTCATTTTAAGATCACAGTGAACTTCTAGATGGGCACACTTCTTCGACATGATAACTAGTTGTCCACTGCATGTAATAAAGACCCCCTTACCGTTTCAAATCTGCTGCCGCGTCAGTAATGAGAAGAAAATCCTTCTAATATGGACAAGCTGTCTTCAAACTCCGAGAAAAGGAAGTAGTTTCAGCCAAAGCGTGATATCGAATGTTTGACATGTGACTTGTATCCACGTGGACGTCCCAGATAAAAGGTGTCCGTAAATCGACATTTTTTCGTGATCCCGCCTTTTCCCGCGTGTCCACTTTGAATAACGTGGCGGTCAAGGGTCAACCGATAAAAAAACACCGGAAGAGATGTCAGAGTTTCAGTTTTCAAGCGTTAATTCCGGTTTCTTGTCACTGTCACACCCTCCGTCATCTCAAAAATCTCCTCTCGTTCAAGGATTCGTCAATTATGATGCTCACAATGGCAGTGTCACGTTCAATTCGGAATCTATCGCCGTCCTATCAGCTGAACCGATTTCTATCAATCAGCTCAACGTGTCCGGCGGTGATGCTGACTTCTGACGAAGCCGCCGGGTGAACTCCGAATAGTTGGAGGGAGTTTTGATCTCCCGCCCGCGATACCGCCGCGCGCCATCTCGACAAAAGCGCCAGCAAGCACCGAGATGGTGCCAAGCAGCGCTTTGGCGCACTTCTCGGCCCGAATTGTCATCATTTCTTCATTCTTAGTTTTTTGTCTTGCACCGATCGGTGACCTTTTTTGTTTGTCCGGACAACGTTCCACATTAAAGAGAGACATTGAGAATCGGTGATAAGCCATTGTGGCTGGTGAAAGGATCTTGCTGATCCAAGAGAGAAAAGAGAAGGCAGGTGTTGGTGTCGGTGTCATCCGAACCACCCAGTCGTCTGCAAGTCGCCCTAAGGCGCAAAAGTGCACAAAAAGGCTCAAGGTCGGCGTCGTCTGACTTGGGTTTTTAGTGTGGTGTGAGTGAAATCTCGGCGGAGTTAGTGTTAACACGCAACCGTCGGAGTAACGTCGCACTTCTTAATTCGAATTCACTATCAGTATTCCCGAATATCTGGAGTCTGCAACGTCACAATCCAATCTGTCTACTCTGTGAAAAACAATTGAGGACGACTTCAAGAAGAACTACACTGACTACCGTGGTTATCTTGCTAGACGGCCGAGGTGAGATTTCAAGTCTGAGCACTTTCTTCCTGAGCTCATTCTCAAATATTTCTCTCTGGTTTTCTAGCTATTTTTAACCGTCTTTTCAGGCTCAAGACATTGGTGGATGGAGACGACGTCTTCAGGAAGAACAACGAAATTACATTCGGTACGTTTCTCGACATCTCACGCATCGATTTTGAGTCGTTTTAATTTCCTGTCGATGTACCCCAACTCCCTCCCCGATTTCCCCCTGTTCCAAGCCAGCCTTGGTTTTCTGGGTCAGAGCCTCCAGGAGGGCCACTGCCTGAGGGCCGGGAGCCGCGCGGACGCACCGCCCGGCTCCCACTCGTTCTCTCGGGCCCCCGCCTTTGATGCGGCGTGGCACACGCACCCTCGTGCCCTGGCTCATCGTCAGGGCCTCCAACGGGTCGGCGCTACTGCGGTGCGTTGGCGCTGGCATTGGACTTGCACTCGTTCCCATCCATGCCAGTGGCCTCGTCCAGACGTCCCTCCGGGGACGAATATCGAAGCCTGAGATTGGATGGCTCTAGTGCGGACGAGAAGATTTTGGCTGACTTCGGAACGGGATGGATGTTGGGGGAGGGTGGGGACACTTGACACTATCCGATCAAAAGGGAAACATGAAGATAGCGAAGTGCTCGTTGCTGCTCTTCTCTTTTTTCAGGAGGCATTTCGAGTCGACCTATTTCCAAAAAAGAGACAAGTCAGGGACACAAAGTGGCCGCTTGGACGAGGAAAAGTCCGTCATGATATAGCCGCGGTACTCGCAGGTAGGGGTCTAGTTGGACGATATGAACCGACAGGTGGAACTGTTGCAGGAATCCGCTCGCACTTCCTACTCCGATACGGTCTTCTCTCCGAACACCGACCAGATGACCGTCTACAACATAGCTGCCCGTCCGATTGTTGAAAACGTTCTCAAAGGGTACAATGGTTGGCATGACACTTGAGGATCATTCGAACCATTTTTATCTCTTCAGGGATGATTTTCGCGTACGGACAGCCAGGAACCGGTAAAACATCCATGATGGCCGACGAGTCGCAGACGCTCGAGATGCGCATACCCAACTCATTCGACCATATCTTTGACCCAATCGCGAAGTACCAACACGACACCAGCGAGCACGAAAAACTGCACTCCAAATTGGTGCAGATGGAAAATAAGGCGGCGAGAATCTTGCTCGCCTGAGTAGTTGGTCTGGAAGTTTTTAGTTAGTCTTCTCAGTCTTGTTCTATTTCAGCACGATCATCACCGCCGTCCGCTGACAACATCGGAAGCTAGCAGTATCTCCGAACTCACTTGGAAACTTTAAGTTACTCTTTTTCAGGAAAATGAAGTTCAGTTCACGGTTCACAGCTACGACAAGTATTTGTATTTGGAGAAGCCATCTCGTCCTGCTCTTCTGACTAGTTGGTATGAGATCTTTTCGATCTCAAAAGTATTTCTTTATTTTCAGACCGTAGCCAGTTCGGAGTCGACCGACGCCTTCTGATGCATCCTCTCCAAGCACAATGATTCGGACGAGGTACGCAGCTCAACTAGGAGAGGGGCGTGGCTAAACTGGGGTGACTGGAAATCTAAGGGGAGTAGAAGAGATCATTAGAGCATAGGAAGTGCACTTTGTTGTTGGTATATCGGCGAGCAAACTTTCGAAGAAATTTGTCTTCTTTGTTTGAATTTTTAGCCGATCATCAATTGTCAGAAAAGAGAAAACGAATGTGTTCGGAAAAGGTTTATTAAATTCGGGCTATCCTCTGCGATTCGCTCCATGTGGTCATAGTCATGTCGCTATTCGAAAGTCTTCGCTTATTAGCGTTCGTCATAAGGGAGTCCGTCAACTTTCTCAATGTTGCAACTCACATGGAAGGAACTGATTCTTCTTGTCCATAAAGCTTCCTTGTAACCTTCCTTCCCTCCGTCGGAAGGCTCCACCTTGATGGTCTTCTTCCCTTTCGGCTCCTCGGTTTGGATGAGCCCTTGAATTCTCATCGGATTCCTGATTTAAGCCTGAAGGCTCGGCTCGTCGACCGCCTCCGCCTGGTCCACCTTCTTCTTCATAGCGACCACCATCTTCTTCACCATGATCCTGCGCGGCATTCCTCGGCGTACATGCAGGCGGATGTCGTCGTCCAGCCGCGACACGTAGAAGTTCGACCGCTGCTGTGTAATTGGCATATGCAGCCAAGACCTCTCCGTGACGGCGTGACGGCACTCTTCAACATCCGCCTTGGTGGTTTCGACGAAGTCGTCCTCGTAGCGGGGAATGAAGAACGTCGAGCTGGTACATTGCTTGTATGTCTCGATTCGGCACTTCCATGCTGGGTGCTCCTCCAGAGTCTGGTTCCGGATCCACATCGTTGCCTGACCAGTCGTGATCACTTCGGCCTTTGGTGGAACACCCTCCTCCGGTCTCGGTGGATGGATCAGTGTCCGACCCATGTCGCGACTGCAGTCCACCATGGCCAGCGGCTTGATGTCAGTCCAGACGGAAAGAGCCGGCGTGACGAGCGCGGCGAGGCAGGCGATGAAAAGGAACGACTGAGTGACGTCGAACACTGCATTCACGCGATCGCGTCCTCTCCAGCCTCCTCTGCGTCGTCCGTCACCTCTTCCGCGGCCTCGATTGCTGTCGCCGTGATTCCGATCTTCTTCGTGGTCCCTGTCCCATCCGCCGTAGTGGTTCTGATTTCTGCCGCCTCGGTTCCGGGGGTTTCGTCTTCCTCGGTTACCTCGGCCTTGATCATGATGATCTCCGCCTTGGTAACCTCGGACATCCTCGAGGATGGTGTCGTACGCATCTCTGGCGATGCCTGTGAGCAGGAGGGGAAGGTTTCTTTTCCCTTGCTCGACGTCGTACCAGTGTGCGTTCAAATAGTCGTTCAGCGAACGAATAAATGAGTGGAATGACTTTGTACCATTGTACCTCGGCGCGTCAGCACTGGTCGTGCCTGATGTCGATAGCCCCGGTTGTGAATCCGGAATCCGTCGTTATGGTCCCGTATCTTGGGCCACTGATCCTTTCAGTTTTGCTCCGCCCGGTCTTGGTTTTAGCAGGTAGCGGATCAGCAAGTTGGGACCTCTGAAAATGATTGTAAATGAGTTTAGAATTGTAAGATACGCTTTTTTGTAGCCCCAAGGTTGTTCCGAAAATACGAAAAGTAGAAGGACGGTATTATGGAAGACTGACAGGTCATTTTGAATGATTTACGATGGGAACGGGACAAGAGACTTCCCAGAAGAAGGGCCCTAATTTTCTATTGGACTAATTCCCAGAGGGGATTAATGACATATCCTTGGATCATGGATGAGAACGCAAATAAGGTTAATCCTAGCACATAATGCCGGAATTCCATGGGAAAGATGGCATAACTGTTTCAAAGCAAAAGGGTCACGTACCTTGTTGGGTTGGGTAGAAACTGTCTGATGAGTGGACTTCCTCAAATGTACTCGAAGATTGCCTTACTCGATATTTAATCCTATCTGGATGATAATATCTTCTGAAAAGTAACTCTGGTTCTGTGCGTGTTTGAAACCAAATCCTTACCTTTGAAGAGTGGAAGATTCCGTTGTTCAGAATCGGTCAAACTAGAAAATCAATAGGGGGTTACTGTAGAAAATACATCAAGGCCAGGAAGAAGAGGCCGTCGGAAGACAAGGCCAGGAAGGGGAGGCCGTCAGAAGACAAGGCCAGGAAGGAGAGGCCGTCGGAAGACAAGGCCAGGGATGGTGTGAATGAGACTGGCCCAGCCCTTATATTGGTTCACATGAAAAAGGGCGGAGCCTAATCCGAAGTCACCATCTGTCGTTGTTTGTCTTCCCCGTCGCGCCTCCTAGTAGATACAATCTTAGCGACAGGTGAGTCGTAAATGACGTGACAGGCTGTAATCTACCCCTAACAAGGGCTTAGTAGAGGACAAAGGCATACTGTAGATAAACTTAGATAATCTTAGATAGATAATCTTACTTGTCACATAAGGTGGATAAAGAGAAGAGACTAAGAACAAAGACTGCGCAGATATACTTGTCACATAGAGCGAACGGCTCTAAAAGAGGATGGGTTTGTGTATCTCCTGTGAAGCGCTCAGAAGGCGTCGGTGGACACCGAAGTAGTTCCCAAGAAAAGACTTGAGACGGATGATAGTCACTCGACGAGATGGCTTATGTGTCGTGGAAGTGAAGTGAAGCTACTTTTTTCTGCAAAAAAAGGAGTACCAAAAGCTTCCGGGTTCTAGAGATTTAGTCTGCTTGTTCCATCTGATCCTTGTGGTCCCGACTTGAAAAAGAAAGAGACCGAGAATATCTCAGACCAAATAGTCTTCAAGTGTGAAACTCTGTTTTCCATATAGCTTTTAAAACTTCGGGGTTAGATTTTGATGTTACGAATACTGTTAAGTCTTGGCAGTATCTTTATGGCTAGCAGAGAATGAATGACGTATCGGTAGTTCGCTTTATATAGGCGTTTAGTGGAGTAGGCCACGGTGCTCATGTCAGGCGGGGCCGTGACGCCACAACACCTCCCCCTCTCCATAGTCGTGCGCCGGATCCTTGGGATGTCCTGAGGCTGCGTGACGACCTCTTCCGCGAGTGGTGGCGTGATCGGTATGGTTGATCCTCACGAGGGCCCAGTTTCGTCGGAGAGTGGCGAATTCTCCTTGCACGGATCGAAACGATCGGGCGGACGGCGGATCCGGTCACTCTTACGAAGAGAATGACTGAGGGCGGTGCCCGGCTGTCCCGTCCCCGGAGCAGGTGGCGACGGTGTCGTAGTAGATGTCCTTTGCTCATTCCGAATGTGCACAGTGTTCCCATACGCTTTCTCGGCGCCAGTATGTGCCCCTCGACATTTTCCTTTTTCTCTGAGTTCAATAGCTTCGTGGTGCTCTCCCGTCGCATCGCCCCGGTTGTCTCCCGACTTCGCAATGTTCGCACCCGACCCGTACGCTCTCTTCGTGCTTCCCTGCAATGCAGTAAGATTAGGGTTTGTGAACCCTCTGAAAACTATGGGGAAGTCAACTCCCGCAAACTCGTCTTTGCATCGACACCCTCCGTTCCTCGGTCGTAATTGGGCTCGCTGGACCGTCCCGGCACCCTGAACGTCGTATAGTACCCGGTTTTTTGAACCTCTTTTTCCCCTTGATGGCACGCGCGTAACCCCCTTCGGCGACGGCGAAATCCAAAAAATTATCTTGACGAGTCCAACGTATCCGTCGTGTAGTTTTCGTAGTATCCGTTCTTGTAATTTTCGCGGCACAACGACTCGCTCGTCCAGCATCACGCATCCTTGTGTCGTCGTAAGTCGATCCCTCAGATCCGACCAGTATCTCTCCGACGGCAGGTTTCGGGCGCCAATTGGTCTTCTCGAGCCGTTCTAACTAACGGATCCGTTGACGTCTCGCGTCGGATTTCGTCGGCGTTGATCATTTCGGTCCACGCGAACGGCTTTTTGTCTTTGTCGTACAACTCGTCCGGCACATCCAAGCTCACATCTTTACTATACTATTTGAGTAGTTTTGTATGTCTCGCACTAAACCCTGAATAACTTTCCAGCCTTTGGACCGATCGATCTGATATTTTGCATAGCCTTATGGGTCTCAGAGCGCTTCACCTCTATATCATTTTTGGTCGGGATTACGGTAGGATTACGGTACCTACAGTAGAAACGGTCATTTTTGACACTTTTTCGTACCGAACCGATTGACTCCAAATTTTGATGGGAGCATACTTAGGGTGGGGGAAGGTCACTACCAAAATATCTAAGAGGTCTTACGACGATTACGGTAGATACGGTAGCCTGAATTTCGCAACATCACTTTTTCAAGGAGTTGCAGCTGCCGTTGGGGGAATAGGGGGATCATGAGGAGTGGATATTTTTGAAGGGTGGGGAGGGTACTACAGCTACAGTAACCGGAAATTATCGCCTGATTCGGATTACGGTAGAAATAGAGGGACGGATATTCGTCTGCGTCTCTCACTTTCACACACTCTCTCGCCTTCTTTTCTCGAAAAATCAACTAGAATCTCCCACCAACTGATGGAATGTTCCAGAAAGCGGGAGAGGGAGAGGGGGGTATAGAGTGGAACTGGCGGGAGATTCAAACTTTGGGTAGGGGTACCTTTTGGCGGGAGATTCAAACTTTGGGTAGGGGTTTCTTTGGGCGGGAGATTCAAACTTTGGGTAGGGGTACCTTTTGGAGGGAGATTCAAAATTTGGGTAGGGGTTTCTTTGGGCGGGAGATTCAAACTTTGGGTAGGGGTACCTTTTGGCGGGAGATTCAAACTTTGGGTAGGGGTTTCTTTGGGCGGGAGATTCAAACTTTGGGTAGGGGTACCTTTTGGCGGGAGATTCAAACTTTGGGTAGGGGTACCTTTTGGAGGGAGATTCAAAATTTCGTTGGAAATGAGCTGGATTTCAATTTACGGGCTAAACAAGGCGCGATGGGCGTAAAAACGGAGCATCGTTCAAATTTTTTCTTTCATTGGGCCTAAATTATCAATAGAGCGTATTTACTGACGTACCCTTTTTAATCCCCGTGCCGCCGCGACACGCGCTCCAGTTTCGGTCTGCCGATCGCTTCCCAGGTAGTTCGACTCACCACGGTTATCTCTGACCCGGTATCCACTCGCAGCTTGATCATAACATTTTCTATCGGGACATCGACGTATATCCCTAGTTCAGTCACACTATTGACTTCAAGTGCGTTGACTTCATCCTTGAAAACCACTTCGCGACGCAGTTTCTTTTTGATCTTCCCGTTCGGGCACACGGTTGAGATGTGCCCCACCCCTCCACAAGTGAAACACTTCACCTGTTTCTTTGTCCTACCATCGGACCGTAGCACCGACACCTCGTCAACTGAAAATTCCCCCGCCTCTTCCTCCGTATCCACCGCATAGACTTCTGCGACGGGTCTTACCTGTCTCTCGTCCGCTCTAAGCGATGTCACCTGCTGACGCACGTGTTGAAGACTCACCCACTCGTCGTACAGATTGGACAGCGTAACTTTCACCCCATTCCGCTCAGCGGCCTCGCAATACTGCAGTAAGTAGTGCTTCGTGTTGCTGTCAGCCCACGAAGCCTCCCACGTCTTCAATAACCTTTGTTCCGTAACACTTCGCTTCTAACAGCCGCGCGGTGGACCCGAGGGGCGAAAGGCCTAGAGTTCTTAGAAGACGGTGTTAAGACGGTGTTATTATCTTTATTGATGACTTACCAAATAGTTGAGATTATAATAGGAGAATAGGAATAATAAGAAGTAGAATAAAGTAGAGAATAGGCACTCTACACCAGAAGAGCTCTCCTATCTTCACCTCACCATCCTTCACCTCACCAACACCACATACAACTGGTCTTTCCTCCTGCGTCATCCTGTGGGCGTTGCCTAGCGTCCTCCGTGGGCGTTGCATAGCTTCTTGTTACAGTTCTGTATTAAGCAGTCTCATTCCAGAATCTAATTTCGATCTACATTTAGATCTAGATGACATTAATCCCGTTTCCCCAATGACATTTTCAGAATCTGTACCACAGATTTCTGATCATCGCTACTTCTGATCATCATAAGGGATATTATAAGCATCCCTTATTTGGATACCAGTGACGTCACCATCCCAGGCCTCTTCCCAGAGACCACATTTCTGGCTCTGTAGCCTACATTCCATAAGGATCGCTCTTATCTCCTGTCAACGACAGCATGCGCCCACACGCCATGCCCCCAGATCACACGATTCATGGGCTTTATCCCCCATTCCACATACTGACGAACGACATTGGAATGCGCCTCTCCGGCTCGCACACGCTCTCGACCCGGCTCCGCGGTACAGTCATCCCTCCCCCGCGTCGCCGCCTTTGATCTCGCCTTCTGGAAGCTTCCAATTCGCCCCGCGCCGCTGTCAACAACATTCCGGAGTGCATTCCTCTGTATCGTATATAAGCCTAGCAGCCCCTGGCTCTAGGACACAGATAAACCTATTCCTTAAAGCTGCCTCTACATCCATTCATTGTATGTTCAAAACATTTTTCTGTTATAATCTCTTCGCCTTCTTATAGCACTGCGCAAGCTGCCCTCTTCAAGTTCAAGTACAATACTTTGATTGAGTGATCATTGCGCGTTTTGCGTATTGCGCGAGCTGCTACCCCTCTCTCCAGCTGTATGTGCCAAGTACGTTGTTTATCTATAGTCTGCCTTTGTTCCCATGTTAGGTGTAGTTTACAGCCTGTGACGTCATTAATGACCCTGTGTCGCTGTGTTTGTATCGACGAGAGAGTGTGCGACGGGGGAGACAAACAACGCCAGATGGTGACCTCGGATTAGGCTCCGCCCTTTTTCATGCGAACCAACATAAGGACTGGGCCAGTCTCATTCACACCATCCCTGGCCTTGTCTTCTGACGGCCTCTCCTTCCTGGCCTTGTCTTCTGACGGCCTCCCCTTCCTGGCCTTGTCTTCCGACGGCCTCTTCTTCCTGGCCTTGATGTATTTTCTACAGTAACCCCCAATTGATTTTCTAGTCTGACCGATTCTGAACAACAGAACCTTCCACTCTGCAAAGGTAAGAATTTGGTTTCAAAAACGCATAATTAAAAATTACTCTTCAGAAGAAAACTGTGCTTCGTTCGATACATTCCAAGTTGCCCAGCGGAATTCTGATACATCGATCGAAGTTCATCTCCTCGAAAAAGAAAAAATGGAAATGCGCCCGATGACGACGAACCCCCACGGCGACTATGCCAACAGCTAGACGAGGAACGACACACATTGCATGAAGGACCGAGCCTCACAACGGCGTAATTGGAAAAGAAGTTGAACAAAAGTGCTCTCTTCGCGATAAATGGAAACGACTTGATCTCGTTGAGCCTCGATCTTGTTGTCAGTACAGCTGCAATTTTCTGTACCACTACGTAAGTACTCAAAAATGATTACAATAAAAAGCTGAAATGAACATCTTGCAGGTGAAGCAGTTCAACTCGTCAGTGTCAAACCACTCACGAACGATCGGTCTTATCCACCCAGCCTATGTGAATTTGGGAAATTGTTGGAGAAGTTCGCTCCGGCACTTTTCATGCTTTTTCGAAAGAGACAAGACAACATCGGTTTTGGTTCCACTGACTTGTTCGAATCATCAGTGTCTTTTGGCTTTGAACAAAAAAAGTGAACCAAACCGAGTTGAAGTGTTGGTGTTTAACTCCAAGGAAAGCGTTAAACTTGATGAGATGATCACAAGCGAAATGCTCTCTACTCTCACGGAAGCAATATTTGGAGAAAGTTCACACCCGATGTCAATCAAGATCGAAAAATGTGACATCCAACAAAAAGCGGCGGATGCAGGAATTCATGTGATCTTGAACGCGAAGCAGTTCGTTTTCAATGGAAAAATCAACAAGGCCGTGATGTTGCTTCCCGTGATTGCAGAAGAAAGAAAAGCAGTGCTCTGAAATAGACAACCCAGTCTCGCCTTAGCCACGAAGTCGATCTCCGAAAAATATTCGACATCTGCAACAAGTGATCGACAAGCACATCGATTCGCGCGAGGAGGACTGCCCAAGTTGCCAAACAAACCGACTGATCATTCAAAATACCGTCCACAAGCTCGGAAGATATCACTTGATATATTTGAATCAAAGAGGTATGTCGCTTTTTTAAAATTTTTGAATTAATTGTTTTTATTTGTTGCAGAAGTCGCAAAATTCAAGAACTTTGACCCATTGACGACAGTTCGAATGCTGTTCGCGGAATGGAAGATCATCGGAATGATGGACAAGCAAATCGGGAACACCGAGGAATGGAGTCGCATTGAGAATGGAGCAAGCAATGGGAATGTTCATTGATGACGAGCACTGGAAAGAGATCCACGACGAGTACGGTTGGAAGTTCAGTTTGGACTTTTGGAACTGGGACTTCGCCGGCTTCTTCCACTATCTCATGTTCAGTGTGTGGTCCGTAGTGCAACTCATTCTGATTGAGCTTATTGTTGTGACCATCTTGACGTGTTGTGTTTGTTCCGCCAAAGTACGGTCACTTTTATCATGCGTGACCTGCAGCTTTTGCTGTCACTGCTGCAAGAGTTGCCGAACGGCGGCTGTCAAACACAGCGAGCAAGATATGGAACAAGGCGTTTTTCCTTTTCCGCCTGTCGCACACAAACGAACACGTCGTGGTAGTCTACTACCCTAAACCGAAGCCCTCCGATTCCGACAATTATTTTTAAATTGTACTTTTTTTCTGTCCTCAATAAACCATTCTGTAGTTTCTCATTCTTTCTTCTTTGAGATGAGTTTTGGCGGATATATTCACAACATTTGTCATCCTATCGATTTTTTCTTGTTGATTATGATGATGATGATGATGACGACATTATATTTGAATGAGAGCACGACGTGCGTTGTAAAACAATCGTCGGGTCCATTCCAGCTGACGTAGTTATGCTGTCGGTGATTTACAACTTAGGGGACGCGGATCGTGCGCTCATTCAAATCCTCAGTGACGACAAAAACCTGCCTGGCTCCGCCCCTTTGGGGGAGACGTAGGATTAGGATGAAGGCAGGGTTGTCAACGGGCCGATTCCGGGCCGGTAAATATCTCCCTTGTTTCTTGGAATTTTTGGACAAGTTACCTATGGAAAATGTGGATCTCGGCGCCCTCTACAAAATGGCGTTGAGTTTGTGAATTTTTATCGAGTGCCAACAAAGTTAGAAGTCAAAAAGTGGCCGGGCCGACCAATCGGCCCGGCACGGCCCGGCCGACTAATCGGCCCGGCACGGCCCGGAAACTTTTTCGCCTATAACTTTGTTGGCACTCGATAAAAGTTCACAAACTGAACGCCATTTTGTAGAGAGCGCCGAGTGGATGCTGCTCACGGAAAACTGCAGTTATTATCGGTTCGCCGTCTGCATTTCAACACTTCTTGGGTTTTTCGTGAAAAAACAGGCGAATGAAGGAAAAATTCGAAAACATTTTTCTTTTTTATCGCTCAAACTACGGTAAGAAGCACCAAGTCCGCAATTGCGTACGCGTACGCGGTTTTTCGACAACCGTAGGACTTCCCAATGCAGACGGCGAACCGATAATATTAGAACCTGCGATGCGTAAATTGGACATTTTGTGTTTAACTATAAAAATAAAAGTGAGGTGGCTAATTTTTTCGGGTTTGAGCAGTCCATCTTCAAATTAATACAATCCTTCGTGATTACGTGCTCATAGAACTGCGCGAGCTGCCACCCCGTTCCGAAGTTTTAGAATCTCTTCTCTCTCCACCCTATGTGCCACGTACGATGTTTATCTACAGTCTGCCTTTGTTCTCTACTAAGCCCTTGTTCTGCCAGGTGTAGATTACAGCCTGTGACGTCAACAATGACCCTTTGTGGGAACCGAACTTTTCCTGGTCGTCGTCAATAACGCGCGAGCATAATAGTAATAAAATAAATAATGATAAGATTCTTAAAAACCCGCAGACACCGTCCCCACGCTGCTTACGAAAACCTGCACAGTCTCCACGCTACGCCAAGTACGATGTTTATCTATAGTTCGCCTTTGTTCTCTACTAAGCCCTTGTTCTGTCTGGTGTAGTTTACGACCTGTGACGTCATTTGCTGTTGCATCTGCTGCTGTGTTTGTATCGACGAGAGAATGTGCGACGGGCAAGACAAACAACGCCAGATGGTGACCTCGGATTAGGCTCCGCCCTTTTTCATACGAACCAACATAAGGACTGGGCCAGTCTCATTCACACCATCCCTGGCCTTGTCTTCTGACGGCCTCCCCTTCCTGGCCTTGTCTTCTGACGGCCTCCCCTCCCTGGCCTTGTCTTCTGACGGCCTCCCCTCCCTGGCCTTGTCTTCTGACGGCCTCCCCCCCCTGGCCTTGTCTTCTGACGGCCTCCCCTTCCTGGCCTTGTCTTCTGACGGCCTCTTTTCCTGGCATTGATTTATTTTCTACAGTAACCCCCAATTGATTTTCTAGTTTGACCTATTTTGAACAACGGAAACTTTCACTCTTCAAAGGTAAGGGTTTGGTTTCAAAAACGCATAATCAAAAATTACTCTTCAGAAGATGTAAACATCCGACAGGACCACATTATCGAGAACTTGAGAAAGACTCGCCCACTCATCCGACAGGCAGTTTCTACTCAACAAGGTACGTTTCACTTGAACTGCTGGGATCAACCGTATTTGCTTTTGCGGCATGATCCAAGGATGTGTCATTCACCTCCTGGGAATAAGACAATTAGAGTCGTAGGGTCTTTCTTCTGGGAAGTCTCTGGTCGCATTCCCATCGTAAATCCTTCAAGACGACCTGTCGACCTGTTATCCTCAAAGGCATCGTATACCGATCCATCATTTCTGAGGCAATATTCTCAGTGGTGAACTGACTTCGAGTCGTCTCACCGTGTCACAGTCACAGTGTGACAGCAGGAGACTGTCAGAATGTCTGGGCACGTCACTGGGGTCTCCCCGATGAGGATGCATGGCGAACCGTAGCTTCTCATTTGAAACTCATTTAAAACAAATCTGGGGCTACAAAATGAGCGCATCAGCTCCAATTCGTCAATTATTCCACTTTTTTCAGAAGTCCCAAAAAAAAAGACGAACCATCAATCTCCAAATGTTTCGACTTCGGAGCCACTATCGGTGATAACATTCTGGTTATCGACCAGATGGAAAACGCCTTTCCACTGGACCCGACAGCCACACCGAGCCACATCACCAAATGCTTCGACAAAGAAGTGCTCACCAGCAACGGAGTCACCTTTTTCGAATTTGAAGAGGAGACTACCGTCAAGACCGAAACTGAAGAACTACAAATTCTTTTATCGACTGGAAAAACCTGCCGAGTCTGGAGAATGGTTTTACAATTCCCAAACATTTCACGAAGTCGTGGCCGCTTCTTGTATCCACATCATTGCAATGATGGAATATGCACAAACAACCGCGACGGCACAGTTTCAGTAATTGAACTGTAGTGATGCCGACAAAAAAAGAGCAAGATGGACGCCGAGCGCGAGCTGAAAGCGTTGAAAGACGAGAGAGACAAACTGAAGAGTGTCGGACTGTTCGAAGAGTTGAAGATACGGAAGAAGGTGCTCGAAAAGCTCGGCTATATCAGTGAAAATGGCAAGATTCGCACACGGGTGAGTTCCATTCCAAGGTCTCGATTTCAGCTCTAAACTCTTGCTGTCTTTGAAGGGATCGATCGCTGCCGAGCTGACAGTATCGGACGAGCTCGTGCTCACCGAGATGATCATGAACGACGCGTTCTATCTGGAACCGGCCCAAATCGTCGCACTTCTCTCCTGCTTTGTTTATCAGGAGAACGTACCGATGCAGAAGACACGTCCCGAGTTCATACCGCTTCTCAATAGTCTGGATGTACGTTTTTTCCTTTTATGCGTGCATAAAAGGTGCTCAACGAGACTACGGTAGTCGGTTTTCAGAAAGAAGCGCAAAAAGTGGCGAAGGTGACGAGTGAGTGCCGAAATGAGCTGTTCGAAAAAGACACCCACATGGCCAAGTTCAATCCGGGAATGATGCGAGAGGTTCAGCGGTGGATGGACGGCGACTCGTTCGTCGGCATTCTACACGACTCGAGCATCTTCGAAGGTAGTAGACAAAGAAGAAATCCAAGAAACGTTGCTAATGGTCTCCTGTTTCAGGCACGATCATCCGATGGATGCGACGTTTGAAAGAGGTGCTCCGTGAGATGGTTGCCGCCGCGAAGGCCGACTTCAACGATACCCTAGTGAAAAAGTTCGAGAAGGCTCGCGAAGAAGTGGAAGACTCTCTCGTGATTGAGTCCGGAAAGAAAGCTATATGGCAATCGAAGCCATTCCTTTTGTGTGAGAACTCTCACCCCGAACCATGCCAAGCGGAAAAGAAAAACATGCGAATGCACGGAAGATGGGATCCTTGAGATGATAAAAGCGCTCGACACGTTAGATGACACGACAACTGCATTTTTCAAACGCTTTGGACCTGGAGCTAACGTCCACCCCTGGATGAGTGTTTCAATTGAGACTGACGAAAACGGATTTCTTCTTCAAAAAAAGCCTGGAGCCAGAAGAAGCCATAACGAGTTGCTGAATATCCGGTGCGGATTACCATCTACTCTCACAATCGCGGTTGGCGCGAGAGTAATGCTTCGCAAAAAAATCAGCCTAGTCAAAAAACTAGTGAATGGATCAACTGGAGTCCGGAAACGGAAACGACTTCAACAGGACCAAATGGAGAGAATTGCAGAAGAGCAGCCAGCCCGAGCTAGTTAAATTACTTCGAGCACATTCGTTTTCTATTTTCCGACAATTCATGTATACCACATAAGACTATGAATAAATATTGGTGTTTAAAATTGGAAAGACTTTTTTACTCAATACCATGCCATTTTGTTCGTTTGTGACCGTTCTGGGCATCGAAATAATCAGAAATTCAAACAAAGAAAACATTTTTCTTCGGTCGAAATAAGAGTGTCACGTGACAAAAACTTGTTCGTCGACATAGCCAGTTTCAGCTATTTCAACCAACTGTATCCTTACAAAAAAAGTGGACGTTTTGTGCTCTTATGATTGAGCCACGACATAGGACGGTATCCAATTCTCCTGACTTAAAAAAGAAATAATCGTGGACAGTAGTCTTTTTTCTCAATACAGTTCCACCTTGTTCATCCCAAACCGTAGGAAGACTACTCGGAAGCGACCAAAACAGAATTCTTGGTCGGAACCGAACTTTTCCTGGTCGTCTTCAATAACGCGCGAGCATAATAGTAATAAAATGAATGCTGATAAGATTCTTAAAAACCCGCAGACACCGTCCCCACGCTGCTTACGAAAACCTGCACAGTTTTCCACAGCTTTCTGATCATCTCTAAAGTATGTACGAGAAACATTTCGAATCTCAAAAAATTTCGAATCTCTTCTCTCTCCACCCTACGTGCCAAGTACGATGTTTACCTACATTCTGCATTTGTTCTGCCTGTTGTAGTTTACGACCTGTGACGTCATTTGCTGTTGCATCTGCTGCTGTGTTTGTATCGACGAGAGAATGTGCGACGGGCAAGACAAACAACGCCAGATGGTGACCTCGGATTAGGCTCCGCCCTTTTTCATGCGAACCAACATAAGGACTGGGCCAGTCTCATTCACACCATCCCTGGCCTTGTCTTCTGACGGCCTCCCCTTCCTGGCCTTGTCTTCTGACGGCCTCCCCTTCGTGGCCTTGTCTTCCGACGGCCATCTTCTTCCTGGCCTTGATGTATTTTCTACAGTAACCCCCAATTGATTTTCTAGTTTGACCTATTTTGAACAACGGAATCTTTCACTCTTCAAAGGTACAGATTTGGTTTCAAAACCGCATATAGCCGAAAATACTTTTCAGAAGATCCAGACAGGATCAAAGGCCGAGACGCAAAATGCGGCAAGCTACGGCTACATTCAAGGAAATCCCCTCCGGCAGAAAAGAAAGACCTGGATGACGGCGGATGCTCGAGGCTTTCGACGAGGGAGCTTCGTGGTGGCTGCGACCTGGATGAGTCATGTCCAATACATGAAGAATGTCTACGATTGTGATCGGAAGCAGAAAGGATGTCGAAGTTGAACATTACTCCCAGCCACAAGGCACGAATTTGCAAGAGCCTTTCATGATAACAGGAATCATGATCGAAAGTGTAAGTGTGAAAGAACGAGTTTAACCATCATTTTTTGATATTTTTAGGTAATCTGAATGCCAACAAGTGAACAAATTCGTTATTTGAATTCGGAATACAAAGCAAATCTGCGCATTTTGAAAGTCTATAAAGGAGCAGAAGCAGCAATTCCAGTGCTTGTCTCTGAGATATTCTTCAATTGCCTCCGGTAAAAGCAAGTCACGCGTTCAAAGGTTAGCAACTTTTCTATCTTTAAATAGACTCATTGAATATTTTCCAGAATTTTGTTTACAAAGAACTAGTACAAAATACGAGACAAGGTGAAGATTTGGTTCTCGCGGAATAAATAGGATCCGTTGCAACAACCAAACTGAAGATGACATTGTTCTTCTGAAAAATCGACGGATGCCAGCTGAATACAAAGACAGTCCGTCTTTCGAAGAGATGGCACAGTTTGTAGTTCATCTACGTCACCTAGATTGTTCTGCTATAGCGTTATTTGCCAAAAACGAAGCAGTGGAAGACTCTCTCGTGATTGAGTCCGGAAAGAAAGCTATATGGCAATCGAAGCCATTCCTTCTGTGTGAGAACTCTCATCCCGAACCATGCAAAGCGGAAAAAAAACATGCGAATGCATGGAAGATGGGATCCTTGAGATGATAGAAGCGCTCGACACGTTAGATGACACGACAACTGCTTTTTTCAAACGCTTTGGACTGGAGTCGTTACTGAAATTAAACGAGATTCAGAAGGCGATCCTTCGCCAGCAGAAGAGCAGCCAGCCCGACCTAGTTAAATTACTTCGAACACATTCTTTTTCTATTTTCCGACAGTTCGTGTATACCACATAAGACTATGAATAAATATTGGTGTTTAAAATTGGAAAGACTTTTTTACTCAATACTATGTCATTTTGGTCGTCAGTGACCGTTCTACCCCTTGTTCATCTCAAACCGTAGGAAGACTACCCGGAAGCGACCAAAACGGAATTCTTGGTCGGAACCGAACTTTTCCTGGTCGTCGTCAATAACGCGCGAGCATAATAGTAATAAAATAAGTAATGATAAGATTCTTAAAAACCGGCAGACACCGTCCCCACGCTGCTTACGAAAAGCTGCACAGTTTCCCACAGCTTTATGATCATCTCTACAGTATGTACGTGAGAAACATTTCTTCTGTTTTCGAATTTCTTCTCTCTCCACCCTACGTGCCAAGTATGATGTTTACCTACATTCTGCCTTTGTTCTGCCTGGTGTAGTTTACGACCTGTGACGTCATTTGCTGTTGCATCTGCTGCTGTGTTTGTATCGACGAGAGAGTGTGCGACGGGCAAGACAAACAACGCCAGATGGTGACCTCGGATTAGGCTCCGCCCTTTTTCATGCGAACCAACATAAGGACTGGGCCAGTCTCATTCACACCATCCCTGGCCTTGTCTTCTGACGGCCTCCCCTTCCTGGCCTTGTCTTCTGACGGCCTCCCCTTCCTGGCCTTGTCTTCTGACGGCCTCCCCTTCCTGGCCTTGTCTTCTGACGGCCTCCCCTTCCTGG
Source organism: Caenorhabditis afra (assembly GCA_963570955.1). Classification (NCBI taxonomy): domain Eukaryota; kingdom Metazoa; phylum Nematoda; class Chromadorea; order Rhabditida; family Rhabditidae; genus Caenorhabditis; species Caenorhabditis afra. Next base: position 422,203 of record OY751533.1, read on the forward strand.
CCTTGTCTTCTGACGGCCTCCCCTTCCTGGCCTTGTCTTCTGACGGCCTCCCCTTCCTGGCCTTGTCTTCTGACGGCCTCCCCTTCGTGGCCTTGTCTTCCGACGGCCATCTTCTTCCTGGCCTTGATGTATTTTCTACAGTAACCCCCCAATTGATTTTCTAGTTTGACCGATTCTGAACAACGGAATCTTTCACTCTTCAAAGGTAAGGATTCGGTTTCAAAATCGCACAGAGCTTGAAGTATATACTTTTCAGAAGACAGGATCAAAAGCCGAGACGCAAAATGCGGCAAGATTCGGCTACGTCTAAGAAAAAATAAAAAAAATAAAAATTTCCAAGAGGATGTGAGTTGAATTCCTTAAATGTTCTAAAAACTACTTACAGTATAGTTGTTGATGGAGTAATTGGAACATTTCAGTGACGCAGAAAACAATATACTTCACGGAAAAAAACCGAAGACGCCGATCCCAAACATCCGGAATCGACCCTACTACTTGTCGCGGCAAAAAGGAGAGATCCCCGAGATCACCGAAGAAAACGAGATCCCCGAAGCCATGCCACTCACAGCTGAACTACTGCAAGAAATCGTGGAGGAAAATAGTCCTCTATACCGTAACATGGGCCAGTCATTGGACAAGATGATGACGAAGTTCCTGAAACCATCCGAACAAAGAGCTGCAGCAGAACAAAAAACACTGGAAGAATATACCGAAAGGTTGTCGATGGCGATCCAAGAAGATAACAATCCGGCAATCCTTCTGGCGTGGGATGCAAACACCGATGTGCAGTTCATCCCGATGAACACCAAGAATGTTGTGAACTACATAACAAAAGGCGAGAAGGCGAAACAAACGGAGGACAAGAATATTTCGCAATTCTCGCTGGATGGCTTCACACCGGGAAGGCTGGCAAATCGGACACGCAATGCTCGAAAGTCGCGAGGTTGGATTATGATTTGGCTATCAAGACTATTGCGGAACAAGAAGAAGTTCGACAATTCAACAAGGAACTTCTTACTATTGCCGCTGCTACCAATGCCAGAGCGCTGCCCACGCTGAAAGAAGAACCATCGCCTCTACAAATGTTTGTCTCTGGCACAGCTGGAACCGGCAAGTCGTTTTTGATTAACGTACTCTCCGATGAGTTGACTGTGCGATATACGCCTGCGGAGTCGACGTCGGGATTAAGACCAGCAGTGATGGACGATTTGCTGGGCCACGAGAACTTCGAGTTCGATGTTGCACATCGAACTATCCCGAACGATGAAGTCGACAAGCGGATGAGAATGATTGTGCCACTGAAGAGACAGACGGACCCAAACTCGCGAGCTGTCGAAACGAACTTCATCGACAGCTACTACCCAAACCGGAACGGGACGCTGTCTGAATTCTCGCTGTACAATCTCATCATCAATTTTGAAATCATTACCGCCGTGAAAGGTGAGAAACTCAACAATTTTACTCTCCTAACAAACGTTTTTTAGGAGCCGAACTTCCGCGACATCGTCCGCCATCTAATAAGCCCGCTGGCTTTGAAAACGATGACGCTTTCGAAGATGAAGAAGCTGGAGACGATATTTGCGACTTCAACTTTTCGGAGCAACCAGAAAATCGATACCATTATGACTGACTGCAAAGCTTCTCCCCAATCGCAAACTTCCCGTCGAAGTTTATGCGGAAGACGAAACAGACGGTAAGTGAAAGAAAAAAACAGAAAGTAAATTAGAGATATAAAAATCAGACTATGAAAACAATAATATATTTCGTACCTTTAAAGATCGGACGATTCTATCTCGGTCAAAAAGATTCTACGGACACGGAATCGCAAGAAGATTACTTCATATATAAGGAGCCGATGATGCAAAGGAAGCAAGTCAGTCTGCTAGACCGCAAGCTAGTCACATAGCTTGCCCAGCACTCCCTTCCTACCAAGAGATGAACCTAATTGGACTATTCGGATTAAGGATCATATTGTCATATTGTTATATATTTTTATAATAAACCGTTAATACTGAATTTTCAACTGTTCCAACTAACTGTAAACCAGCATAATAAGTGCACGTTTTTGTGCTCTTATGATTGAGCCACGATATAGGACGGTATCGAATTTTCCTGAGTTTTTTATCATCGTGGACAGTATTCTTTTCCGGTTTCACCTTGTTCATCCCAAGCCGCAGAAAGACTACCCGGAGGCGACCAAAACGGAAGTCGTCCACTTTTCAGATGCTCTCTGTACTTGTAGTACAACGTCAACTGCCAGTCGAAAACTCGCGCGAAAAAAGAAACGCCTTCAACGTGATCAAGTGACTAGGAGCAACCCCTTCCAGTAAAACTATTTTTTTCTCTTTTCCGACTTTCCATGATATACCATGTGAGTGACAGAAGTGATAATAAATCGATTATATCTGATAATTTGTTTACATTACCACACTATCTGCTACCCTTTTATTAGCTTAGGCTCCAGAACAGCGCAGTTGCTCTTGTGGTTTAGCCACAACAAAGATCTATTTTTCAGTCTTCAAACTATTTTTATGGATCACAAAACGGACAGCGCTAAAAAACTTGTTCCTGATCGCATGTTCCAAAAAACCTAATCATCTACAAAGTCTACACAGACTCAAGGAAAAGAAGGGCGAACCTCAAATCCGTCCTATTTGACAGCATCGCGTAGATAAAATTATTCAGGGAACGAGGAATAGAGTAACGATTCAGTTACCTTCCACCTAGTTAAGCCCCGCCCCTTTTACCCTAAGCCTCGCACATAGAAGAAAAATGACGTACGGTCGGTAATTGCTTCATCCTCCTCCTATCTGATGGATTATAATCTGACCTAGGCCACGCCCCTTTTCCCAGTTAATTTCTTCGCACCTAGACTAATTGAGCTTCGCACATTCAAAATAAGTGACGTATGGTCGGTAACTGCTTTATCCTCCTCCTATCTGATGGATTATAATCTGACCTAGGCCACGCCCCTTTCCCTAGTTGAGTTCGCACCTAGGTGACGTATTGTCAGTAATTGCTTCATCCTCCCCCTATCTGATGGCTTAGATCAAAATGTCGAACAATAGCCCGATCTACAGTGCTCGATCTAGATAATCGAGATAGACAGGGTACAGGCTCCAATTCAGATGGTCAAAATGATAGTGCACATATCGTTCATCACCAAATTAGGTCGTCTATGAACAGGAAAAAGGTATAAAACAGGCAACGAGATTGGACCGATCTTCCTGGACGGTCCAGAAATGGACTGAACCATCAAGTGGCCGGTTTTGTGCCGATACAAACAAAAGAGATTGGTACATAGTCCACATCTCTTTCGTTGCGAAGCTGGAAGCGGCGAAGGACATCGACGCGGGAGCTGAACTATGTTTCAACTGCGGAATGCTCGGCGATCTTCCGCCACAATGCTACTGTGGAGCCGAAAAGTGCTACAATGTGCTGTCGAAGGTGTCGAACAACAAAAATGCGGCTCAACTGAAGAAAGAAGAGAAGCAAAACGAAAGCGGAGCAGTACAAAAGGAAGGAAGTGCAAAGCAAACGCGTGCGCCACTGAGGATCGGAACAAGAAGAAGAAAAAGTGATAACTCAAATTATAAACACAGATTTTTCCTGACTAACTCTATGTCTGACCATTAATAAAACACATTAATATTTAAAAAAAACGAGTTTTCAAAAACGCTTCTGCAAGCGAAATTTCCATATCTTCGAAGTTTCAGAAAGCTGATTTCAAACATGTCATAGTTTTAAAGATCAATAAAAGAAACCCACCTGTGTGTTGCTCTTGGAGCTCGCTCTGCAGGAGATGTCCGCCGTGACAGAATGATGACGAAATCGTTCTCTTCTCGCTTTTTTGCGTTGATTTGACCTCTACCTGGCATTCCTAATCTACTGTCACGTCACTTTGTCTGTTGTCCCACAGGTCACGCAGTCTCTTACGCTAACTGGGCCAATAAATAAACTTCTTAATGTACCGTATATCACAATTACAAGCGTTCGTGGCGTTGGAGTTAAGTCACATAAGTTAAGCATTAAAGACTAAGGGGCAGCTTATTATGAGTTGCTCTTGAGTTTCGAGATAAAGTCAGATTTGAACACACTGGCCATCCCCAAGTTCGGCATCCACTCGGTGCTCTCTTTCTGGCACAACGCGAACAGTTGATCGAAGATCGCGTCCTTCGGATGGAACTGCACGTGCTGCAGCACCTCGGCCGCGAGACTCGCCGCCTCGCTTCGTCCGACGTCGTTGCGTGTGGCGAGAATCGCGGCGAGCAGTTCGGCGGGACAGTTCGGGAATTTGCGCGCGAACGAGGTGGCTTCCAGCGAGAGCAGCGATTTGTCTTTCAGCGAGATGACGTCGCCGGCCGCCGAGATGACCGACGTGAGGATCGTCAGCTGGTCTTGCATGTCGTTGCTCGCCGCGAACTTGTGATACGTCTCGTCGAGTCGGCACACGTCGTTCTTCATCCGCTTTCCGGCCGTTGCTCGTTCCTCAGTCGTCGTGAACGTCAGACGTCTGAAAATTTCAGATCAGTACCCTTCCAGCTTCATCTAGATCTTGTCAAGTTCTCACTTCGACTCGATCGCCTTCAGGTACTCGCTGACGATCCTAAACTGAAGATCCATGAGAAGGACGGCACGGGTGACCGGCTTCAGGTGCACATGATCCGTGTAGTAGTCGGTGATCGTCATGCAGATCGTGTCGAGCGCCGCGCTTCCGGTCAGCCACTTCTTCGAGAACAGCTCCGCGAGATGCTCCTCGATGTCCGTGATGACCTCGTCGCGCAGGTAGGTCACTCTGAAAATTGGAAAGTTTTGGTGAAACTTCATCTGTAAAAATTGAAACGTACGCCACTGAAGCCGCGTTGCTCCACTTCTCGTTGAGCTTGTCCATATTCTCGATGAGCTTCTGCTGACTGACTGCCATCCGTCGTCCCGAGAGCCCGAGCCCACCAGACGAACCGGCTCCGCCCACTTCACCGTTCTCCTCGCCCTCCATGGAAAGACGGATTTGTTGCATGTACTTTTCGGTGGACTCGATGCAAGTGTGCAGATTGTTCGCGATTGCAATCTGAAATTTATTGTATTTTTAGAGACATTAGAGATTGAATAGGCTTAAGATTGGCGTACCATATTCGAGGTGAACAACTGGAACTTGCTGCGATCTTTGAAATAGTCGATTTTGTAGGCATCGAAAGCTTCTGCAATCAATTTTTTTATAATTTGGTAATTCTAATGGAATCTAGTGGGAAGAATACCTCTATACTTCCTGGCCAAATCGTGAAACTCGACGATTGTCAGGTTGATAATGCTCGGAATCACCTCAACGGACACCTCTTTCGCTAGTGTCACCTGAAAATAAAAAGTTGTGGAAACAGATTGGGGATGGGTCTTAAATAGCTAATCGTGAAAGGCTCATTATCGGTTTTTTTTCGTATGCAATACGCTGAGAAATGTGTCTGTTTTCCCGAGCTGTCGATTTCCCGCCGTTAGTCTCGCCACGAGAGATCAAAAATTTTCGAGAGAGATCAAAAATTTTATTGTTTCCTAAATGTTTGAAAAACGAACCGTTTATCGAAAATTTAGGAAAAAAAAACCATATTCTCACAGTATTATTTCTCACCATATTGCACACAAAAAATCCGATAATCCAATTTCTGAGCATAACGGTTTGCGATTAAAAAGGGCCCACAGTATGATACTAACGGTGGAGTAAAGCCTTGAAATATAACACCGGACTTCTTTATTTCAAAAATTATTTTCAAAGCCATCCAGTTACGGTCAAAAATGACCTTTGTCTAGAAATTGACTTAGACCATAGTTTGATTGACTCAGAATTTCCGGGCTTTCCAAAACCATTAATCGCTTTTTCGAATCATTGAACATTAGACTCTCAACTTTCAAACCACTATTCCTTATGCTCAGAGAGCTGGTAAACCTTGCTCTCCCAGTCCAGAGCATTTCCACTTATGAATTCCAAGCCTACCCCAAAGATCCCATTTGTGTCCAGTTCTTTTGCAAACCAAAGTAACTCCCAGTATCCGAAGGACACATCGGGAAGGTCACATCCGTATTCCCGAGCCGCCCACACCCACACACACACACTCTCTCCGGGATTCAATTCGAATTTGTTTACTCATCATAGAGCAAATTTGAATCGGAAGCCATATGATTGAATATTATCGCTCTTCCGAATCAAACTGAAATTCACGTGTTCTGATAGTGAGAGAGTGTTCTTTTCGAGGTCTCCGGGCGCTTCTCGAGCAGATCTCTGTCTTCGTCGTATCGTTTCGAGGATGTCGCCGAGAAAGACAAGGACGACGACTACTTCTCGAAATCTAGGCGTGAGAATCTTCTCGCTTGCAGAGAAGGGAATAACGTCTCCTTATTCCGTCTTCTTCTTCTTCGGTGTCGTCGACCCACGCACTTCACCTATTTTCGTCCCTTCCCCTATCGTTTCCAGTTTTCGCAACCAACCGGAGCGGGAAGAGCCAAAACCCGCGAGCGAAGAAAAAAATCTTAAAGTCAATTTCCTTTCGCGCGTTTGTTTCAATTTCAAGCTTTCATCAAGCCTCCGGAAATTGGATTTCGATGCTTTTACGTTCTTCTTTCTGTTCTCCTTTCTGTTGGAAGGGGGGAAATTGGCTTTTGCGGCCAAATTCAATGTACAGTAATCCGTGCCTTCTCCATCGTCATTCCGTCTCCAAATTAGATTCATTTTCTCGATTTTTTTCTGTCAAATTTTGTTTGTGCGCACTGGTGCAAGCGTGGTGGTTTATTGATGAGCATCGGAGAGAACATTGTTCAAAGTTCGTTCGGTTTTCACACGACCCGAATAGTTATGCGTGTTACGTACGAACGAGTTAATAATAGACGGGGGCGGGGGATGCTCATCATGAAATTCCACTATAGAACAAAGATTGCGCAGAGTTTGTGGAAAGTTGGGGAGCAACTTTTCTTGCACATTTTTAATTTTGGCAATCCCAAAATCTGGAATCTAGAAAAACCGGCAAAATGGTTTCGAAACGAGCACGGAGAGCCCTTAACGCGTACAATTTTGATTTTACGTGAGTAGAAGTTTCCAAATAGCACTTAAAAAGTATCGGGTTTAAAAATCAGTGCATTCTCCTCATAGGACGTTTTACTGGGGCCGACAATAACGGTAAACCTCTTTTTGCCGGTTTTGCCGAAATCGGTATGTCGGAAGTTCAGTTGTCGCCGATTTTGTTGAAATCAACTAATTCGGCAAGTCTAAATTTGAAAATGAAGGAAAATTGGCCGATTTTCGGCAAAGTCGCCAAAAGTTGTCCGCACACCACCGATTCCGACCGAAAATTGTCGCTGCAAGTTGTGCACCAACTCAAGACCAAGACCGGCGTTCGTTCCGCTCGCCACTTCCGCCGACGAGTCACTTCCCACACCGATTTCCTGCTCCTCCTGCTGCGAGGAGGGGCGAGAAATCCGATGCTTTGCAACTAATGAGATAACCCACGGAATGACGAATCTTTTTCCAATTCGCTTTTTTCTCTCTGTAGAAGAGGAGGGGCGGGTGTCATGTTGTGCATAACCTCTCGTGTCTAACAAGAGCAGCGAGACTCCTCCACACCTCCTTCGCAATGTGCTTCTTGTTGTCGTCTGCACTTTGTGGGTGTGCTTCAGAATCGCTAACGACAGTGGCGACGACGACTCATTTCGCCTCCATTAGGCAGATTGAAAGTTGAAATTGAGAAAGTGAGAGGGAAGAAAAAGCGAGGAATTTGACATGACCTCTTATTTTCGGCTCTCAATTCTGAATCCTCAATTCTCAATTCTCGCTTCAAATGTATTCTGCATCTAGTCACTTTGAAAGATTGCATCTGTCTTACTGTAGCCAACTCGTCCCTTTCCAGCAAACTTCCAGCAACATCCTCGCAAACTCTGCACTTTCCCTCCCAACGCTTTTCATTGTTTTCTCTTTCCTTTTCGCTCCGATAAGACAGAGAGAGAGAGAGAGCGAGGGCGCAGAAAACGAGTAGGTGTTCTTTGCAACCAGGCCCCGCCCACCCTCTTTTCTACTCTGCATTCTCTCTGCGCGGCGAAGCCACGCCCACTTTCGGGGGGAGCTCCAAGGGGGCGGCGCGGCGCGCGGGGGAAGCCATTCTCATTTATTCGGCCCTCCTCTTCTTCAGCGAACGAGGACGGAAGCTTCTCCCAGCAGCAGCGAAAAAGAAAGATGAACGCGTCGACAGTGCTTCTCGTGTGCCTTTTGGCGTCGGTGCCGGTGGCGCACAGCTTCTATCTGGTTAGTTTGAATCGGGGACATTGACATGCCATGCCATGCCATGCCACGTCATGTCATGCTACTTTCCAATTCACTCATCATCACCGGCCTGCTCGGCTCCCGCCTTTTCCGAGTATTACACCCCCTTCCTCGACACCCTAGCTAGCAGGGGGAGTATTAATTGAAAAATGACACCACACAACATTCTTCCGCATTTCCATTTCCCTACCCCCCATTTGCAGTTCTTCCCACAAGCCAACGATCGCATTCTGGCGCTCGAGGTGGCCGATCGAGTGCCGAGCTTCGACCCAGAAGCGGTTCTCGTCGATCCCGAGGAGGCGATGGCCAAGAGAACGTCGGCCCAGCGAGGTGAGCATCAGAGCTTTCAGAAGTGGTCACACCTTCACCACCCCACGATTACAGGCTCCCTGATGCGACGTCGCTCGGCGGACAGCTACCACTGCCCGTGCCTGCACAAGGTGTGCACCTTCCACTGCATGACCAAGTAGCTGAGAGGGGAAACGCCGTCCGAACCGTCTTCCTAGTTTCACTCGCCCCGCCTCGTCTCTATTCTAGTCGTCAAAAACCCGCACAAGATCTCGTCGATGTCGACAAAAACCCGATCCACTCCTCTCTCTCTCACATCCATCTTCTCCTCTTCCAGCTTGTTCAGCTTGCTTGAAAAACGCCGAAATTCGCGAACATATTCGTTCAATTTCCGTATATGCAATGATTCATTGTATCCACCAGAACAAAAAAACCAACCCCTCCCATCTTTTTTCTCTCACTCGACTGAATGAAACAACAAAAAACACTCACTGAAACCCCAAAAATGAACCGTCCCGCCTCCTTCTCCTTCTTCCCTTCTCCCCCCATTCGAATTCGAAATAATAAAGATGTATTGTTGACAAAACGACTTATGCTACATTCTGACACCTTCTGGAGTCCAGAATTCCAAATTCAGAATTCAGAATCCAGAAGAGCGCTCACGTCATCTGATCCCGATTCGAATCGCAGATTCTCACGTAGGATGCTCTTTTCTGTGTTCCCGGCTTCTCGGCTCGGCGGGGTGAGAAGGAGGAGGACAAAACCAGAGATGCACTTGTTGACGCCTTGCCGCTTCGCTATGACGACGTGTGAGAGCGGACGCCACGTGGACTTTGGGATTACTGTACTCTTTACTAGCTTTCCAGTGCTCTCCAACAAATGCTTCACATGAATCCAGAATCCGTCACGTCAGATTCCCAGAAGAACATGGTTCCCCAAATGTTTCCAGTGAGTAACATTCCCCCTTATTTTCATATTTTCAGACCCACACCCGCGCGCGTAATTCCTTTTGCTCGTCGTCGTCGTCTCGTCCACCAATTCATGTTCATCATCATTCTCAGTCATCAGTGGGTGGTTACCCCTATTCGAACATTGCGAATCTAATTAACACCGCCTCCCCCCTCTTCTCCTTCTTCTTGTTCTTCAACGTCTTCTTTTCAACCCAAAACCCGTTACACTGAAAGAAAAGAGACGTCTTCTATGTTCACAACGTCTTCTTCTGAATGAACAGAAGAGAAGACAAAGTGCTCAGCGTTCCCATCTTCTCTTTAAATGGGGGGTCCTCTTTTTCAGCTGAGCCAAGAAGAGAAGACGGGTTAAAAAACGGACTTGAAAGTGAAAAGTGGGCCAAGAAGTGACGCCACTTTTCAATTCTTTCACGGAAGGATAATTAGTAGTAGTAGTGGTGGTGGTGGTGGTGGTACCACAGTCAGCAAGTGTTTTCGTGCAATTCCAATGGATATTTGCAAGAATACGAGAATAGGAAGCATGAAGAAGACGTCACGGGTCGTCCAAAAAGAGAAGGACTCGAAGACGTATGTACTTTCAACCGAAAGAAAAGAGACAGAGGACAAGGAAGTATGGACCCAAAATTTGACAACAAACATTCACTAAATACTATGACGTTGGGCCCTCTTTTGTTGTGTTTTTTAAAAGTAATTTGCCTCCTCTTTTTCCCTTCGACCCCCCTTTTGGAACGAGTTATTGTGTTGTTTTGGTGTGAAGAGAGCCCGAGCAAAAAAAAAATTCAGTCCGAATTGTGACGAGAAGGGGTGCCAACGGGATTACTGTACTTTACAGGCTTTCAGGACGATTAGTACAAACTTTGCGTCAAATTAAGTTCGTTTTGGCTCAAGGCTTCTTTAAATTGAACGTGTGGCCTAGAAATGTCTAGTTCGGCGGAGCAACGAAACTCACCATTCTGTGTAGATTTACGAGACTCACAATGTCAGCTTTCAGCCCGTAAATCCACACAAATTGGTGTTTTCGTAGCGGGGCCGAACTTGCGATTTCTAGGCCACACGTTCAGTCCAAAACGAAGACACTCTCAGAAACTGTTTAGTGTAGTTCAGAGTTCACACCAAAGTTGAGTTTTCTCCTCGTTTCTTGTACTCCATCTCATTACCCCCGACTCATAAAAATACAAATGCGACGGTGCATTCCGAGTACAAAACATTGTCGCTGCGACGACAATTCGACCCTCCTTCGGGAATACAAATGAACAAAACAAAACCAAGGGCCGCCGGTGTCGAATTTGCATTATTTCAACAGGCGACTAATTGACCGAGACGGAGAGCGGGAAGTGCGCTCCACTGATAGCGTTGCATCGGAGCGCGTTTGCACTTTGCGAGGTGAAACTCTGTGTCGAAGAATGTGTGTCATCTTGCGAATCGTCGTGATGACGTCGCCCCTCTAATTGGCTCAATTTCACTTCAGACGAGCGTGAGTTTCACGTGAACTTCATAACTCATCTCTTCCACATCGTCACAAAAACTTCCGTTTCTCCGTGGGCGCGCTCACTTGAACGAAAGAAAAAAACGCGAGCGGGAGGAAGAAAAAGTGGATGAGAAGGCACTTCCACTGATGGATATATGTTCTCCGGTAGTTTGACATTTCGCCGAATTTCGCCGTTTTTTCGTTTCGGCGGCGCAGCGAAAAGTGACGTATTTTGGAAAAACTTTTCGCGGGGACGGGACGAAGAATGAAAGAATGGGGAGGAGAAAAGAAAGGGACCCACCGTATCTTTGAGCATTCCGAACACCGTATTCGGCAGATCCGTGTAGAAGTAGTCGTGATTGTCTTTGCTCGGCGCCGCGTTTTTGTACCAATCCTGGAAGAAGAAGGTTCGAGAAGATCCGGATGTGAAGGTGGAATGGACAGGGTTACGGTACTCACATCGGTTTCGTGGGAAAGTGTGTTTTTGAGCCATAGTTGAAGATCTTTTCGCGACATTTCGATGAATCTGGAAGAGAGAAGCGGTGTCGGGAATCGTCTGGAAGCACGTCTTCACTTACGCCTCGCACAGCTGATTCAACGTGGATCTCGCGAGCACCGGACTGTCCTGCAGGAGAGCGGGCGCGTTGATTTTGAGCCGCGGATGGCCGAGCATGTCTTCCGACGCGTAGAACTTGATCCACGACATCAACTGCACCAGTTCGCTCTTCTCGAGATGCTCCGCGGCGATCTCGCGCAGTCGCTTGCACACCGCCTCGTGATACATCGACACGTAGCGGTCGTAGATCTGATAGTCGGGCGGGAAGCACGGCATGGCGGCCTTCGCCAGCGTCAGATCGTCCATGATGACGTTGCGACACACTTCGAGGTAGCGCGCGAGCCACGCTTTGTTCAGGCTGCGATCCTCGAGCTGATTGCCTTCGACGCGCGACTCGACGGTCTTCTGGAGCACTTGCAACGTCTTCTCCTTCCAGCGACGCGGTCGATTGGGCGGAACGAAGGCGGAAGCGGACTTGTGACGCGCGTCCGCGTAGAATTTGTCAATTCTGCAGCGATTTTTTTTGGATTTTCAGGCGTTCCAGCCTACAGGGCTCCTTCTCACCTCTCCTCCCGTTCCACAATTCGGAGACAAGTCACCACTTGTTGAGGGCCTCCACCGTGCTCATTTCCCTGAAATTGCACTGATAGGTGCCTCCAGGAAGCCAAAAAAGAAAAAAAACGCCTACTTTGACCATTTCGAGTGTCCTTCCCATGATGAAGCACATGTTTTTCGACAGCTCCGCCACAACCACGTCGACACCTTTGAAGAAGTTCACGAGCAGCTGCAATTTGGGAATGTAGCTGTAATTCAAGATGGATGCTCACATTCTGCTCCTTCTCGGTGTTGGCTCCGTTCATTTTGTGCACCTCGGCGAGCAGCTCGTCGCGGGCTCTCTCGAGATCCATAATGTGTTTGTGGGCGAGCAACAGATTGCCGCCCGACTTTTCGTCCTCGAGAGCGTCGCGGATCTCCTGGAGTGTCGTCTGCAGGTTGAAGATGTGCTTCAGATTCTCCATCGCCGCCGCGTACTGTCCGTGACGGGCGTTCGCGTCACGTAGCTCCCGGAGCTTCTCTTTGAGCTCCGGAAACGGCTTCAGACGTTCGCGGATGTCCTCGACGCTGCAGAAATCGACAGTTGCGATCTTCTCCGAGTGCTTTCCGAAACTCACCCCTGCGCAATGGAGGTAATGTCCTCAGAGGCGGTCTGTAGTTGTGCGATGGCCGTTCGAATTCCCTCGAGCTGTCCCTGGACGCCTGTCCGGAGCATCGCCTCTACCGCCAGCTGCAATCTCACACTTTGGATGATTAAAAGTAAATTTCAAAAGCTAGGAGGTCTGCGACGCGGCCGCGTTGCGGTTTTCGCCAATCTAACCGAAAATCTCTTAATCTCTTAAAATTGGGCATTTTTTGCTCACTTTCTTGCGATCTCCTCGCTTTTTGAGCTCCGGCAGCTTTTCCAGTTGGTCCGGTCGCTGCAAAAGAGCCGCCACTTGCTCCATTGCAGCCTCCTCGACGTCCACGTCCATTCTGGGAGCTGGAAGAATTAAAATTGCGATTTTGGAGAAGAAAAAGGTGCGGAAACGTGAAAAATTGAGGAAAGTACCTCACATATTGGAGGAAAATCGATTCGAAACAATTTTCCAAAAAAAAAAAAATTTTTTTTTTAATTTTTTGTTTTTTTTTTGGTTTTTGTTTTAAAAATAAGGTATTTTGATCGGTTTCAAACCAATTTCTTCAATTTTCGCCGGAAAATAAATAATTTTTTTATAATTATGCAAAGTGAAAATTCGGAAAATTCGATATAAGGCACAAATTGGAAAACTCGTATTTAACTGATAATAGCGACTAGAAAATTGGGTGAATATTCGATTAAAGCTCTTTTTCGAGAATCTTCTTGGCGGGCCCGTCGAATGTCTGTCCTTCCATCGTGACTTCCGAGACGAACTCCTGTTTCAGCAGGAACTTTTTGGCCTCGAAGCCTTGGGAGCCGTCTTTGAACATGAAAATGGCGCGATTGTCCTCGATGACGAACACTTGGAAGTCGACGTGATTGTTGAATAGCTGCGATTGCCACAGTGCCGTCCATTTCTCGGTGAACGGCCTGATGTCGGTGCGCGACGGGTTCGAGGGGTCGACGACGTTCACGAACATCATCAGCGGCTGCCCTTTTTTCGACATCTTCAGCAGCTCTTCCGGATTGCTTGCCTGCAAATTTGGCCGGTATTTATCGCTTTTTTTTTCAGAAAAACCTTGGCTTTCATTGTGTCCAGGTCGACTTTCGGGGGTGCTCGCTTGTGCTCGGGCTTTTCGTCCTCTTCCAGCTCGTCCTCGTCGTTCTCCTCCCATTCGTCGTATAATCTGTCCAGATCTGCGTCGCTGAAAGCTTAAAATAGACGAACAACCAGGGGAAAAATCAAAATCCCACGTATAACTGGTGATATCCTTCTTTTTATGGCCATCGACGGTGTTTAGAAGGTGTAAGAGTAGGACGACGATGACAGCGCTTTTCCAGATCATCTGCAAGTTTTCAGCATTAAATTTAACCAGTTTGAGCTCAAATGGACCGAAAATCGATGAGTTTGACCGGAAAATCGGCCGAAAAACAAACATTTTACAGGTGGCCGAGTTTTGGTGGCCGAATTTCCGACTCGACCCCCATCGCTAATGTCGATTTACGGCGACCAAAAACTATTTCTTTTTCGGGAAAAATCCGCGTTTTTCAACGTTTCTTAGCGAGAATTTCCGTTTTTCAGTGATAAACAATTAAAATTATTCAATTTTCTGTGTTTTTAGTGCAGAATGGCTCAATGGAAAGTGTCAGATGATGACAAAAAGTTCCTGCGAGAGCTGATTTCCAAATCCGAGAGCAAACCAACCGCTGAGGCGAAAAAAGCGACCGAGGAGTTTGCGAAGAAGAATGTTGTCAGCTACCAAGACCTAGTTAACATCAAAGTAAGTCATTTTCCGTTCAAAAACAGTAGAAAACTCGCTGATTTCAGGAAAAACTGCCATCCGACCTACCAGTCTTCGCGTTTTTCGACCGATTAACGCTCAATTACGAGGATCACACGTACAAAGCGTCGAAAGAGTTCCGGAAGAAGACCGATGAGCTGCGAATTCAACAAGAGCAAGACTCGTACAAACGTCTCATCCGGGACGTCGATCCGGCGCAAAAGTACGGGAGAACGGATCACATGGAGAACTTCGGAAGCGAGATGCGCGCCGTGAACCGTCAGATGATCTCCGTCGTCAACGTCGTCATCACCGTCGTCGGCGCGTTCTTCTTCGGCTTCTCGGGCGTCACCTACGCGTATCCGCATCTGAATCTGGACATCGCCACCCGCTTCATCATCGGACTCGTGCCGGCGACGATCGTCTTCTTCTGCGATTTGTATTTTGTGGTGAAGAGTATGGATATGGACGAGGCGGCCGAAAATCAGCCTCCGAGTGCGGCGCCGAGCCAGTCGGCCACCTTCAGCTTCAAGAATATGGAGGCCAAAAAGAACGACTAGAGTTTATCGATTTCTCATTCCAATGTTCCACGTGTATAAAGGCTTCCC
This sequence comes from Caenorhabditis afra, assembly GCA_963570955.1. Classification (NCBI taxonomy): domain Eukaryota; kingdom Metazoa; phylum Nematoda; class Chromadorea; order Rhabditida; family Rhabditidae; genus Caenorhabditis; species Caenorhabditis afra. The sequence continues at coordinate 437,342 of OY751533.1, forward strand.
CCCTCATCGTCTCGACGGTTGCGCCAAGAACGTCGTCGACGTCGCGCCGACACGTGTCAAATTCTGATTCTCGACGTTCGTCGACGCGATCTCCACACCGAACCGTCTTCCGAAACATCGGAGGGTGTAGCGACGGACCTGAAGCGGGGAAGATCAGTGGAAACGTCGGAAAGATCGGTTTCTGTACTGTTTTCGACAGAAAAAGTAGAGTCCACGCTTGCGGGAGGATGAAAATATCGATGGCAAAAGTGCGAAACTGGATTATCACCGCTTTCAGTTCCATATCTTTCACCACGTGGATCGAGTAGTAAAGGATGCCCTTAAAACGATCGGATTGCGGTGGAGCGCGTTTGCAACGCGCAGTTTCACCTCTGTAAAAGCGTAAACCATCGTGAAACACGTCATGAAAATTTCGAAAACGATCAGACTGATCTCACTCTGGCTGATCTTTCGCAAACTGATTTTCGACAACAAAATGAGCATTGCGACGGTGAGCAAAAGGGTTAGAGAGCCGAAAGACACGGCGGCGATCGCCGCGAGAAACGAGGAGCTTATCTGAAAATGGCTGGACGGGGGAAAATTCGATAGATTCGAGGCTGAAACTCACGCTGAACACCTTCTTGTACTCGATGTCGAGCCCGCCGACACTTTCGGGATCCACTTCTGCGTAGCTTTTGCACGGAATCATGAACCACATGAAGGCGAGCGGCACGAGCAGTCCGACGAGCACAAAGATGCGCCGATAGTGCTCCCACAGCTGGAAACTGGTTCAAAATTGGAATCTAGTCGTATCGATCGGCATCTGTCTGACTATCTTGATCGATCCGTAATTAAAGTGATGAACCCCTTTGTGTCGCACTTATCTCGATCAATCAAATGTCTAGATAAGCGCCGCCTTTGGATCGCACCTTCTCCATCTGCCAGACATCTATCTTGATCACGCAATTATCCAATTAAGCTCCGCCCCCTTTCGGATCGCTCCTCTTATTAAGCTCCGCCCCCTTCCGGATCGCTCCTCTCATTAAGCTCCGCCCCCTTGCGGATCGCCCCTCTTATTAAGCTCCGCCCCCTTCCGGATAGCCACTCTCATTAAGCTCCGCCCCTTCCGGATCGCTCCTCTTATTAAGCTCCGCCCCCTTCCGGATCGCCCATCTCATTAAGCTCCGCCCCCTTCCGGATCGCCTCTCTTATTAAGCTCCGCCCCCTTCCGGATCGCCCCTCTCATTAAGCTCCGCCCCCTTCCGGATCGCTCCTCTTATTAAGCTCCGCCCCCTTCCGGATCGCTCCTCTTATTAAGCTCCGCCCCCTTCCGGATCGCCCCTCTCATTAAGCTCCGCCCCCTTCCGGATCGCCTCTCTCATTAAGCTCCGCCCCCTTCCGGATCGCCCCTCTCATTAAGCTCCGCCCCCTTCCGGATCGCCCCTCTCATTAAGCTCCGCCCCCTTCCGGATCGCCCCCTCTCATTAAGCTCCGCCCCTTTCCGGATCGCCCCTCTCATTAAGCTCCGCCCCCTTCCGGATCGCCCCTCTCATTAAGCTCCGCCCCCTTCCGGATCGCCCCTCTCATTAAGCTCCGCCCCCTTCCGGATCGCCCCTCTCATTAAGCTCCGCCCCCTTCCGGATCGCCCCTCTCATTAAGCTCCGCCCCCTTCCGGATCGCCCCTCTCATTAAGCTCCGCCCCCTTCCGGATCGCCCCTCTCATTAAGCTCCGCCCCTTTCCGGATCGCCCCTCTCATTAAGCTCCGCCCCCTTCCGGATCGCCCCTCTCATTAAGCTCCGCCCCCTTCCGGATCGCCCCTCTCATTAAGCTCCGCCCCTTTCCGGATCGCCCCTCTCATTAAGCTCCGCCCCCTTGGACTTATCGTGGTCAATCAATTGTCTAGATGCGGCCTTTGTGTCACACCTCCCCGATCCCTATCTTGTGGCTCTCGCGGCGAAAAGCTGTGTAGATTTACGAGCGGCCGCGTTTTTGAAATTTCAGACGCTGTTTTTCGTTCGTTCGTTATCGATATTATGATGGCATTTCCGAAAGTTCGTAAATCGACACAGCTCATCGCCGCGAGACCCACGCAGTATCAATGGAGCGCGCTTACCTGCACACCTCGCATCGGCTCGAGCACAATGCTGAATCGATGCGCCGCGATCAACGTGTGAAACACCAAAATGGCGATGGGACAGTAGGAGGCGACCGTTTTGTAGGGGTTCATCCAAAAGTTCGGCTCCGCAAAGTGCTCGAGCAGGAATTCGCAGAAGAAACCCAGCTTCAGAAAGCGGCGAATCAGAAAGTGGTCGAGGAAGTAGGTCATGCTCTGAATTTCGATGAAAATCAATAAAAACCGATGGGAAGAAGCTCACAAGAATGGCGCAACACGTGTAGAGTAAACTGAACGATTTGTCCAAATTGTGCTTATTGTAGCGGAGGGCGTTGATGTTCAGAACGTAGATTCCGACGGACAGAAAACCGTAGAAGCCTGAAAA